>CM067332.1:11660000-12147500 GCA_034376525.1 Nicotiana benthamiana
TCTACCATATCTTTTGTTTCATTTCTTCTGGAACAATCACAACACTTTTTTGATTATGGATCTACTACCAGAAATTCAATGCGTAATCTCAGCATTCAATGTGTATTCCTGAATAATTTCATTCCCGGTAATTATTCCTCAGAGAGGGGCTACACATGGTATTAGCGCACCGATCATCATATCCATATCTACCCTTTCCCACTCGGTTAAGGTATTAAAGCGCGGAATGGTCTCGTTTACCTATTGCATGCTATTACACGTCCCGATCCTATCAATACCGGAGGTATTTGGGATTACTAATCCTAAGGGGAGGGGATATGGGCTTATTTATGGTTTCAAAAGGTTAAAATACTAAGGCGGCAAACAGAACATATCTATAGCATATTTAGGGGGAGAGCATATAAAAAGATAATAAGGCTCTGACGAACCTCCTTTCAAACCAGAGAAGGCATATAGTTTAGCATGTCTTGCACGTACTGTTTGAGGTCTAATTAAAATTTAAAGATTTTAAGCTGACTGATCTTCTACATAATTCAGATAGGAAGCCTGAGTCAGGTCTGCTTGCTAGTTGTAGTTTAAAAAAGAAGCTGATTTTGTTTATAAGTTACCTAAGGCTTTCCTAAATGATAGATGAAACGTATAGACATGATTTCTACAGATTTCAGGAATAAGAATATGGACTGATTTCATGTTAATTTAAGAAAAAAATGCCAATTTTAACAGATAGAGTACAAGTTCTGCAATTGACAATGCATTACTACTGATAGTTTTAAACTTATAAACGAGCGAGGCTATTCAGATTTGAATTAGGGCCCCTATATGCATGCTTTCGATGTGTTATTTAACTTTAATATTGTAATAGACGTAGAGAAATGCAGAAATTCTACAACATTCTATCTAGCTTTTGTGTTTTTTTTATTACAAACGAGATATTTGATTGCATGGTTATTAAGGACTATATACATTTGCCTAATGAGAGATACGTATGCAAGAATCTGAAAGTTCCTATATGCATATTATCTAAATGAGAATACAGAAGTTCTGTATTCAAGTGTAGAATTCTATAAACATAGTATCTATGCACAAATTCAAAAAGAAACTCCTATAGGCAGGATATCAATGTGAACGCAGAATTCATGAAATTCCTATGGGCATGGTATCCACATGATATGCATAAATCAGAAAATCCTATGATGTGCTGAAATTAGAAATTCCTATAGGCAAGTTATCTACATGATATGCTGAAATCAAAAATCCATATAGGCAAGTTATCTACCATTTGCATGCAATTATTCCATTCCCCTTTCACTAGCCATCCTCAGTAGTATACAAAGTTATTACAGTCCAAAGAAAAATAAAGTAAAGAAAATACATCAGAAATTTAAAAGTTACAACCAAGGAAAGCCTGATTCAGACTTCTTGTGTGATTTATGAAGTAAACCAAATCCAAATATCAATGTTTCAAAGCCTTTCTCTCATTTGGATGTGTACGGACATCCTGAGAGCCTCATATGGACTCCGGGCATTGCTCACACCCAAATGTATTACAGGGTCAAGATATTGCAGTGTGAAAGGGGCCAACACTCAAGTGTCCAAGTTCAGAGGGAACTCAAGGTCCCAAGGCATGGGTCACAAGAGGGGGGCAGAACTTAAGAACTAAGAGGGAGAGTGCAAGTGTAGAAGTGAAATTCTGAAAAGAGAAAAAAAAGAAAAGGAAAAGGGGAATAATTTAAAATTTGTGCACATAAAGGTATGGGGGTGAGAAATTTGCAAGAACACAAGAAAAGCAAGCTGATGGGCATACCCAGCAATGGGATATGCTGGTATACCCTCCAACTTGTTTAGAGGTTAAAACCTCATTGGTTCAAACTCGGTTCATGGACAACAACTCATGTTGCCATGCCCTAAGTCACCACTCAGAAACACATAAGTGTAATGGGATATGGAGCAAAGATCCACAGTAGAAACAGGCAGTATAACATAGACATACTAAGTTAAATGTTGAATTCCACATAAACGGTAAAGTAGACATGGATATAAAGACTGTAAGTAAACACATTGGGGTGATGTTGGAACTTAAATTACAATTAGTACATATCAATTTCAAGAAAACAAATAGGAAAAAGCAGTGACCTTGTAAAATTGTTGAGTGCAGACAAGAGAGCTTTCTTATGTGAGAGTAAGAGTTCAGATGAAGAGTGAATTGTAGTAGTGGGGTCATTAAAATCATGTGTAATATGAAAGAAAAGAGTCATGTATTTATAGTGTGAAAGTGATAAGAAAATAAGGTAAGAAAATAATTGAAGACTAATTGTAAATCAATTACATAAGACTCCTTTTGATTAAGAGATTCAAAATCAAACGGGTAAAACCATTTAAGAAAAGGATTTAAATAAACACTTTGTGCAAAGTACTAAATTCGGGGAAAATACACAAAGGCTATTTAAGGATAAAATCTCTAAAACACACGGTTGTATAATTTAAGCAAAGAAAATCAATTAACAGCCAGGAATTCTGAAGCCAAAATTTTTGTATGAAAAAACCAAGTAAGAAAGATGGAAATTTTTTTTAACTTAAGGAAAATTAGCAAACAAATCTATTTGAGTCTTATAAAAGGAATTATGAATCAATCACAATTTTGAAAACCCTTTTTGAAGAAAGATTCATCACATATAAAAGCATACAGACATGTTAAACATGAAGGACTTGTCCTGTCCTTGTAAAAGAGTTTAGCAAAAGGTTCGCATTGTATGAAAAAAAGGTGTAAAATCAATTTAGAGACTCAGAGTTAGTCTAACAGAGTTAGGAGTTTCAAAATGAAACCCTAGTTTAAGAAAACCATAAAGCAAGGGTGAGAGGGCAGGCCATCGCGCAAAAATCATATTCAGAAATTTCAAAAAAAGGACTAGCTCTTTCAACAAAAAACTTATGAAGAATATTATAGCAAAGTAACATGCAATCACAGCAGAAGGATTCATTAAAAAACACAATGGTAATACTGATACGAACAGTAGAAAAGCATGGTTAAAAAAGACCTAAATAGGGCTTAGTAGGAGACGAATCAAGAAACTTAAAACTTAGCAGGAAAGTACAGTAGAAAAGGACAGCAGGATAAATATATAAGAGCATGATCAAAGGTAAACATAAGAACATAGTAAAAGAATGGGATATAGAAAACACATCAGAGTGATACAAGAATACAATAGGGTCGCAAGAGACCACAATATAGGAAAACATGGCAATAGAAGCATATACGAACATGATACAAGAACACAATAGAGACAAATATACATAAACGACAAAGAAAAAATCATAGAAACATTTGAGCATTTCATAAACCCTAGATCGAAAAGAAGCGGTTTTTTGAAAGTAATTTTTGAAAGCAAAAGCTAGGAAAAGCATTTGAAAACTCATATAGAGCATAGAGGAACCCTAAATGAGAAAGGTTTTGAAGAAGGTCACCGATCGGAGTCGGAGAAGCTAGTTCAGGCTGAAAAGACTGGGATATGCCGGAGCAAGGCCGGCGATGGGCGTGAAACCTCAAGCAGGCAAAGGTCTGGATGAAGACCTTCTAGGCCTGACCCCGAATCTTCAAGCGTTGAGCATATATGTGTAATAGGAGGTGAGTATAAGACTACCATGGCCTAAAAAGCCATGGTTTCCGGTGGGTTCCGAGGTGGAGGCGATTAAAGGCGGCTAGGGTTAAGGAAAGTTTGAGAGAATCTGAGAGAGAAGAGGGGTTTTAGGGCGGCGTATCTGAGGGAAAATGAATTAGGGTTGGGGTTTGGTAACTTAAAAAGGTAATGGGTCATCGTGGCCGTTGATCACAACTGATCGACGGCTTGGATAAGAAGAGAGATCGGCGGGTTGGATAAATGGGTCAAGGGTCGAGTTATATTGCATTTGGACAGATTATTTTACGATTTGAAATTGGGTTACCGGGGTGGTCAATTTGGTCAATATTTAAAATAAAATAAGGCTATCATTTAAATAGCCACTTTTGAACTTTTTATTTTTAAAAGTAAAATAAATGATTTTTAAAAATAAATTAAAGGTGCTAAATTAATTAATAATATTAAAAAATTAAATTAAAAATACTAGAATAAAATTTGTAATTATAAACGCTATTAAATCTTAAAATAAGCTAAAATTATAAATTAGTATAATTTTAGATTAAAAATACCCAATCAATTTATAAAAATGTGCAAAAATTACTTTAGCCATATATTATCATAAATATAAGAATAATTTTAGCCGTTCTTTGTCTGAAAATACCTTGTATTTCCGGTCAAAGTGGGGCAGCTGTAGACATGTCATTTTTACCCTCCCCAAGATGTTATATATTTTAGTATTTAAATACTTAGTTTAGTTCTAATATAGTTATTTCAACTAATTTTGGCTCTTTTACATTATTTTTATCATAAAATTGAAAATTACAAAAATAGTTTTATTTTTCTCTATTTAATTAAGGTATTAGGTATTTTTAGAAGAATATTATTTTTTACCCATTTTTATTATAATCCTTGAAAATACCAAAATAGCTACATGTCATAATATAGTTTATTTTAATCAATCAACAATGATTTTACAATTTCATCATGTATTGTTTTAGTAAAGAAACCAATATTTTTAGTCTTGTAAAGCTGAAGGGCCATTTTTAAAGACAATTTTAGCCCATAGAGGCCTAAATCTGACCCCAATCTTTTGACCCTTCAGCCATTTTTGAGAAATTAATCCAAGCCATTCATTCCATCCCTATCGAAGGGCCAAGATCATTTTTTAGAGCCACATAGATACATCATCTTCCTAATTTTTCAAGAATCCTAGACCCTAATAACCCTAGGAGACACACAACAGCCATCTCATCTTCTTCAAAAAAAATCTCAAAACATCGGAACACGCCGCCGTCAGCCCCTCCAACTCTATTCCCATCGCCACACACAAAAATACACCACCACCGGAGTTCCAGCCTTTCAACCGTCAATAAAAACTAATCTTGCCGGAAATTCTTTATCTCCAGCCGACTCTAACCCCCTTCACTCCATCCCACTCGCCAGCCACGTTGACCACCATTCCAAGCCTAGCAAGCCGCCGCCATCAACCACCTCTATACCCCCTTACATTCCTCTAATCGTTTTCCATCTCCTACACTCCCTCACCAACGAACTCATCGGAAAGCAAAACCCTAGGACCTAAGATAAGAAGAAGATAGCCATTCGCCCTATTCCACCACCAAATCAGTCGGGCTTCACCTGTAGTGAACACACACAGGTGCAAAACGGACAAAGGGGGAAAGGGTGGACTGATCTAATTACTACAATATCTTAATTTGATCAGTCAAAAGGGAAAGGGAAACCAAAACAGAAATAACGCTAAAGTTCTTTTATCGAAGTACATTGCTTGAGCTTGTTTGGGTACGAATCTATGATGGTTTGAATTTCCGGTGCCGATTCGAGGTCCGTTGTTGAATTTCGGTCGTGATTCCGTTGAGTTTCGTTAAGCGTTTTCGGATTTCATTTGAAAAATATATATCCAATGTCCATTTCTTAACTTATTCTTGATTAATACAATTTTGATGTCTTATCACTTATATGGGGATGAATGAAGTATGCTATTATTTTGTAGCTTTGCCTTTATGGTTAGTTGATACTGATGTCACTATTATCATGAATTTGCTTGATAAAATTATTACTTAACTTAAGTAGTTGCGTTGGTCAATTAGAGAAAGAATTTATGTTTTAGTTGGTTTTAAATGTAAATGGTTTGTTGTGGCGATCTTACCTGAAATTTGAAAGAACAACGAATTGAGCTTAGGTTGATAAAATTTTCAATTGTTCGTGGGTAGGATACTACTACTCCTTCAAAAATTAAGACATGTGTAGATGTTATAGAAAGTGAGTAGGTAATGAATTTTGTTGCTTTATTTCGTTTCAGTTGTTTCACTTTGTTTTTGTCACGTTGTGAGTAGGAGTATGCTTAGGCCGTCATTATTCGGGTAGCCAAATCATAGGTTGCTTCTTTTATCTTATTCGAGGCGAGAGGTCTTTCCCTTTGTTAAATTTATTCAAGGAATGCCTGGAAGGATTTGTATATGTTTTAAACCGGAAAATTCCCCAAAATAAATATAAATGGAGGTCGTGGCATCATCATTGGAGGTGTAGTATAGGCTAGGAGAACTTATTTCACTTTGTTTCAATTTTCTTTTGTTAGGAAGGGACGACCTCGAACTTTTTGGATGTTTATTTTCCTTTATGTGTTTTTACCTCAATTCGAACATTCTAAAAGCCAACAATATCAAGTATGCACTACCGTACTAGTTATGGAACTTGGGGAGTGCCTAACACCTTCTCCTCGAGTCAAATGAATCCCCCTACCTAAAATCTGTGGTGTCGACTTAATTTTGAGTCTAAAATATTTTTAGAAGGAAAATTATTTTTCGAAAAATAGTAAGTTAACACACCAAAATCAAATGTCAGATGGCAACTCTAAGTTAATTCTTTTAAACACGAATTTTGTTACTTTTTAATTAAAAACCTTTTTAACCTTTACAAATCCTTTTATTATTTTTAAAAGGACTTATGTAAAATTAGGTAAAAAGAGGGTGTGACAAATATTCTCTCCTATACAAAACTCTCATAAGAACTATATTGTAGATACTATTATGTTCTATGCATGAAGGATGGATCATTAATGTATAGAGCTTACAATTTTTTCCTCCAAGAAAGATATGTGTCAAACATGTAAGAGATTTATATTTTCTCTTTAGGAAAAGTAAATCAATTATGATAAACTCTTTTTCTTCCTTTAAGGAAAAATAAAATTTAAATATAAAAAGAAAATCGGGAAAAAATTCTGATAGTTCTTAATATATATAATTCATTATCTCTTTAAAATTATGAGTTCCTACCTATTTATTGCGATTTCAATATTCTTTTGTATAGAACGTGTATTCCGCATTTAATGCTGCGGGTTCAATTCAAGGATTACATCCGCCTCGATGACTACGTAGTACATTTTGGAAGAATCTGAAATAATGACGTACAGCACATATTCATGAGCTATCCATTTTTTGTTGAAAATATACACCGTCTGGTTCAACATAAGAAATTTTTTTTATTTTTTTCTAGTGGTCCAAAATAAATAATTTTTTCAGATTTTAAAAATGAATTAATTATTTTTTTTCTGTATTATTCTTGAAGTAAATAGTGTTGGAATATATATAAGAAGTTTTTATGTGAAATTATAAAAGTTAATATGATCAATTCTATTACTAATTAATGTTAAAAGGTAGATTTTTAATCCGTATAAAACATAAAAAAAATTACTTATTTTAAATTGAATGAAGTATTATTCAACCTAGTACCCTCGAATATGTAAAGATTCTTGGGCATTCTAATTAGTTCAATTCTATACTATAATATTTGTAATGAGTGCGCGTCGACTCAGCTTTAATTTTGCCCTTCTTAAGAACTTGTGATGCGGCAAATTTAACGCAGAATGACCTTGAAAGCGAAGGGTCATTATCTCCGATTTCACCTTCAATGCAAGCTGTCCATCACAAAAAGGTTCATATATAGTAAATTGCCTTTGCAGAAGCCTATGTTTCAATCTTCCTCTTTACACATAAAATTACATAGCGACTGTGTTTACCCTAAAAATTGATAGCAATAGAATTTATATGTAATTTTAAGAATACGTAATTTTATTTGACACGAACTGATAAAATATGTAAATTCATACTGAAATTTATTGCAAATAAAAATAAAAGCAAATCGAGATAAATATATAGCTTTCGCGCTCGAGGTAGGTTGCCCTCAAACCAAACGAATATTCTACTGAAAATTATGAACAGAGCAACAAAGTATTGAAAGCTTAAGAGAAAGATAATATATTGCTTTGTATTGCGTGAATATCATGCCTTTCATAAATGATCAGACCCCCTTTTATACAGCAGGGGAGTCCTACCTTTGATACAATTCTAAATACAGTAAGAAATCCTATGATTAGCTAATTAATCAGCGTTTTCTTGATACATACCGAGATTTACACCGTGATCCTCGTTCGACTGCAGATATTTTAGTTTTTCTTTATTTGGCTCGGTAAACTTCCTTTGGTCTTATGCTAGAAGCTAACTGCCATTAGCTCACCCTTCAGGTATCGCTTCCAGCGCAGGAGGCCAAGCATTCTGCCAGACGTCTCGGCCTGGGGCCTGATTCGACATTCTTGTTTACTCTGATCGGGTCGAGGTGGTTTTCGTTTACGAGCACGCTTTCCTCACAATAATTCTGTTGTTGGGGAAACAACCCTTATTTTGCCAACTGAGGCCGCGAGCTTTAATGTTTTTTTTTTATTTTAGGTTGTACACCTAATTTTCCTGGGATTGTAGTTCAATCAGCCAGAGCACCGCCCTATCAAGGTGGAAGCTGCGGGTTCGAGCCCCGTCAGTCCCGACGGATTCAATAAATATATCAATTCATCTCTCCATTTTCTGTGAAAAGGGGGATACTACTCTACGAACCAAGTCTTTCTGACGAGGCACCAGCTTTCTTTGATCCCTTTCCTTAAAGGGTACTTTCACCGCACGTCCTTCCCATGCTCCGTGATAACAGCGGTACCCCGAAACAAAGGGGCCAGTCTTCGTCGTACTCGATCTCTATCCTTCCTGGTCTCAATCTCGAATGAACTTGATCTCGATCAGTCTTTGGGTGTCGAGCTCGACAATCGAACTTTATACTGTGGTCCGATATAACATAGGATCGAACCTTCGCTAGCCTTATTCTAGGACAAGCACGATTTTGATCGTATACAGATAGTCCACTCGTTTCTCGGAGAGAAGACGATGAGAAACAATATGAAATTTCCAATCCCATCTCAGCGGGTCATGATGTAAGCGACGGACCCGACCAACGAATCAGCGAAAAGTGGATACTGAAACGTCCCATTATTTTGGGTATCGAGGCATTAAATGCCTGTCAGTTGTTGTCGGCCACTACCGGTTCTGAAGCGTCATCTTCAACCTATAAATATATCTTTCTTCTTGTGCCCAAATTTTATTTTCAAATCTTTCACTCTTATCCTCTAATCCTCCATTTTCCTCAGAGCTTTGCTTTTTCTGATCTTTGTGTTTCTTCTCCTACCTCATCGCAAAATAACAAATGCTACTTCTCAGTTTCCATTCTTCTTTTTCTATAAAAGTATATGGCTAAGACTTCAAAAATCGTTCCACAAAAAGAGACTACTTCATCGTCACGGCCGACAGGCGAGGATCCAACGGCAGAGCCACGCCCTAAAAAGTTCTTTTCCGGAGGGTATGTAGTCGATTCCGACTTTAAGGTTAAAAATACTTCCTTGGTAGCGTGCCAATGTGAGCCGGTATCGAGGTATATATGCTCGATCACCGATAACCTTCTCTCCAAAGCCAAAAAAGGATGCAACTGGTATAGCAAACATGTGGTGGTGCCTGCTCCTGAAGAATGAATCACCACCCACGTTGAAGGGTTCTTAAGTGTTTACATTTTATCACGTTTGATCCCTTTGATATGATTATTATAGACTTCTGCAAGAAGTACGAGATGACCCTTCGTCCGATTCATCCCTCTTTCTGGAGGATAGTGATATTACTTCGCTTCTTTGTAAGCAAAGTCAATGGGATTCCCTTCACTCTTGACCACCTCATACGTTTGTACAACCCCCAACTATATCAAGGAGGACGAATAAAACTTCAATATCGGGCCACCAGGGCACCTTTCTCGAGCATAGATGGGGACAAAGACTGGGCTGGATGTGTCGATTTGTGCGAGTAAAGACCTCAAACTCGATCTCGCCTGAGAGCACGCCATTTCCTGAGAAATGGAATATGAATCGTAAGTAAAACTCCATTCTCAATTTTTATTTTCTTGTCTTTGTTTTTCTCCCTTTCTTATCAATGTTTTTGATGCAGTTATTACCTGGATGCCGGGTGCGATTCCCCAACTCGAGGGCTGGGTTAGAGGCCTAGTGTCGCAGAAGACACATGCTGATTATGTATGGCATGATTTATCGAAAGTTCAATGGGAGCCCCGTAACCGTGGTAAATTCTTCTTTACGACTCAACAATTTGAGCATTGTAGGCCTCAGGAATGATGTGGTAATGAGGCCCCCATCTAGTGATGAAAATATCCTTCCCCAACCATTTGTTCCGAAGCAGAATAAAGAGATGAAGAAAAGAGAGGCTCTGAGCTCCACGAAATCAAATGAAAAGAAGCCCAACAAAGGCAAGCCCGTAAACCCAAGGGGAACATCATCCCTCTAACTTTGGAGTCAGTCCAACGGCTAAGGGATGAGCCTAAAGGGGAAGAAGAAGACTTCAGACTTGTGTCCCGTGTGCAAGTTGGAACCGAGATTCAAGGAACTACTAAGCCGATGGGAGTTGAAACTACTATGCCTTGTCTTGATTAGATTGGGTTGGAGAGGGGGGAATCTCGATCGAAGTTCCAGCCAGAAAGAGCTGAAGATGCTTCACACTTCACCTCGAGATGAGAAGGCTATTGAGGAGGCGGTCAATGTTGGTGTAGAAACCATGTTCGAGGCCCCCTGAGATGAAGGCAATGCCGCAAAGATTTACTTGGAGAGATAGATATTGGAGATTCCCCCGCATTTCCTTCGTTAACTGAACTGATGATTCATGTAGCTCGGGCGGTGGAGACTCGCCACAGGAAGGGGTTCAAGGAGCAGAAGACTCTTCCCATTGCTATTTTGTTGGAATGGAAGATGTCACCGGTCTGGGTGACTTGGATGTACCGAGGAAGATATCTAGTGAGGCTTCCTCGAGCTTTAAACTGACTGATCAGTTTTCGTCCCCAGCGTCAATCCCGGACATAAGCGAACAATTATCATCTCAGTCTCAGAGGATGCTTAGGTTCTTTCTACTCCTGTAGGGGTAACTGGCTATATCCGATGCTTGGTCACAAAAGAAGATCAAGCCAAGATGGATGAGGTGGAAACACCTTGTCTTTTCAACGATGCCCAACAAGCTCTAAACAGGGTAATCCCATATTTCCATGTTGATGACAATTTTCGTACAACGGCTTTTCTCCCTTTATATAACTCCTTTTTCTATATTTGTAGGCTTCGGTGCTTCATCATGAGTATTACACCTCCTTTTTACATAACACCTTCGAAATGGTATATAAAGGAGTTTTTTTCAATTTAAGTGACAATCAAAACAAGATTTATTTAATTAAAAACTAGAGTCGTCACTTGGGATTATTTATGGTGTCCCAAGTCACCGGTTTAAAATCCCGAATCGAGGAGATTTGACTCTGTACTATAGTCCGCGAATACAGAAATTCAGGCAATGAATTCTATTAATCCGGGAGAATGCGTTAGGCACTCCTGATTCTGTAGTTCTAGCATGGTTGCTTTGATCATCTAATTACTTATTAAATTATCTAATTACTTATTTAAGAACTTACGTGCATTTACCTCTTACCGCTATTTAATTAAAAAATTATCTTGAAATGGGTCACGCATACGTGTACCTGTTTGTTCGGCGCGCCAAAAATCATGTCACGCGAACGTGTCCACAATTAATAACGCTTTATTGTATTAAAAAAAAGTTTGGCCAAAGTTGCGTGAATGCTTACTCTGGTTTTGTTGATAAAAAATCGTAATTATGTCACGCGAACGTGTAGGCAACTACAACGATATTTTAGACGTGCCTAAAGCAAGATATGAACATTTATCATTTTTATATTTAGGTTATAAATTTAATACATGGACCATGTATGATTAACTCGTGGATGACACACCCTGGACTATCAATAACCTATGAAAACCAATTTTATTATTAAGAAAGTTTGATCGAAGTTGCGCGAACGCATACTCCAAATTGGTTTTTAAAATTGTAATCATGTTACGTGAACATATACATAATAAGTCGTGCCTCAAATATTTCTATCATTTTATCACTTTATCCGAAAACGAGGGCCCCTACTATCAGCGACTGAAGCAAAATATCACCCGTAGTATTTTGTTACTGCAAACTGTGATTACTCGTTAGACAAAAGGACTTTCTTGGTATCGATGGCATCCAAGATTCAACAGCTACAATCTAAGGCATGTCAATTACCGTCAAGAAACAACAGGAAAATATCCAGTTAATTAAATTGTTGGAAGAGAGAAAAATAACAGTTTCTGTGTCGAGGCACGATTCCTAAAATAATTAAATTCTAACCCCTAAAAGTTAATTAAGAAGCAACGTCAATTAATTTAGCATCAAATAAGCTATATATTCAATACTGAAGAGTCCAAAAGATGGTTGTGTATATTTGGAGGGAAAATTCCATGATTCAAAACAATTCATTTCTTTATTATCTTAATTAAGGAAAATTTTTCTCACCCCCTCCCCACGATCCAGCACATGAAGGATTAAAGACCAAATAAACCAATTCTTTCCAATTTAATTGAATGAACCCCCTAGCCCTTTGTCTTTCTTCATAATACAGTTTCTATACCTAAAGGACAATATTCAACTTTGGTCAAATAAATTAAACTAATATTAACTCATAAAATTAAGAATTACAAAAAGATATTGTAAAGAAAACATTTACACCAGATCCCTACAAAACATTAATTTATTTAACATCCTAATTTCAATATGGACCCATTAAACGATTTTAAATTAACAACACAGCCGAAAATCCATAACATCTCATATGTTTTAGTGATGAAATTAAATCTATTATGGAGGGTAAAAGGGAACCTGAACCTTAATATAAAAAATTGTAATGTCCCAACCCAAGCTAAACTAGGATAATAAAGGACAAAGAGGATCAGGAATCAATCACAGAGCCACTAATGAAGCACAACAACATGTGAACAAATTAAACCATTCAGAAGAGGAATAAAGAACAAAAGAGACAGAAATTGAGGGAAAATATGGACTGCTATTTGAATACACGAACCCAGTACAACAATAAGAACAAAAATACCCCGAAGAAAACTCTCTTCAATTAACAAGAAAACCTTTCACTTGTTACAACAATAGCCAAATCTAGCACCGAATCGAACTTATCACACTGAGTAGCAGCGGACATCAAAACCCTTCAATCATATTCAATTTTTTCAACCAGAAAACCCATTACCAAAGAGAAGATCGGACGGTTAAAACCAAATAAAAAAATATTCAACCTTTATGTATACATCTCTGAATCTGGAATTAAAGATAGAAAAAAAAATCCGAATGAAACTTCAAGCCCTAGTTTTTTGATATTTCTTTCAATTTTTGCTCTCAAAAAAAACCTCTCCTTTATGAAAATATCAACACTTCTTATATAGGCCTTAAGAAATCTCGAACCTTCTATCCTCCTCTCCAAGAAATCCAAATCCTCCTCCCTTATCGGAAAAAGGGAAAAAACCACCAATAATCTTCAAAAAGAACATAACCCGGAAAGAATGGAAGGCGTGGATGTGATTTCTAACATCCAACCTCTCCCATTTAACCGAGGTTCGTTCCAAGAGATCAAAGTGCGTGGGAATGGGGTGAAACTGAAAATATTCTGTCAGGGGTGGTTATGCCACATTGGAGATAGACGAAGGAGAGGGCCATGTGACGAGTTAGAGATGAACTCGTCTGAAAACTCAGATGAGTTTGGCGAGCTCGGTGAGGCAGACACGGTTGGAGCTGGAAGGGTTTGATTTGGGGAGGGGGGGGGGGGGGGGAATGTTATAAAGAGTTTATATAGTAAAGAAGGGGGGGGGGGGGGGGACCGGGCGGATACAGGGGCGGGTTTAGTCTAAATCTTGGGTTGGCAGTTAATGAGAAGAAAGGGGGGTTGGGCTTGGGATTATTTCTTGTTAGACTTGGCCCAAGTGGGTTTTTTAAAGAACACATTCTTTTTCCATTTCCTTTTTGGGATTTTTACCCATACATCACATATAGCAAATCTTATCACCATTATTGTGCCTTGTTTGGTTATTACCCTCATATTCTATGTTTTAGTTACCAATAATGTACCAAACGAAAATTTACTGATCTTTCACCCTACAATAATGCCATTTATTAAGACTCAACAGATTGTTAAATATTTTGTAGCCTAAAATAGCGCCTGTATTTAAGGCTCCCAATTAATCATTAATTTTGTACCAATTAAATGCTCAATCAAAAACGGTAAAATCTCATATACAACGTGAATCTCTCCTCTTTTCTGTTTCGAATCTCTCCTCTTTTCTGAACCGAAATCAGTCATTCTTCCATTGAAAATTAGATTTTGTAGTTATTCCGTGATAGCCAGGTTCGAAAATCTCATATATTGTAGTTCTTCCATGATTTCCAGTTTCGAAAATCTTTCATTTTTCTACATCAATACTGAAAATCTTCCAAATTTTGTAGTTTTTTCAGATTTCTGTTTCGAAAATCTTTCATTTTACTACATCAAATACTGAAAATCAGAATTTACAGCGTGATAGTCAATAAAATTGTAGTTCTTCCAGATTTCAGTTTCGAAAATCACTCATTCTTCTACAATGTCAAAAATTCCGATAATGCTGAAATGTAATGGTTATTGGGATAACTATGGCAGATTCCGAGATTTTGAAGTTGATTCCATTTTGGTTGATGATAATGCAAGCTACGAAATTCTCGAGTCTACAATTGCAGAACAATTATCGATTGATACATCGGATAAAATTGTAGAAATAAAATACATTGTGAATGATAATTGTCCTCCGTTGCAGATAATTGTCCTTCGTTGCACATCGGATATATTCATATTTGGTGCAGAAAAAAAAACAAAAAAATAGTAGCTGTTGCCGTGTTTCCAGTGTGTTTTTAAAATGTAGTCAAATGTGGGTAAATGTGTAGAAAATCATTCTATCTATGATATGTGCGCTTTGGTTGTATTAGCATGATTTTCAGGTATAGGTTTTGATGAATGACAAACAATGAAGTCAAGTGTCAAACAACGATATTATATGACAAACAATCAAGATTGAATGCCGAGAAGCATATTAATGACGGAATTGCATAGTCAAGCCAAAGACGAGCTCAAATGTTCAAGACCGAAGACCCAAGGCGTAGGCCGTTAGGTAGAACCAATGTAAGAGCAACGTTTAAGTTATCTCGTCTTTTGGCTCAATATAGGTCATCATAAATATGCATAAAATCATTTTATTAAATCATATTTATCATAAACTTATTTCAAATACTTCAAACAAAATGATTAAAGTTTTCATTTTAACCAAAATGGTTTTTGAAGTAAGAGTTCAAATCTGTAACAGAATAATCGATTATCAAGACTGCATAATCGATTATGCTGTAGACCGTTGCCAGTGTTTGAACACTGCAACAGAATAATCGATTATACAGTCTCAGATAATCGATTATTCAGCAGAAAATCAGAACGTTGGAGAAATAATCGATTATCAAATCTGCATAATCGATTATCTTGGCACAAATTCAGCATAATTGATTGCCAATTAAGCAACGGACATAACACTTCTTTCACCTAAAAAAAGAGGTCTTTTGAGCTGATTTTAAACAACACAACACCTCCCAATATTGATATACATATTGACATTATTTGAGCATCAATTTAGAGCTTTTGTTGACCATTTGAGAGACAACTTTGAGTTGTTCATAGAGCTAAATTTGTATCTCTTTATCTACTCTTTTGAGAGAGTTCTTGTTGTAAAAGAGAAAGGTGTTTGAGAAGAACATATCTTCTCATTGATTGTCGGGTTCGCTAAGTACCCTAAGTCTTAGTGTGTGAAGTCTTGTGGTGCGGTATCCACGAGCAAGGTTGAAGTCTTGAGGTGCGGTGTCCTCGAGCAAGTTGAAGTCTTGTAGAGTGTACATCTACGAGCAAGTGTAACGGTTTGTTAGGCACCCGAAAGCTTAACGGAGTTAGTGGAATCTCGAGAGAGTCTCTCAGGGACTGGACTAACCACAAGTTGTGGTGAACCAGGATAAATTCGGTGTGTTCTTTCCTTGCTATTTTAATTACCGAATTTATTTTATTCCTGCAATTTTAATTCCGCAATATTTATCAATATTCTTGTGCCGCACTATTCACCCCCCCTCTAGTGACGGGCATAAATCCTAACAATTGGTATCAGAGCCTAACTCTCTGAAAGCCTTAACCGGTTGAGAGCGATATATATTTTTTTGTTGAGAATATTGAACGCAGGAATAATGAGCGAAGGACACTCCATCGAGAGGCCTCCATTTTTTGATGGAAGAAATTATACATACTGGAAAGAGCGGATGAGAATCTTCATCCAATCAAATAACTTTCGATTATGGCAAATCATCAAGAAAGGTGAGCAAAGGCCAACAAAGAAAGTTGGGGAAATCATGGTTCCAAAGGAGGAAAATGAATATGATGCCGAGGACATCAAGAAGGTTGAAAGAAACACAAAGGCCGTCAACTTACTATTTTGTGCTGTGAATCCGGACGACTATCGGAAAATCTCTTGTTGCACAACCGCAAAGGAAATGTGGGATAAACTCGAGATCACTTATGAAGGTACGTCTCAAGTCCGAGAATCTAAAATTAATTTTCTAACACATGAATATGAACTTTTTAGAATGAGGGAAGATGAAAACATCGATAATATGTTCGAACGGTTCTCAATGATCGTCAACGATCTTCATGCTCTCGGAAAAATATACTCGAACAAAGATCTAGTTCGAAAAATCCTACGGAGTCTCACTCCCAAATGGCGCTCCAAAGAAAATGCTATCCAAGAGTCGATAGGAATCACGGACGTCACAATTGATGGACTACGAGGTAATCTTAAAGCTTATGAAAGCACAATTCTTAATCTGTATCTTAGAAGTAAGTCGAATATTGCCTTCAAAGCCTCATCTTCTAAAAGAGTAGAGGTAAGTGATTCGGAAAGTGATGATGATATTATTTCCAATGATATAATTGAAAAGTTTTATAAGTTTAAGAAGAAGGAAATAAAGAAGGAAGAACCAAGTCCTTCATGTCAAAATTGTGGAAAAATTGGCCACACCAAATCACATTGTCCAAAATCAAAGGACAAGAAAAAGAAGAAACACCATAGGCGCGTAACATGGGATTCGGACAGCGCGGGCGATGAAACTGCCGCATTATGCCTCATGGAAAACGAAGAAGAAAAGGTAAGTACTTCTAACTCTTACTGGTTTGAAGAAATACAAAATGCCTATGATGAATTATATGGTGAATTTGTTAAAGCTTCCAAAACCATAAAAGAATTGAAGAAAACACTCTCTTTGCAAGAAAAAGATTTTGAGAAAACACTTTCTTTGCAAGAAAAAGATTTTGAAAAACAACCTTCTTTAAAAGAAAAAGATTTTGAAAAATTGACTCGTGATAATGAAAAACTAAAAGAAGAAAATGATTTTTTAGAAAATGACAATACTATTCTTAAAAATAAAATCAAAATTTTAGAAGAAGAAAATAGATTTTTGGAAAATGACAATGTCGATCTCAAAAATAAAATCAAGGAGATGAATGAAGCCTCTTTAAGTGTTCAAAGTTCAAATTGTTCTTCTTGTAGTTCTTTGAAAATAGAGAACATAGAACTTAGAAATACACTAGAAAAATGTAGTGTAAATGATTCTAAAACAAGTGAAGTAGTTAAAAAGGATGATAGAAATGAGGTTAAACCACCTAGAAACGACTCTAGGAATTTCAACGCTTCTAGGAATAACTACTTTAGATCACCTAGAATGCATTTGGCTCAACCTAGACATATGCACAACCCTAATGTTATATGTCATTATTGTAACCGGGTAGGACACATTGCACCCGTATGTTTTGCTAAACATAGAGATTCATATTTTGATTATAATTATTATTTGCCTAACCCCCAAGGACCCAAAAGAAGTTGGGTACCGAAAACCTATTCTTAGGTACGTTTGCAGGTGTGCTTGAAGACTACAATATTTTAGTAGATGCACCAAGCACGAAACCTTACTGCATCGAGGGGGAACGTCGGTTAGTTATCGTATTTTTGATAAAAACGTAATAGTTGATATGTGCTAACAATTGATATTTATTGTTGATTCATGTTTTGATAAGTGTTATTTTGAATAACAAATTGGTATCAATTATTTTTATGTTAAATGATTGATTCATGTTTTGATGAATATCTTTAGTTTAAATAACAGTTGGTATATTTGCGAAAAATGACCGTTATTATGATTGGCATGTTTTTACTAACATTTGGTATTATTTGATATTGATATGATTTTTTTTAACAATTGGTATCGTCAATAGTTTCAATAACAATTGGTATACTCTTTTTGCTAATGCCAAAAGGGGGAAGAATTTAGGCGATATGCATCGATTAAGGAGAAATTATATTAAATTGTTTACATGAATTGTATGTTGAGATATAGCATGAATTCAGGGGGAATCCAATATGCATATCTCCTGTTGTTTGTCATTATCAAAAAGGGGGAAATTGTAGAAAATCATTCTATCTATGATATGTGCGCTTTGGTTATATTAGCATGATTTTCAGGTATAGGTTTTGATGAATGACAAACAATGAAGTCAAGTGTCAAACAACGATATTATATGACAAACAATCAAGATTAAATGCCGAGAAGCATATTGATGACGAAATTGCATAGTCAAGCCAAAGACGAGCTCAAATGTTCAAGACCGAAGACCCAAGGCGTAGGTCGTTAGGTAGAACCAATGTAAGAGCAACGTTTAAGTTATCTCGTCTTTTGGCTCAACATAGGTCATCATAAATATGCATAAAATCATTTTATTAAATCATATTTATCATAAACTTATTTCAAAAACTTCAAACAAAATGATGTTAAAGTTTTCATTTTAACCAAAATGGTTTTTGAAGTAAGAGTTCAAATCTATAACAGAATAATCGATTATCAAGACCGCATAATCGATTATGCTGTAGACCGTTGCCAGTGTTTGAACACTGGAACAGAATATTCGATTATACAGTCTCAGATAATTGATTATTCAGCAGAAAATCAGCTTCTGATTTTCTGAATGTTGGAGAAATAATCGATTATCAAATCTGCATAATCGATTATCTTGGCACAAAATCAGCATAATTGATTGCCAATTAAGCAACGGACACAACATTTCTTTCACCTATAAAAAGAGGTCTTTTGAGCTAATTTTAAACAACATAACACCTCCCAATATTGATATACATATTGACATTATTTGAGCATCAATTTAGAGCTTTTGTTGAGCCATTTGAGAGACAACTTTGAGTTGTTCATAGAGCTAAATTTGTATCTCTTTATCTACTCTTTTGAGAGAGTTCTTGTTGTAAAAGAGAAAGGTGTTTGAGAAGAACATATCTTCTCATTGATTGTCGGGTTCGCTAAGTACCCTAAGTCTTAGTGTGTGAAGTCTTATGGTGCGGTATCCACGAGCAAGGTTGAAGTCTTGAGGTGCGGTATCCTCGAGCAAGTTGAAGTCTTGTAGAGTGTACATCTACGAGCAAGTGTAACGGTTTGTTAGGCACCCGAAAGCTTGACGGAGTTAGTGGAATCTCGAGAGAGTCTCTCGGGGACTGGACTAACCACAAGTTGTGGTGAACCAGGATAAATTCGGTGTGTTCTTTCCTTGCTATTTTAATTACCGAATTTATTTTATTCCTGCAATTTTAATTCCGCAATATTTATCAATATTCTTGTGCCGCACTATTCACCCCACTCTAGTGACGGGCATAAATCCTAACAAAATATAGTTAATGTTTATATGCAGTGTTTCCAGTGTGTTTTTAAAATGTAGTCAAATGTGGGTAAATGTAGTTAACGTTTATATGTAGTGTTTCCAGTGTGTTTTTAAAATGTAGTCAAATGTGGGTAAATATAGTTAACGTTTATATGCAGTGTTTCCAGTGTGTTTTAATAATGTAGTCGAATGTGGATAAATGTAGTTAACGTGTATATGCAGTGTTTCCAGTGTGTTTTTAAAATGTAGTCAAATGTGGGTAAATGTAGTTAACGTTTATATGTAGTGTTTCCAGTGTGTTTTTAAAATGTAGTCAAATGTGGGTAAATGTAGTTAACGTTTATATGCGGTGTTTCCAGTGTATTTTTAAAATGTAGTCAAATGTGGGTAAATGTAGTTAACGTGTATATGCAGTGTTTCCAGTGTATTTTTAAAATGTAGTCAAATGTGGGTAAATGTAGTTAACGTTTATATGCAGTTTGTTTGTAGCTGATTTGTAAAAATTACTTTATAAATTATAAATCAACTAGACTGTAACTACATATATATCATGTCTTCTAATCACAGTTCCAAACAACACTATAAAATTGCAGACCACATATCAACTATATTTTGACAGACAACATATACTACATTATAACTACAAGCAACTATACTGTAACTGGAGAATATTGAGCATGAACAATGTAACTACTTTTATACACTGTATTTTTATCACAGTTCCAAATAAAAAGTACAGTAAACTACATTAAACTACAAAAACTATAATTAACTACAAATTTGAGTCAACAGTCACAGTTCCAAATACAAAGTACATTAAACTACATTAAACTACAAACACTACAATTAACTACAATTTGATTCAACAGTACATTTTGCCAATTAACTACAAATTAACTCCAAAAAACTACAATTAACTACAATTTGTATAAACAACCCTAGTATGCAATAATACAGTACATTTAGACAAAAAACACTTAAACGCCAAACAAACACTTGCATTCTATTTTTTGGCAAAAAATATTAAACTACAATACATTGAGGAGAAAAAAAAAAGGGAGAAATGTGGCGGATGAAATTGAGAAATTATTTATTTTTAAATTTATAAATAATTTAACTTAAACTTATAATTCTATTTTTAATAATAAAATTATAATCACATAAATATTTTATTTTTAAAATTATTTAGGATCATAAACTCTAAAAAAAATTACTTTTCTTAGAATGGGAAGAGTATATGGTAACTTCTTAAAAGGTCGATAACCTCAAATGAAGAATTCAACCTTTGACCGAAAATAGTGAACGTTTTGCCTTTTAAAGTAAAAACATTTCGCTGTAAAAATCAATTATGTTTTCTCAAAGAAATCCAGAATTAAATTCTTCAAAAATAAATACAACTTCTGCCGAATTTATACTCAAATATTCTAAAATATAAGGAAAAGATAGAACTCAAATCAAGCCTCTAATATGTAAAGATTTTGTTCCACAAATCAAGCCTCTAATATGAAAAGATTTTGTTCCACAAATCAAGCCTCTAATTTGTAGTTGATCCTTAAACCTTAAAGATAGGTTTTGGTACATAAATTGAAAGGTGGTATACTTAAATGTAATAAACACTAACCTTAAACATGAGTGGTTATAAGGTTTGCTATATGGGATGTATATGTAAAAATCCCTTCCTTTTTTTTCAATTTTTATCTCTTTTTTTTTTTCAAAATTAAAACCTGAATTAAATCCTAACATAAATTATCACAATTAATTTGATTAATTGCTCCAAATAACATTTACAAACAACTAATTAATTACCAAAATAAAAAAATTTAAAATACAAAATGAGTTATTTTTTGTGATTTTTCTATTTTTGCAACACAACTAAATTATGAATTAATTTAAAAATATGGATTTTGAATCATAAATGAAAATGCAATATATATTTGTTTGTACTTTTCTAAGATTTAAACAAAATTAACATGCACAGGCAAATGCAAACAATTACCAAAAAAACTACAAAAATCCATGAAATTGCAAATAATAAAAAAAATTATTTTGTTTAAAATTTGTGGGAGTGATTCATATAGGGCAAAAATCACGTGCTCACAGCTACCCCTATTTGCTCGGAAACACGAAGAGTTTTCATGTAAAGATAAAGTGAGTGAATACAAGCTTTTTGCCCATTTGAATACTCCGTGAGAAGTATTTTTTGAAAGATTTGACCGCACCTTGCTTCCGTGGTTGCCTACATATCCTCGGCTATAAAGGAATCAGGTCAGTATATTTCAGAAATGTTTGGTAGCTGGGACTACTATGAAGTTGCGATTTCACTTTTGTTGTTGTTGTTGTTGTTGTTGTTGTTGCTGCTGCTGCCGCTGCTAATGCTTACTGAACCCCTTATTACACCATATCAATCTAGACTAGGCTATGATCTATGCATTACAAAAATCCTATCTATATCTTCAAACTCGCTCTTGTGGTTCTTGTTGCCTTGTTGACTTGTATTCTCCCGGTGAAATCTCTTTGTTGCCGACTTGAATTGTAATCTGAGATATTTTCCCATTTTCAGGTGGGCTTCTAATTTCCAAAACTAGAACTGTATTCCCTTGTTCTCTAGGTGGGCTCCTGATTGCTGAAACTTGAACTGTATTCCGTTATTCTCCAGGTGGGCTCTTCATTGCTGAAACTTGAATTGTATTCCCTTGTTCTCCAAGTGGGCTCCTGATTACCAAAACTTGAATTGTATTTCCTTTATCTCTAGGTGGACGCCTGATTGCCAAAACTTGAATTTTATTCCCTTGTTCTCCAGGTGGGCTCCTGATTGTCGAAACTTGAATTATATTCCCTTATTCTCCAGGTGGGTGCCTGATTGTTTAAAATTGTATTCCCTTGTTCTCTAGGTGGTCTCTTGATTGCAAAAACTTGAATTGTATTCCCTTGTTCTCCATATGGGCTCCTGACTGCCAAACTTTAATTGTATTCCCTTGTTCTCCAGGTGGGCTCTTGATTGCCAAACTTGAACTTTAATCCCTTGTTCTCCAGATGAGCTCCTGATTGCGAAGACTTGAATTGTATTCCCTTGTTCTGCAGGTGGGCTCCTAATTACCAAACTTGAATTATATTCCCTCGTCCTCCAGTGGGTGCTTGATACCAACACTTGAACTGTATTCCCTTGTTCTCCAGGTGTTCCTGATTTTAACAAAAATTGACAAAACAAAGAAATTTTTTTGTCCCAATTTGGTAGCTGGGCACGTATGTGAGTGTTAAACTGAATCATGTTACGAAAAATTCTAAGAATTTGAAAGCTAGATCCCATTATCAAGGAGGGTCCTGAAAACTCTTAGTTAAATGATAGTTTTAAAAGCTGAATTATGTTTTCTAAAGGTATGACTTCTACTAAATCTAAGAGGGTCATAAAACTACTGCCCATTACCCATGAGGGTCCTCAAAACTATTAAATAAACGATAATTTTAAATCTAAGTTATATCCTCTGGAGGTATTACTTCTACTATATCTTGTTATCTAAGAAAGTATTAAAGCTACATCCCATTATCCAGGGGGTCCTAAAAACTCATAGTTAAAAAAACAGTTTTAACCTAAGTTATATATTCTGGAGGAATTATTTGCACAATACCTTGTTATCTAAGAAATTAGTAAAACTACATCACATTATCTAGGAAAGTCCTGACAACTCTTAACTAACGGCAATTTTAAAACTAAGCTATATCTTCTAAAGGTATTACTTTCACTACATCTTGTTATCCAAGAAGACCTCAAAGCTACATCCCCTTATCCAGAATGGTCCTGACAGTCCAAAGTCAAATTTCATCCTAAGAATGACAATTCCTTACGGCTGAATATACTACCCTACATCAGAACTTACACTAAATATTGTTATCTAATGAAAATCCTAAAGCTAAGTCCCATTATTCAAGAGGGTCTTGAAAACTTCCGACTGAATCTTATCTTGAAACATGCACACTTTGAGACCAACTTGTGTTCCTTTAGGGATGCTAGCTCATGCTTCTCATGATTGTTTTGAATTTTAACTAGGTCCCATTTTCTAGGAGGGCCCTGAAATTTTACGGTCATACCTGCCTAGTGTTTACCTTTCCCCTACGGAGGGTTTTCTCGAAACAACGTGAACTTTATGCTCCTATTTCTGTGAGCACGTGATTTTCCCCCTATATGAATTATTCCTATAAATAAAAGAAAAATAATTTTTCTCATTTTTACAATTTTATAGGATTTTGTAATAATTTGTGTGCATGTTTATTTAACTCACGAAAAGTACAAAAATATCTTGCATTGCATGTAGGGTTTATGTTTACAATTCAGGTTAATTAGTAAATTAGTTGTTTTATAAAAAATGGAAAAATAAAAGCTCATTTTTGCATTTTTAGTCTTTTCATATTATTAGTAATTTCTTTTTTCTTAATTTAGAGGTAATTGACTTTCATAAAATTTTTAGTAGATAATTAACTTTATTTTTCATCTTAGTTTAATTTAAGTTTTTTTTATTAATCAAAAGGAGGAAAATAAATCTTGGATAGTTGGTCTTGAAATAAAGGCTAGAATTGGGCCAAAATCTTATTAAAATTCCAGCCCAAAAACACTCTCTAACCCATATAACCCAACCCAACCCAAATCAACCCCTACCAAACCCCACACCCCAGGTCGACCCGACCTGATCCAATACCCAATCCCATTTTCCCACCTAAAACGACCCTATACCTAATACACATTACACACATACACGCTGATAGACAGACGAATGCAGCGCAGCTTTACAAAAAAGAGACATTCCCCCCAATTGGTTCTCTCTTCTCCTTCACAAATTTGAGGAGAGCTTCAGCAATTCTTGAGTTTCAACAGCCATAAACTACCAAAACACCCCCACCCGATTTCATCTTCTTCACTCCAATGTTGTTCCCCATTATGGACCTCTCACCTGACCTATTTCTTCCATCTTTGAACCAAACCTTCCCCCATTCTAATATCTTCTTTGTTATCTTAAGACAGTAAAGGAAAGAAACACATACACACACGTGCACATAAGGGAATAAATGGACACGGTGAGAGACTGAAGATGATAAAAAAATCAAAGAACATAGTGGGTAAATAACGGAATCCTTCCATTTTCCAGCGACAATAGCTTATAAATCTGATGGAGTTTGATTAAAATAATTTTTGTTCGAGGTTCCGCCGCGATTTGAGGTGTTCGATTTTCCAGTCAAGCTCATGCCCGGGTGCATATTCATACATTGCTGGTATACTTGAAAGGGTTTCAGTATGATCCATTTATTCCTCTCTTCCGATATTTTGCTTAGTACCATGCTTAATATGTGATTCATTGCTCCATTATTCCATTTTAATGACGGATTGTTAATTATTTGCCCTTTGTTCGTTCTTTGTAGTTTAATAGGTATTTGTTTTTTTTTCTTATAGGCTACCAATTTTTGAAATAGTGTTCAAAGAAAGAGTGATTTGCTATAGGGTTAACTTATAATTTATTTGAATCAATTTCATCAAACTGGCATTGGTATTCAAGTTGGGGAGGGACCAAACATGTTAGATATTAACTTCATCCAACTCTTCAATTTTAGTTAGTATCAATGTCAATCTATCGATAATTCAGCTCTTGTTAAAAGGGAAAGGCCTAATTCAAAAGAAGTGAGGCTACATGCACCAGTTAGTGTGGATGCCTCATCCATTAGTAATGTCGTTGTTGAAATTAATAATGAGGAAATAAGTCATAAAGGGATTGTTAGCTAAAAGGAGAGTAAACATGAGAAAAATCAAAAAATGTTGTGACTACAGGTACGGTTCCCATGACGTAGTTGTGATACTTAATGTCGAATTAGTTTTAAATATGAAACCCGTAGTTGAATACTTTTTCCTTTAATAAATTTGAGGGGTGCCACACAATCACCTAGTTTATGGCCCTCACTTGATTAATCCTAACCCTTGGAATTCGAGGCGTGCCATTAGTTGAACTTCCATGGCCCTCACAAATTTAAAATGCGCAATTGCTTTAGGCACATTAGTTAAATAATTTACCTTCACAAATTCGGTGTGCATTTATGTGACCCGAATCCAAATCTCAACAATGTCAAAATGTGTCAAAAACTACGGGTGCTTTTGTGTGACGTGGTTCGAGACATGTTTTAATGATGTTGCAATTCTCTTTAAAAATACTAATAAAAGCGGCTAGAAGTTAAAATTTACAAACAGGTTCATAATTGTATTAAAATCAGATAATTAAGTCGTATATGGCAGTTGAGCGACCGTGGTAGAACCACAGAACTAGGGAATGCCTAACACCTTCTCCCAGGTTAATAGAATTCCTTACTCAGTTTTATGGTTCGCGGACTGTTAACAGAGTCACCTTTTTTCGCGATTCGGGATTTTATACCAGTGACTTGGGACACCATAAATCTCCCAAGTGGCGACTCTGGAAATTTCTTAAATAATTGAATCCTGTTTTGATTGTCCTTTAATTGGAAAAACTCCCTTATCTACGCCCTTCGCCAGGTTGTAGTGGCTAAAAGGAGGTGTGACAGCTCTGGCGACTCTGCTGGAGAAGATAACCCAGAATCTCTTGTTCAGGGTTCAAGAATTCGAGCTTATAATAATTATTGTATTTGGCTTTGTTTATTATCTGATTTTATTACATGTTTGGGCCTGATGTGTTAAATTTTGCTTTTTTTTTTACCGCTTTGATATTATCTGAACTGTACATATAAACTACTACGAAACTCATCTCTTCTCTCTTCGGGGATGTGCTCACTGGCCGAGACTCCCTATTTTGTTAGCGTCATACCTTGAAATAAGAAAGAGGCTCGGACAAGTTACTAAGCCGGATAGCCTTTCGGTTCCCGGTACGTAGCCCCCTCCTCGACTCGAGTTGTCCCCTAAGGTACACAGTCTAGAAGATATACCAAGATTTTTAACCTAGAACAACTTAACCCCCTGCCGGATCCCTAGTAGGAACGCTTATCTGCATCATGCATTTGACTTAGGGGACTCAACACAAGGGTTGGATCCGTCTAGGACAGGTGTACCCAATTTAAAAGACCATTCTGATGTATTTTATATGCAACATGTTGCATTGTTTCAAGGGTGAAAGGGTCATTTGGCTGATCAATGATAGTTGAAGGTAAATGAAAAAAATAAATGAAAAGAAAAGAGTGTGAAGTGTGAAAATAAAGCAAGTAGGATTTAGTTATCTTTTTGTTATATTTTTATTTAAAAAAAGAGACAAAGGATATGTGAAAAATTCAAAAAAAACAAATGTCGCACTTTTTAGTATTTCCTAAAAATCAAAAAAAGGAAAAAGAAAAAAATTCAAAAAGAGTTTACATGTTTTATCTTTTTTCAAAAAAGAGACAAAAGAAAATGTGTTCTTTAAAAATTACCTGTTTTTTAATTCTTGCCCATGTCCAATTTGCTCGAACTACGCAAACCTGATTCTCGTCTTTCGGGGCGTGATACGTAGGCAACCCACATAGGGTCCGATCTTCCTAGTAAATCTTAGGTTCTTGGCTTTGCAGGGTCATAGCTAAATTTTGCACTTCTACCTACTTTTAGCCACGTAGATTAGTTTTAGAATTCAGAAGTCGTTTGATTGGAAATTATGTAAATTGAGTTGTGTGGAAGGACTCTACTATTGAAATTCTTAGTGTTCAAGTTGGAATTCTCTTGTCAAACATCTTTTATGTTGGCGAAAGTTCTGTTAAGAGCAGTCTGTGTTTGTTGGAGCATTGTTTTGTGATTTTAATTCAATCTATGAATTGTTCGTGGGCCAATATTTGAAAGAAAATCCTGCATTGAACACCAATTATCTTTGTGCTAAGACTGCGTAGTTCTGAAGCTTGTCTTGTTAAAGTTTTCCACTATTTGTGAAGTTTTTGGAGTAAATTGATAGCTGAAATTCTCCTAGTTTGAACTTGTTACCACTAGTTTATAATAGTTGTTGTTATCGTTGAGTTTAATAGAGGAGATTCAGTTGGACTAGAGATTGAGCAGCTTGAATTTTGACTTGGTTGAGCATACAGTAAGCTTACTTTGCCGAAAATTTGTGTCCGTTGAGATTTGTGCGCGAATTTAGCATTGATAGTTTGAAATCTGGTTTTTTACTTTTAAAAAGTTCTCTTTGTTGAATTAAGTGCTTTTGTTACATAAATTATTGTCCAGTTGGTTAAGTTGCAGGTTTGCTGGAAAATAATTTGCTGCTTGTTTTCTGCTGCTGTAAAGGATTTCATACTTGCTGTTCACAGCCCTGCGTTGTTCATTTTTCGCTCAACAATGAAGATTTCTACATTTCTTTAATTGATTGTTGTAACTATAGTTTTTCTTAACAGTTGAGGGATTTTTGCAAAAGTTTTAGCTTCAGTTAACTAAACTGCGTTGCTTCAGTTTATATTCCAACAATACACTATTGAAATGCAAGTTTTGAGCTGCTCTTTTTTTTTAAAGCAGATCCTGCACTATTTAGCTGTACTTTGTGGTTATTCTAACTCAATATTGTTGTGATTCCAATGCTTTGTTTCTACTGTTGAGGTCGTCATTCTGAGCTGAGAATTTCTGTGCCTACTGTTGCTGAATTGAGTTCTCCAGGTGTTGCTAAAGTTCTTAGTTTTGAGAAGCAATGGAGTAGAGAACCTGACAGCTTGTTCGAATCTTAGAATTTTACATTGAAATGAAATCTGTTGATGTAATACAAGTTTCCTAAGCACTATTTGTATTTTTCTACAACATTTTGTAAACCTAAAATTGGGTGTGGACATTAGAGCTTGTTTGAAGAATTTTGAACTCAAATAAGAGTATTTTGGACTGTTATTGAAGGTTGTTGAAACAACCTTGAAATCTGCACTTTTTGCACCAGTTGTCTAGTGAGTGCAAGTTGATTTTTCTGCACAGTTGAATTCAGTTGATTACAAATATTTTGGTGATTCAGTTAACAGGGAATTACAAGCTGAAAAATATTACTTAAAGTTACTATGTTTGTTGTTGCTAGTTTAGTTTGGTTTTAGTTGGTCCAGCAGGCTATAAATGTAAATCTGTAGAGTTGTATGTATCACAATTTTCTGCTTGGTTCTAAGTTTTAATTACATTTTGAGTTTGATCATGCACAGTTGCTGAGTTTCAATTAGCAGTCAAGTTACAACCGTGTTATTTAGATTTTCACTTATTTTTTAGAATGTAAATATATTTATTAAGTTTAATCTCGATATTTTAGTCTTTATTTCACTTTGTAGTTGGTTTATTTAATAAAATCTAATAAAAAAAATTACAAAAGAGTTACATTTTTTTAGAGCATTAACTTTTTTTTTCATGTACAAAGAAAGTAGAATTTCCAAAAATATAGTCTTATCTATTATAGTGATTTTTTTAGTTGCAGGCTTTAGGAAACACGTAGTAATAGTAGTAGTTAATTTTTTAATATAGTTACTATTTTTCTGTCTGATTATTGCTGTTTTAGTTTTGTAGTACTTAATTTTTAGTTTTTATTATTTTGGATTGTCCTTAAAACAAATTAAAAAATGATGAAACAGAAGAATAGAAAGCAGAAAGTAAAGAATGAAAAGAAAAGATTTTTTTTCGGGATTGCTACTTTTTGGGTGATTTGTTGAGGTTTGCAAATGTTTATGGAAATTGCTTGAAGTGTATTGAGGTTGCAAAGTTGTTTGGTTGAATTACCATTGCTTCAATTGTTCAAGAACATGGCTCGGAAGATTACCATTAGGCTGCAACTTTGTCAGTTATTCTGAGGATGTCCAGAATTGAAGAATTGACCAGTTTTTGCATATGTGACCATCTTTTGTAAATATTTTGGCCGTCAGCTAGTAGCTTATCTTTAAAAAGGGTCAAGAGTTAGATAAGGTTGTATTTGTATCTTTGTTGCCTAGTATCATATGGTTTTGGTGGTAATTAAATGGTTTCAAGTTGATTTTCAAAAGAAAAGAAAAGGAAAAAAATGTTTTTTTTGTTTCTTAGAGCTTTCATGGTTTGAGTTGTATAAAAATAAACAAAAATGAGTTAGTTTAATGCTCCGTTCTCGATCTTCCAGAACTACGCAAAGATCTTATTCATGCGAGGTCATGATACGTAGGAAACCAACATAGGGTACGATTGAATCATTTTTTTATTTATTACAAGAAAAAAGAAAAGAAAAAAAAAGAAGAAAAAAGAAAAAAAGAAAAAAGGGTGTAATTGTGGGACATGAAAATTAGAGGAAAGAAAGAGTGATAAATAGAAAAAGAGTAAGGAAAATGATCAAGCAAGTGCCAGAAAAGCAAAGAAAGAGAGGTTGAAATGAACAAATTGGGATGATGCTATATGACCTTCATACCCTCAAAGTCATGTTAGAACCGGTAACTGTGACTAGGTGCATTGGACGCAGTGTGATATTTTAGTTGTTTAATGCCCTAACGCTAACATGATGGCTTTATTTTGTTATACTCATAGCAGAAGGGTGGTTGGTTTGTGGTTTTTGAAGTAGTAACTCTCCTCTACCACAAAATCAAAGGCAATGCAGACAACAACAAAACTGGGTTTATTGAAGAGGTAAAAATGCATAGACAACACATGTCAGAAATGTATCAGGCTTGGATGACTCGGAAAGCACCACCCCTGCCACCACCTAGCTTCCTAGATGCTACCCTTCTCCAAACTCCGCTCACGGTTCCGAATTATCCTCCATACTCTCCAGATGCACCTACTTATTACAGTTTTCCCAGCCACCCTAGTAGCTCTGGCACTCATCTTCCAACTATCTTTTCCCAAAAGCGCCCTCCTGTAACATCCATTCTCCGCAACAATGAATATTTACTAAGAGATCATGATATCCAATACTATCCCGCAGAGGTAGCCCATAAGGTTCCTGACTCGTACAAGCAGAGCATGCAGGATGAGCCTCATGTTGAGAATGAAAAGTTCACATGAAAAGAAGGGCGGAATGGAATACCCTAGAGGCTGGAAGGTATAAGACAATCCTTAAAGAACAAGCAAGGAATGCGAGACTAGGGTAATATGGCTTGCGAAGAACTGTTTTCCCTGACATTCGCCTACCCGAAGTGTTCAATGCGTCAAAATTTAACTTGTACGATGGGTGTGGAGATCCGGTAGCCCACCTGACGGTTTATTGCAGTGAAATGAGAGGCGTTGGAGAGAAAGATGACCTGTTGATAGCATATTTCAGCAAGAGGCTGACTGGGGCAACATTGGACTGGAATACTCGTCAAGATGTCGGTAATGGACTACATTGGGTGACATGGCTCAAGATTTTGTTTGATAATTTCAATACAAGCCAAGTATTACCCCAAATCGCTCTTCCCTATCTAAAATGAAAAAGAAGCTGGAGGAAAGCTTTAGGGAGTTTGGGCTTAGATGGAGGAAGCAAGCTGCTCGAGTCAGTACCCCATTGGTGAAAAAGAAATGGTTGAGCTTTTCCTACAAGCCCAGGAGCCCACCTACTTCAGTTATTTGATCTCGGCTTTGGCAGAACCTTTCAATGATGTGTTAAAAATGGGGGAGCAAGTAGAAGAGGGAATCGAGTTAGGCAAAATCATGAGTTGTTCGAAAGACATTCAGAACATCCAAGTAAGCTTCGGCAGAAGAAAGAAAAATAGAAAAGATGATCAACATTTCCAGCCTCGACATCGTCCTCGTGGATATCCTCGCGTACCAGATGATCCTCCCCAACGCTTCTTCTCTCCACAGAACTCCCAAAATCGTGCATCACTAACTCCACAGTATGCCTGCCCGCCCCCACGAGCATACCAAAAACTTCCTGGATCAGGTTTCCGGCCTAGCCAAGCATGTATGAATGAGAGGCTATTGAAAACAGAAAAGGCTTTCACCCATATCGGAGTATCATATGCCAGTTTGTTCCAAAGGTTGAAGCAATTGGACACGTTGAAGCTGATTCAGATTAAAATGCCAAACCCTCTGTCAAAGAAGTTTGATATTTCTCAAAGTGTGCATATTGCTCAGATGCCTCGGGGCATGACACAGCAAAGTGTTGGAGTCTAAAGAAAGCAATTCAGAAGCTTATTTATGCAGGTGACATTGTCATGCAAAATCCGGATGCAGCAGACACTAGCCAAAGTCCATCGCCTGTGCATAATGAGATGCACATATTGGAAGGTGAGAATTCTTCTGGGAGCCTCGGAGGCATGAGTGTTGCTAAGCATTTAGAGCTATCAGAGGTTGATATTCAGAACGAGCCGGCGAAAGGAACCCAAAAGCATTTTGTTAAGAACAATGTGATGAAGGTTTGTGAAGTGCTAATGTTATTGATGTGGAACCCAGTGGCTAATATGTCGTGATGGGTAATTTGGAAGACACTCCATTTCTTGGTCAGCCAGAGATGAGTTTAGGTGGTTTATTTTGTTGTCATTTCTGTTGTCTATGTTATTGTTAGGGTTGTAATCCAGATATTATCTTGTGATTAAAACCCTTTCATTCTTTTTATTTTTTCTAGTTTTGTTTGGTGTCGTCTAGGTTCGTTCCAGGGTTTGAACCCCAGTCTTTTTACTTGTTTTGTTGTCCAAGCTCTTTCACCATCTGTCTAATGCAATTTTCTACTTTCCGTTATTTCTAGTCATTTGGTTTAGTTTTCTTTTTTTTTTTACAATTCTTTTCTTTTTTGGATTTAATGTCATGACATGCATGCATAACCCCAGGCCTGGTCTTAAAAGATTACTCATAAGGCAATATAGACACTTACGGGAAATAAGAATAGATTTGGACCCTTGGAGATCTTTGAAGCCGGAACCACGGGCGGATAGAACATGAAGAAATCCTAAAAGAAAGTTTACCGAACTGGCAGGGACCATTTGTTGTAGCTGGAGTGTTGTCCAATGGTGAAATATATTTGACAAATGAGGAAGGAAAATATGTAGAAATGGTTATCAATTCTGACGCAATCATGAGATGCTATGTATGATTCCTTTGCCTTATTGTACTTGCTTGTCTTGGCATATTTTGAAAATTGAAATGACGAAGGCATTTTATTCACCTATCTAAACACTTTATCCTTTTCTAGTGGTTTTGAGCTTTAATTATTTTCTTTCATACCCCCTTTTCGGAATCGGTAACAAAATTCAGAAACGAAAGTGTGAGAAGGCAATGAAAGGAAAAGAAAGGAAAGAATGAAAATAAAGGAAACAAAAGAAAGAAAATAAAACAAAACAAAAAAAAAAGAGAAAAAAAAGAAAAGAAAAACAAAAAAAGGAAAACAGAAAAACAACATCCAAAAATAAGGAATCGTTATGAACTACGTTTGACCTGATTCCTTTTAAAGATACGTAGTCAGCCTCACGGTTCGGTCTCATCAAAATAAAAATCCAAACGTCCCCAAGCCAGAAAACTAGGGCAGAAATGGTGGTTTGTTGTAAGAAATCTGATTCCAGAAGCTGTAGTTTTTAACCCATTTGGATGGTTTTGAGTCTTTGATTCCCTTTCTTTCTAACCCTATCCAAATCCCTACGTTACGGTCCAAAGAAAGACCTTCTTATCAGTCTTCAAGAGATGGAAAGTTGAGCAAGTAGAGGTGATTCATGTCAGGGGCAACACTCGGGCCAATGAGAGTCTTATTGGCGAAAACCCTCATGGGCACCTTGAGGCGATTGTAAGTTGAGAGAAAGAACAAAGTGAGAGAGGCTTGATGGTGAAAACCTTTTGGGCGCTACAAGTCGAATAAGGATTATTAATCAAATTGGATAATTGGAGCATTGAAGCCCAGCTTCACGGTCTGGGGAAGTATAACAAGAGTTGAACATAAAATTTTCTTAACAGAATAGGCCGCATGTGCATGTCATGGTCATCGGAGTTGGTACCCGCATTTTATAAGTTTCTACTTTTTAAGTTTTCTTGTTAGGAATTATCTCCTTTCATTGCCCTCTACTCTGTTCTTTTTGTCTTGTTTATTCCCTCTTCTTGAGTCTGTTGGGTTAAAACAAGTGAAAAATGACAAAAAAATCTGCCACCAGCTTTCCAATTACACAAAATGGGATATGTTTGTCACATTAAAGCATCATAAGTCAGGAAAGAACAGCGAGGACACCGAGCTGGTAACATTCAACATGCTTCAGGATTTGTTTGAGATACAAAGGCTTGGTATGTATCAATTTATGGACAATGCAACAGAATGAGGGCTAGGGGTGAACAAATCAAAAGTTTTCCAATAAGAAATCAAAGTTATCATGGCTAGCGATGGAACAGTAGACCTCAAGGTCACAGCCAGTGATTTGGGTCAGGAAAGAACATCATATACAATGTGGTTGGTAAATATGCTTTGGGAATCAGGTGAAACACAAGGGTTTGGCAGATGTCGGTTTAGGAACAATGCAACAGATGGAAGGTATTGGGCTAGAACGAGAAGAGGTATTTTCTTGGTTAAGGTTTACAAAGGAAGCAGTTAGTCAAGGTGAAAATCAATCATCATGACAAATGAAGGAGCAATAGACCTCAAGGTCAAGGCCAGTGGTTTAAGTCAATAAAAACAGCACACACACGAAGTGGGGGGGAGGGGGGGGGGCGATGGATGTGCTTTGGGGGGTTATGTGAAACACAAAGGATGGGAAAATGTCAGTTCATTAGAAACACAACGAATAGAGGATACGGGGTCTGAATGGCTAAGGGGTATTTTCTGCGATAAGGGGGACAAAGAAATTGGTTAGCCAATAAGCAAGTAATGTCTTTCAAGGTGAAATCAAAGTTACCGTGACAAGTGAAGAAGCCCAACACGAAGATGGGAATGGCCACAAATGTTAGCTAAGTGTAGTAAACTGACTCAACAATCTTAGGAAAGATGTAAGAGTTCTAGAAAAGGGTCAGAAATGCAACACAAAGATGGGAAGCAGATTAAAGCCATAAGGCTCAAGGGATAACCGAGCATAACGCACTGACCGGGAAATCTCAGAAAGGATGCAAAGATTCTGGCGAAAGAGTCAAAAGCGCAACACAAAGTAAGAAAGGCCACAAGGATTAACCAAGCATAATACGCTGACTCAGAAACCTCAGGAAAGGATGTAAGAGTTGTAGCAAGAGGGTCGAAAGTTTGCAACATAAGGATGGGGGAGTAGAGTAAAGCCACACGGGTCAGACGATCAGCCAAGCATAATACATTGACTTGGTAATATCGCGAAAGGTGCAGAATTCTAGCAAAAGGGTCAGGAATGTAACACAGTAATGGGCGAGCAAAGTAAAGCCATAAAGGTTCAGGGGTCAGCCAACCAACTCAGGCAATTCATTATCAACATGGAAATTTGAACACAACGAAACATGATAGTGAGGAGGCCGCTTCCGACAAGAATGCCACAAGCTAACCACCACTTTTGAAACTGACAAGTTTTCTTTGATTGACACAGGGACAGAAAAATTCTAGAAGAGCCTAATAGGGGCCATCCATAGGGGAAGGTAGGCACATGGTAGGTATGATCAAAATGTCAGGTCCCACCTGGAAGTGGACCTAGTTAAAACTCAAATGGAATGTAGTCTGTTATAAATATTCTCCCCAGCAAGAGCACAATAGGACAAAAACTTTAATTAGCAACCCTAGAAGAAACAACAAAAAGTTAAAAGGGGTATGGAAGTTGAAATGGGGTGCGGTTTTAAGACTCAAATAGGTATGGGAACCATAGGCATGCACAAACACCTTCCTGGGTAAGAGTCACTCAAACCCTCCCGAACAATTATCACTAGCAGAAACAACCAGAAGTTAGAGTTGGCATTTAAGCAGGAACTCTCAGGACCCTCCTGGAAAATGGGACGCATTTGAAGGTTAGGAGTAATCATGGATAACAGATAACATAAAATGAATTGCATGTTGAAGTAGGATCCAGTTAAGGGTTGTCAGGACCCTCCTAAAAAATGGGACTTAGCCTAAAATATAAACAGTCGGGTAACATGGGCGGGCCCAAATATTTCCCCAACAAGCGTCGTCAGGACCCGCCTGGATAATGGGATTTAATGTAGGAGTTATCAGGACCCCCTAGATAATGGGACATAGTTTTAAATATTAACCCCCAACAAACATATTTTGTTATCTAATTAAGAGTTTCATGACCCCCTGGATAATGGGAAGTAGCTTTAATCACCTGTCAACAACAAACCCGCAGCAAATATAACTTATAACAAGACAGAGTGGAAAATAGTACCTTTTGAGAAACATAACATAATCTTAAAATTGTCATTAGTTAAGAATTTTCAGGACCCTTCTGGATAATGGGACTTAGCCTTAGAGATATTTGGTAAGGAGATTTATTAACACTCACGGATCCGCCCAGCATCAAACTGGGGCAGGAAGAAATTTTTTTTGTGTTTTGTTTGTCTTGTTGTGATCAGGTACACAGGCAGCAGTCTCAGAGAATACTATTCAAATTTCAAGTTTGGTAATCAGGCGCCCACCCAAAAAATAATGGAATATATTTTATATTTCAAGTTTTGGTAATCAGGAACCCACCTGGAGAACAAAGGACTACATTTCAAAGTGCAAACTTTGGTAGTCAGAAGCCCACCTGCAGAACAAGGGAATATTTTTCAAAATTTCAAGTTGTGGTAATCAGGCGTCCACCTGTAGAACAAGGGAATATTTTTCAATATTTCAAGGTTTGGTAATCGGCCGCCCACTTGGAAAACAAGGGAATATTTTTCAAATTTCAAGTTTTGGCAATCAGGCGCCCACCTGTAGAACAAGGGAATATTTTTCAAGATTCAAGTTTTGGTAATTAGGCACCCACCTGTAGAACAAGGGAATATTTTTCAAGATGCAAGTTTTGGTTAATCAGGCGCCCACTTGGAGAACAATGGAATATTTTTTGAGTATTCAAGTCTTGGTAATCAGGAGTCCACCAGTAGAACAAGGGAATACTTTTCAAGATTCAAGTCTTCGTAATCAGGCGCCCACCTGGAGAACAAGGAAATATTTTGCAAAATTCAAGTTTTGGTAATCAGGCGCCCACATGTAGAACAAGGGAATATTTTTCAAAATTCAAGTTTTTGCAATCAGGCTCCACCTGTAGAACAAGGGAATATTTTTCAAAATTCAAATTTTTGTAATTAGGTGCCCACCCGTAGAAGAAAGGAATATTTTTCAAAATTTTATGTGTTGGTAATCAGGCGCCCACTGTAGAACAAGAGAATATTTTTCAAATTTCAAGTTTGGGTAATCAGGCGCCCACCTGTAGAACAAGGAATATTGTTCAAGTGTCAAGTTTTGATAATCAGAGAACAAGGGAACACAATTTGAGTTTAACAATCAGGCATCCACCTGTAGAAAGGGAAAACATCTCAGATTACAATTCAAGTCAGCAACAAAAGAAGCTCGCGGCAAGAATGCAAGTCAACAGTCCGAGATAATCAACAAAAGTTAGTCACAATAAAGAAAAAAAGAAGAAAAAAGGCAGGCAAGCAGGAAGTTAATCCAAATAAAAGCAGATGAAAGATGTGAATTTCTCAAGGCATGGTTGAGTTCGCAAGCGCTACATGTCTGGTCTTAATTAAGAAAAGCTGAAGAAGAATGAGCTAGTACTTGCACTTAACAAGCGTCAAGGTTGAAATCTAAAATCGGAATAAAGAATCACTTAAGACTCAAGATCAAGCTTAAGAAGACTTATAGATAGGAATTTTATAACTCGTAGTTAGAAGGTTTAGCTAGTCTTTTTCATTCTTTTGATTTTGATGTAATAACAGGACCGTGGACCGGAACCTCGCCAGAACGGCACCTCGACCGGATCTTCACCTAAGCATACTCCTTTATCTCACTCACTCCTGAACTACATGACATGATTCCTTTATAGCCATGGATATGTAGGCAACCTCAGAAGCAGGGTGCAGTCAAATCTTTTCAAATGCTTCCTACGGAGTATTCAAACGGACAAAAATTGCTCGTATTTGCTCACTTATCTTTGCACGAAAAGTCTTCGTGTTTCCGCGTAAAGAGGGGCAACTGTGAGCATGTGTTTTTTGCCCTATATGGATTATTCATATAAATACAAGAAAAATAAATTTTCTCATTTTTATAATTTTATAGGATTTTGTGATAATTTGTGTGCATATTTATTTAACTGACGAAAAGTACAAAAATATCTTGCATTGTATTTAGAGATTATGTTTACATTTCACGTTAATTAGTAAATTAGTTGTTTTATAAAAAATAAAAAAATAAAAAAATGGCTAATTTTTGTATTTTAGCCATTTCATATTATTAGTAGTTTCTTTTTTCTTAATTTAGAGGTAATTGACTTTCATAAATTTCTTAGTAGATAATTAACTTAATTTTACATCAAGTTTAATTTAAGTTTTTTTATTAATCAAAATGAGGAAAAAGAAATTTTGGATAGTTGGTGTTGAAATAAAAGGCTAGAATTGGGCAAAAATCTTATAAAAATTCCAGTCCAAACACACGCTCTAACCATATAACCCACCCCAACCCAAATCAGCCCCTACCCAACCCCAAACTGGGTCGACCCGACTCCACCCAATACCCAAACCCATTTTTCCACCTAAAAAACCCTAGAGCTAATACACATTACACACATACACACCGTAAGAGAGACGAAGACAGCGTATCTTTACAAAAAAGAGACCTTCCCCCCAATTGGTTCTCTCTTCTCCTTCAAAGTTTTTTGAGGAGAGCTTCAACAATTCTTGAGTTTCAACAGCCATAAACTACCAAAACACCCCCACCCGATTTCATCTTCTTCACTCCAATGCTATTCCTCATTATCGACCTCTCACCTGACCCATTTCTTCCATCTTTGAACCAAACCTTCCCCCGTTCAAATATCTTCTTCGTTATCTCAAGACAGAAAAGGAAAGAAACACATACATACATGCACATAAGAGAATAAATGGACATGGTGAGAGACTGGACATGATTAAAAAAGTCAAAGAACAGAGTGGGTAAAGAACGGAATCCTTCCATTTTCCAGCAACAATATCTTATAAATCTGACGGAGTTTGATTAAAATCATTTTTTTTCGAGGTTCCGCTGTTATTTGAGGTGTTCGATTTTCCTGTCAAGCTCGTGACCAGGTGCATATTCATACATTGCTTGTATACTTGAAAGGGTATTAGTAGGATCCATTTATTCCCCTCTTCCGATATTTTGCTTAATACCATGCTTAATATGTGATCCATTGCTCAATTATTTCATTTTAATAATGGATTGTATTTATTTGCCCTTTGTTCGTTCTGTGTAGTTTAATTGGTATTTGGTTCTTTTGTATTTTTCTTAAAGGCTACCAATTTTTGAAATAGTGGTCAAAGAAAGAGTGATTGCAATAGGGTTAACTTATAATTGATCTGAATCAATTTCATCAAACTGGCGTTGGTATTCACGTAGGGGAAGGACCAAACATGTTAGATATTAATTTCATCAAACTCTTCAATTTTAGTTAGTATCAATGTGAATCTATCGATAATTCAGCTCTTTTTAAAAGGGAAAGGCCTAATTCAAAAGAAGTGTGGCTACCTGCACCTGTTAGTGTGGATGCCTCATCCACTAGTACTGTCGTTGTTGTAATTAATAATGAGGAAATAAGTCATAAAGGGATTTTTAGCTAAAAGGAGAGTAAACATGAGAAAAATAAAAAATTTGTCGTGACTACAGGTACAGTTACCATGACGTAGTTGTGATACTTAATGTCGAATTAGTTTTATCTATGAAAATCCTTAGTTGAATACTTTTTCCTTTAATAAAATTGAGGGGTGCCACACAATCACCTAGTTTATGGCTCTCACTTGATTAATCCTAAACCGTAGAATTCGAGGCGTGCCATGGGTTGAACTTTCATGGCCCTCGCAAATTAAAAAATAAGCAATTATTTTAGGCGCATTAGTTAAATAATTTACCTTCATAAATTCGGGTGCGCATTTATGTGACCCAAATCCAAATCTCAACAATGTCAAAATATGTCAAAAATCACGGGTGCATTTATGTGACGTAGTTCGAGATATGTTTTAATGACGTTGCAATTCTCTTTAAAAATACTAATAAAGCGGCTAGAAGTTGAAATTTTCACACAGGTTCATAATTTTATACTCTATGTGACGTAGTTCGAGATATGTTTTAATGATGTTGCAATTCTCTTTAAAAATACTAATAAAGCGGCTAGAAGTTGAAATTTTCACACAGGTTCATAATTAAATAATTTACCTTCATAAATTCGGGTGCGCATTTATGTGACCCAAATCCAAATCTCAACAATGTCAAAATATGTCAAAAATCACGGGTGCATTTATGTGAGGTAATTCGAGATATGTTTTAATGACGCTGCAATTCTCTTTAAAAATACTAATAAAGCGGCTAGAAGTTGAAATTTTCACACAGGTTCATAATTTTATAAAATCAGATAATTAAGCCGAATATGATAGTTGAGCAACCGTGCTAGAACCACGGAACTCGGGAATGCCTAACACCTTCTCCCGGGTTAATAGAACTCCTTACTCAAGTTTCTGGTTCGCGTACTGTTAATCAGAGTCAGTTTTTTCCTCGATTCGAGATTCTAAGCCGGTGACTTGGGACACCATAAATCTCCCAAGTGGCGACTCTGGAAATTTCTTAAATAATTGAATCCCGTTTTGATTGTCCTTTAATTGGAAAAACTCCCTTATCTACGCCCTTCGCCGGGTTGTAGTGGCCAAAGAGAGGTGTGACAGTTTAATCAAAGAAAAATCTTGTCAGTTTAAAATGTGGTGGTTAGTTTGTGGCATTCTTGCTAAAAGTGGCCTCCCTGCTGTCATGCTTTGTTTTGACTAGCTTACCTGAATTGGCCTTGAACCACCTGACTTTCTTACTGACTTTCAAATCCCATGACCTTGGATGAACCAACTATTTTGTATCCAAACCATTGTATTACACCTTCGATCCCTTTATTAGAATCTTGGCATCTCTCCTGAAATTACCAAATCATTCCACCGATGAGCTTCCAGTGATTCTTTGTATCCCACTTTACACCATGCTGTCTTTGGTATGTTCTGGCCACACTGTGCTTTGCACTTTTGGGAGCTAGTAGTAAGGTTTGAAATCCTTTCTTACTTGCTCAAAAAAAATTAACCTTGAGAAATCTTAGAGAAATAAGCTGGTGATTTTTCTTTTTTTTTTTCCTTCTCCTCTTTTTTTTCCTTTCCTCTCTTGTTTTTCTTTGCTGTTTTTCCACTTTTCTTCTCTCTTTTTCCATTCTTTTCTTTTCTCATTGTTCTCTTTGCTATTTTTCTCTTTTTCTCTTTTCATTCTTTCTTTCCTCTTTGATTATCTTTTGCGCTTGTGTTTCTAATCTTATGCTATTGATTTTGAAAGAGGGGTATGAAGGGAAATAAATAAGACTCAAAGGGGTGACAAAGGATAAAATATTTAGATAGCAGAACAAAATGCCTTCATCATTTCAATCTCCAAATCATGACAAGTACAAACAAATACAATTTTAATCAAAGAAGATCATACATAATTGCTCTTGACCTCATTAGAATTGATGGCCATTTCTATACATTTTCCTTCTACATCTGTTAAATACAAATCCCCATTGGACAACACTCTTGTCACGATGAACGGCCCCTGCCAATTTGGGGATAACTTTCCCTTTGCCTCCGCCTGATGAGGAAGGATACATTTCAATACTAGTTGACCCACTTCAAACCTCTATGGGCGCACCTTCTTGTTATATGCTCTTGCCATTATTTGTTGATATAACTAGCCATGACGTACCGCTGCTAATTTTTTCTCGTCAATCAAACTCAACTGCTCTAGGCGGGTTTTGACCCACTAGTCATCATGAATTTCGGCCTCTACGACAATCTGCAGGGATGGCATTTTAGTTTCTACAAGTATCACTACTTCTGTGCCATACACCAACAAATAAGAAGTTGTCCCTACTAAAGTACGAACAGTAGTGCAATAACCCAATAATACGAAAGGCAGGTTCTTATGTCATTGCCTAGAACCCTCCACCATTTTTTGAAGTATCTTCTTTATGTTCCTGTTAGCTGCCTCGACTGCTCCATTCACCTTGGGGCGATATGGAGTGGAATTGCGATGTGTAATTTTAAATTGCTGACATACCTCTTTTATCAAATGACTATTGAGATTTGCACCATTATCCGTGATGATTACCTTTGGGATCCCGAACAAGCGAATGATATTTGAGTGCACAAAATCGACATCAGCTTTCTTGATCACAGACATGAAAGTTTTAGCTTCAACCCACTTGGTGAAATAATCAATGGCTACCAGAATGAACATGTGCCCATTGGACGCTGCTGGCTCGATGGGCCCAAAATATCCATGCCCCAAGCAACCTACTGATGTAGTTCAACCTCCCTAATAAATTCCTTACCTCATTCTTGTTCCCCAGAGGCGGCAATTCTTGGATAGCTTTAATCTTTGACGGGTCAAGCTCAATACCTTAACGACTGACTACGAATTCTAACAATTTGCCAAACGGCATACTGAATGCGCATTTTGTAGGATTGAGCTTAAGATTGTAACTGCGTAGCCATTGGAAGAATTTTCTCAAATCTTCGACATGGTTAGACTGCTTTCTAGACTTTACGATCACATCATCCACATAGACCTCGATCTCCTTATGTTTCATGTCATGGAATATAGTCGTGATTGCCCTCATGTAAGTTGCCCCAGCATTTTCAACCCACAAGGCATGACCCGATAGTAGTATGTTCTCTACGGCGTGATGAATGACGTCTTTTCTGTGTCCTCCTTATCCATTATAATCTGATAATAGTCTGTGTAGCAATCCACAAAAGGGCGCAATTATCAGTCCAAATGTGGATATTTTGCAGTGGGAAGTTATCCTTTGGGCTTGCTCTATTGAGATCACGATAATCGACAAACATTGATCTTACCATCCTTCTTTGGTACGAGCACAATATTGGCTAACCAAGTGGGATACCGCGTGACTCGAATGACCTTTGCCTCGAAATGCGTTGCGACTTCCTCTTTGATCTTCACGTTCATTCAATTTTAAACTTTCTTAACTTATGTTTGTCGGGAGGGCATGCCAAGTCAGTGGGAAATTTTTCAACCACCAAGTGAGTGCTTAGACCCGGCATGTCGCCATATGACCATCCAAAAATATCTTTATATTCAAGAAGTGCTTTGATTAACTCTTCCCTGAGCTGCAGCTCAAGATGGACACTTATTTTGGCTTCTCTGATATTATCTGGGTCCCCTAAATTGATAGCTTCTATATCACTCAAGTTTAGTTTGGGTTTTTTCTCAAATTGGCTTAATTCTCTACTAATTTCTTCAAAGGCCCCATCCTCATCATATTTTCGATTGCCTACGTATCATGACACCGCATGAATCAGACCAAGCGTAGTTCTTGGAGATAAGTGTAAAAATAATAGAACATATTTTTTGGGATTTTCAAATTTTCAAAAAAGCAAATGCTTTCATTACAAAGACTAAAAAACTAACAGATTCAAAAGCAACGAGCAGACTCCAACAGCCAGATGACAATATAGACTCCAGAACAAACCAACAAGCTTTGACAGAAAGAAAATATAGATTCGAAAATAACTAATAGGCTCCAACAGAAAGAAAATATAGACTCAAGTGAAAATCCCGAATACATTAATGTTTTTGGTGCCCACGGGACATCATTCGGTCTCACTGCGGGCCTATATGCGAGATCCCTTATAGCCACTCCAAATCACTCATTATATGGCGAACGAAAGTCATCACTACCATGAAAAAAGTGGTATGAGTCATGTCCTCGCATGCTTGGCATTTAATGGTAATATAGTCACCAATGGCTCTGATCCGGATTCTGCCCTTTTCCTAGAGCAATCGCGGTATCTGCTGAATCCGGGCTTCTAACACTTGAGAGCCGTGAAAGTGTTGATTTTGCAACTGTTGTATTCCTTCCTCCATCTGAGCCATCAAATCATGACAGTGTTCCTTATTAGCATTGAAGTCTTTAGCCTGCTTGGATGCCTCATTCTCAAGAGTAGTTACTTTTCTCTTCAGGCTGGTGATTGTCCCATCATAGTTCCTCTTTATTTGCTATACAAATCGTGCCCGCTCTTATGCCTTCTTTGCCCATTGTGCCCGGACTTTTGCTAGACCGGCCTCAGACTTTTCTAGGTCCTTTTGACACTCGAGGGATTTCTTTTTCAAACTGCGTATTAGCCTTTCATCTGCCCGGCTTCTTTCCGGGTTTCTAGCAGTTGTCTTAATCTTCCGGATCTGAGCTTTGAGAGCTTAATTTTCCTGAGTTAGTTTTTTCTTTTCTCCCTCATTTGCGGTGGCTTGCAAACGATTTTCAAACTGAAGCTCCATGACTTGCTTTTCCAGCCTGCTTATGGTGGCTCGATATTCATTTTCTTTGCCAAGCCAATCCCATTGCTCTTGTGACATCTCCACAAATTCCCGAAGATGGGGTCTTTTCACTGACCTTCCGAACTCCAGTTCCCTTTTATACCAAGCAAGGTATCCTAGTGCAACTTGATCTTTAGACAGATCACGTACTCGAGTGTTCGTCGTCAAGTACTGACACTCGCTCCAAATTTAGCGGACTGCTGCTTCATGAAACTGACCATCAGGACCAATATCGGCCACATGGCGTCTAATGTCTTCATCCCCAGGAACCATTTGCCATCTCCCTAACTGTCTCATGACTCGGTATGGGGCATAAGTCTGGATACTCCTGAGACCCATGAAAATAAAATGAGACCCGGTAACTGGCGTATATATGATCTCATCTATGGGAAGCCATACAAACGTCCACTCTATTTGACTTACACTGATGGAAAAGACATGTGATACCCATTATGTGACCCCCTCTGGCAAGCTAAAGCCATCAACTCTTCTATGAAATTACTCTACGCAACTTTTTTCTGTCGACCCATAGCTCATGAATTGTGGACGATGACATAGATGCTCGATTATCCATATTTGTTACAACAAGTTGCACCGTTCAAAGAAGTCTCCTCCGCCTTTGCAGGCTGTAAGAGCACGGAAGTCTCAGATACGATCATGGGTGCGAGGTTACTTTTAGCCCGAGTAAGCAAAGGGCTGACAACCCCAGCTATCTGTATATCAATATTCCAGTGTTTCTTGGGAAACAGTAAAAAGCCTTAGAAGACTATCATAAATGCAAAACACATATGTTCTTACCACTTGAGGCGGTTTCCTTTGCTACATATTTTATTTTCTGGATTGTTAAACCCCCCTATATGACCATATCTCTTGAATAGAAACTGCAGAGTACAAAAACCAGCTGCTAGATTTGGGTTGTGGACCCTCTACTTATCTTTAATGAATCTAGGAATCTCTATCAGCGACAGCCCTAGGTGCAATCAAGTACTGGTGTCTCAGAGGAACTTTAGGACCCCCAATATGTCCGACTATTTCATCAAAGGTTGGGGTGATCTCAAAATCTGAGAAATGAAATGCGTTGTGCGTTGGGTCTCATAATGTAACCAACGCATTTACGATGTCCCCTTTATGATTAATCTTCAACAAACCGGTGAGACCTACCAAGCATAAATTGACCTTATCTTGCGCTGATTCACCCAGATCATTCCACCACATATGCAGCTCTAAAGGGATCTTGTTCCAGACTGTTATTGGCAAATATTAGTTCGTGCTCATTCTGCAAATTTATTAGGGTGGTTAAGTAAAATTCTGATTCATTTGACTCCAAAACAAAATTGATAATTTTTCTTTTCAAATTTTCATGTCAAAAATAAAATTCCAGCTTTGCAAATACGGCCTGTCAGCAATTCTGTGAGAATATTTTAAGGTTGTATTTGCTAACCGGCAAAAAAGAGCCAAAAGGCGGCTGTTCTTGTAAAAACAGTCTTCCAACAACCTTCTAAGGACATTCGGCTAATTTTGACAAGAATTTCATCGCCTTATTTATTCACCTCAAAACAATAAAAAGTTTTTGGTTTTTGGGCTATTTTTGCAAAAAAAAAAGGAAGTTGGACCCGGTGGGGGTTGCCTACGTATCCCACATCTGGTGAGAATCAAACTGGCGTAATTTGGAAAATTTTGAAAAGATAAAAACCAACCCCTTTTTCCTTTTCTTAAAACACCAAAAATTTTCTTTTCTTTAAAAACCACAAAATTTTCCTTTTTCTTTCAAAACTTCGGCAGAGTTTCGGTATGTTTTGGAGCATTGGTTTCTCAAAACAGGCAATTATCCCTCTCAGCCTTCTCATTAACTTTCTCTAAATTTTTCCTACAAGCCGATCAACATGCAAATTCAAAGCAAATGAATGCACTAAGTAACAAGTAAGATGCTCACTACTATCACCGACTGAAGCAAAACATCACCCATAGTATTTTGTTACTGCAAATTAGGAGAGACAAACGGGCGGGTCGGGTCGGATATGGTTCGGGTCGAAAACGGATAATAAAAACATAGATCAATTATCCAACCCGAATCATATATAATACGGATAAAAAACGGGTTAACTGGCGGATAATACGGATTACTCATATTATCCAATATGATCACTTTTGGGAGAATTTTTAGTCTTTCTTAACTTGAGAAACCTCCAATTTAAGGCTTTTCAAATGTAAAAGTTAGACCTATTGGTTACTCATTAGTTATCCATTTTCAATACAAAACATTTACACCAGATCCCTACAAAACATTAATTTATTTAACATCTTAAATTTCAATATGGACCCCTTAAACGATTTTAAATTAACAACACAGCCGAAAATCCACAACATCTCATATGTTTTAGTGATGAAGTTAAATCTATTATGGAGGGTAAAAGGGAACCTGAACCTTAATATAAAAAAGTTGTAAAGTCCCAACCCAAGCTAAACTAGGATAATAAAGGACAAAGAAGATCAGGAATCAATCACAGAGCCACTAATGAAGCACAACATGTGAACAAATTAAACCATTCAGAAGAGGAATAAAGAACAAAAGAGACAGAAATTGAGGGAAAATATGTACTGCTATTTGAATACACGAACTCAGTTCAATAATAAGAACAAAAAAAATCCGAATGAAATTTCAAGCCCTAATTCTTTTTTATTTTTCTTTTAATATTTCTCTCTCTCAAAAAACCTCTCCTTTTTGAAAATATCAACACTTCTAATATAGGTCTTAAGATTTCTCGAAACTCTGTCCTCCTCCCCAAAAAAATCCAAATCCTCCTCCCTTATTCGAAAAAGAGAAAAAAACCACCAAAAATCTTCACAAATAATAAAACCCGGACAAAATGGAAGGCGTGGATGTGATTTCTCGTATCCAATCGCCCCAGTTAATCGTGATTCGTCCCAAGAGATTAAAGCGCGTAGGAATAGGGTGAAACTAAAAATATTTTGTCAGGGGTGGTTATGCCACGTTGGAAAGAGACAAAGGAGAGGACCATGTGATTAGTTAGACATGAATTCGTCTGAAAAGTCAAACGAATTTGGCGAGCTCGGCAAGGCAGACACGGTTGCAGATGGGCGCCGCTTATTTGTTTCTAGGTTTAGTGTTTGATTTGGGGGAGAAATGTTATAAAGATTTTATATAGTAAGGGGGAAAACTCGCGGATCTAGGGGCAGGTTTGGGTCTAATGAGAAAAAAGAGGGCTTGGGCTTGGGGTTTTTTCTTGTTGGACTTGGCCCAAGTAGTTTTTTTAAAGAACACATGCCTTTTCCCTTTCCTTTTTTTCAATTGTTTAATGGTTTTTTTTTTCAAAATTAAATCCGAATATAAATTATCATAGCTAATTAATTAATTGCTCCAAATAATATTTACAAACAACTAATTAATTATCAAAATTTAAAAAAATGCAAAATGAGTCATTTTTTTGTGATTTTTTTATTTTTGCAACACAACTAAATTATGAATTAATGTTAAAATACGGACTTAAATCCTAAATTAAAATGTAACATATATATTTTTTGTTTTTTTCAAGATATAACAAAATTAACATGCGCAGACAAATGCAAACAATTACCAAAAATGCTACAAAAATACACGAAATTGCTAATAATGAAAAAATTATTTTGTTTAAAATTTGTTTGAGTGATTCATATAATACAAAAATCACGTACTCACAATGAGGGTTTCCACTGATCCCGAAGGAGCTGAGCCGGTATGAGGGGTTACTTAGGAAAAGGATGCTTTCAAGCTTCTCAGTGAGCAAAGAGAAGGGGAAGCTAAGGGCCTTCGGGTTGAGCTAGAAATGGCTCAGAAAGAACACGCCGAACTGGTCAAGCACGTAAGAAGAATCTTTGAATTTAGTGATAGTGACTCGAGTGTGGTGGCTAGAGGTTCAAATCCGTAGGTTCAACAAAAGCTTGACATGATCAAGAAACTTCGTGAAAACCTAGATGCATTAAAAACTGAGGCCGAAAATGGATGAAAAAAATGGATTACCCAGTCTCAGAAAAGGAGATTTCCCGGACCCAGCTGGCTTCGACTAAAACCCAGCTCTGAAGTATGAAAGAAAAGATCTTGGTGCAGACTAAGAAAATCGAGGATCTCTAGTCCCAATGAAGAATAGTAGTTTCTATTTGGGAGAAACTGATCACGGAGCTTGAAGCGGCCAAATCGGAGGTTAAGGAAACCAAGGCAAATTTTGATGCGATGGTGGCTATATACTGCACGATGCCGGAGTCACTCAGGTTCGATTAAAGGATGTTGCCTAGGCTTCTTAGGCTCGAGCAAAGGAGGTCGCCGGTCGCCGAGCATGACAAAAGTCAATCTCGAAGAGAGACCCTTTAGGAAATCGATACTCGAAGCTTTAACCTTACAACCGAGATCGAGAAAGGTAAGGAGCTCGAAGCTAAAGCTAGGAAATTAGTTTATCACAATGATGATGATGAATATGAAAGCATAAGTGAATCCAAAAGTGGAGAAGATCCAGAGATAGGGGATGCCACTCCCGGAGATGACCAGGCCATTTAGGCTTTAAAATAGATTTTGTATTTCTGTTGAGGCCACTTCGACCTTTGTAAAGAATTTTCATTGGGCCTTATTTCCCTTGTAAAGAGTTTCTGATGAATATATAAAAACAATTCCCTCCTTGTCTTCTGAGTCTGTTGTCTTTTCATAGATCTATATAATGGTCAGAGCGCCTTAGTACATAATAATGATGTTGTATTCGAAGTTTCAAGGTTGAGATAGTAAGGACTGATAGTAAGTACTGGCCTCGACTCTTATTGATCAGTAATCCCTGAGAGAATGTTTGAATTCAGGCTTGATAGATAGTCCCCAAGTGAGAGTTTGTTCTAACTCGATTTAAGGTACGCTATATGGTCAAGTGAGGACTTGCTCGAACTTGAAATAAGGTAGCCCTTAGGCTTTCTAGTCGAGTGAGAACGATCTCTCGATCTCAATGTAAAAGTAACCCTTAGGTCTTTGTTTTTTTGGCTTTCTTTTGGATTTCGAGGCAATTTTGGCGTTGCAACTTTTGTATTTGGCCGGTCTGGTTTTTGTATGAAGATCATTTGTGTATGTGTGTGTGTGTGTATATATATATATGTATATATATACATATATATATATATATATATATATATATATATATATATATATATATATATATATATATATATATATATATATATATATATAAGGCTTTCTACCATTTTTAGCTCTCAAATCTTTTCTTTTTCTTTATCATTCGTATTTGCAAAGGTTGAAATGCCTTAGCATGAAATAATAAGGTTATGTCCGTGCATTCGAACAAAAACCTTGCCGTTGTTTCTTTTCTGGGTTAAGGAGTTGTCGAGGTTCAAAGTTGCCGAAGTTTTCTTCCGAAAATATCTTGAGATTAAGATTCTACCGAATGTATCCTTTAGAACCGGTTGTGAAATATTGTCTTCTTATTCGAAGGGCTATTTTTCTCAAAGATTTTGGACGTCTCCGAACCGTGTTAAAATGGCTATAGCCTTTTAGTTCTGGTGTAGCCCAGTGAGATTGCTTCCCAAGTTATCTAGGCTTGCCTATGACAATAGTCTCCAAGTGTGTATGGCTTTGGCCTACAAAAATTTGAGGGTTGCCTAAACAATCTAATGCCCTCGTCACTCAATAGTTGATCTGTTCAAATTCATTTTTCTTACGGCAATCCCCAAGTGTACTGGTGATTATCCAAACTCTGGTTATGATTAACCCTTACACTTGTTTCCATAACGGATCAAAATTACGGAATTGTGAAGTAGAAAATTTTTTTCTAAGACATGATACGGTAGCAAGGAAATATTCTTCTCTTTGTTCATGTGAAAATGATTACACATGCGTACATGTTTTGTGCTAGGGCTCGAGCAATCTATGTGGCCACTGTTTGTTTGACCATTTGGCCCTTACAAATCTCACCTATCGAGACCCTACTATTATGAGGTAATTTCCTCACAATTAAATGACATCCAAGAGTAATGCCCCCCAGTATTCGATGTTAATTGTAGAGGAACCTCGAATACTATTAGTGTTTTCCTTGATACCGATTTGTTATTATCCTTCGATTCTAAGTTAGCATGATCCGTTGTTCCCTTACTAAAAACTTGCTGAAAACCGAAATAGGACAAAAATAGTTCAAGAGAATAAGAGTGCAACTTGTGTTTTCAGACTTAAAGGTTTCATGTTGCTCATTATCGATAACTTGTAAGTGTTAGTAAAAGATAGAACTGATTGAAATGGGGTCATACCTCAGCCATAATATCATTTGAGATGAGTTACATTCTAATTGTTTGATAGCTTTTATCCATCCATCTTTTTAAGTTTATAGGATCCTTTCCCCGTGATGTCGAGAATCTGGTACGACCCTTCCCAGTTCGGACCCAATTTCCCTTCATTTGGATTTCGGGTGTTTAATGTAACCTTCCTTAATACTAAGTCCCCGACATTGCAATATCAAATGTTGGCCCTTAAATTGTAGTAGCTTTTGGTCTATTGTTTTTAGGCAGCCAATCTAACAAAGGAAGTTTCACGTCGTTTATCTAATAACTCTAGGCTTGCATTCATGGCCTTGTCATTTGGTTCCTTCTCACATATAAGAATTTGATGCTCGATTCCCTTACTTTTGCTAGTATTAAAGTTTCGACCCCTGTCACCCAATGAGATTGGGGTGACCCCGGTACTGGACTTCAAAGTGGTGCGATATGCCCAAAAGACTTCGGGCAAGATTTCTCTCCATTTTTGTTTAGCGTCGGTCAAAATTTTCTTGAGGTTTTGTATTATGCTTTTGTTGGTCGATTCGGCATGACCATTCCCACTAGGGTGATAAGTTATTGATATAAGATCCTTTTGATCTTTTGGTATTCGAGAAATTTGGTCACTTTGCTGACGATAAACAGTTTTCCGTTGTCACATGCTATTTCGGCTAGTATTCCGAATCGACATATCATGTGGTCCCAAATAAAGTCGATGACTTTCTTCTCCCTTATCTTCTAGTAGTACAGAGCATTAGTCGACTTAGAGAAATAGTTAGTCATAAATAAAATAAAGTGAGCCTTACCTGGTGCCAATGGAAATGGGTCTACGATGCCCATCCCCCACTTCATGAACGGCCATGGCGATAAGAATGAATGTAGGAGCTCGCCAGGTTGATGAATTATCGGAGTATGCCTTTGACACTTATCACACTTTTGCACAAACTCCTTCGGATCTTTTTCCATATTGACCCAGTAATAACGTCTCTGATTACCTTTCGAATTAGTAATTCGGCGCCAGAGTGGTTCCCGTATGTGCCTTCATGGACTTGCCTCAAAACATAGTCAGTATCTCCTAGTCCCAAACATATTGCTAGCGGAAAGTTAAACGTCCTCCAGAGTAAGTTTCCATCTTCAGATAAGCAAAATTAGGATGCTTTGCACACATGGCACTTGATTCCTTTGAATCTGAAGGAAGTTTTCCGCTCTTCAAATATTATATGTACTTATTTCTCCAATCACAAGTCAAGCTTGTGGAGTTTATTTCAGCGTGACCTTTTTCTACTACCAACCTCATAAGTTGTACAATTGCCCCCGATTTGAGCTTGTTGTCTTCGACCGATGACTCTAAGTTTGCAAGGGCATCAGCTTTGCTGCTTTGATCTTAGGGCACATGCTACGAATCCCATAATTTGAAATGATGCACCGTTACTTGTACCTTGTCCATGTACCTTTGCATTCATTCATCACGGATCTTGAATGTTCTTTTTACTTGATTTACCACCAGGAGAGAGTCACATTTAGCCTCGATCACCTCTGCTCCCAAGCATTTGGCTAGTTGGAGACCTGATATCTTAGCCTCATACTCGGCTTCACTGCTAGTCAATTTTACAATTCAAATAGACTTTCTAACTATATTACCATGGGCGGCTTTAGTACGATGCCAAGTTCGGACCCTTTTACTTTTGAGGCACCATTTGTAAAGAGGGTCCAGATTCCAGAAAATGTTCCAGAGCTAACTAAAAGTTCCTCTCAACCTTGGGTACCAGGGTCGGTGAGAAGTCAGCCAAGATTTGAGACTTGATGGTTGTTCGGGGTTGATACTCAATATTGTACCCACTGATTTCTTTGGCCCATTTGGCCAATCGTCTCGAAAGCTTGGGCTTATGAAAATATTTCAAAGAGGATAAGTTTTTACTACTCATATGGGAAGACAATGAAAGTATGGAGGCACTAATTTTTCTACGTGAGAATACCTAGTTTCGGCCTCACCTAGAGTTCGACTAGCATAATAGATAGGGAATTGTGTACCTTGTTATTCTAGGACTAGGACTCCACTTATTGTGATCTCCGATACTGCCAGATATAAGTAAATTTGTTCGTCTTCCCTAGGCGTGTGAAGTAGCGCCGGGCTTCAGAAGTACCATTTAAGCTCTTCCAAGTCCTGTTGGCATTCCAGAGTCTATGTGATGTTATTCTTCTTTTTTAGCAACGAGAAGAATCGATGGCTCTTATCGAAGGACCTCGAGATAACATCCAAAGGTGGCTATGTGCCATGTTAACCTTTGTATGGACCTTACGTTTTCTACTACCGTGATGTCCTCGATAAATTTGATTTTTCCAGGATTGATCTCAATTGGATACCATGAAGACGAGAAATTTTCCAGAGCTGGCCCCAAATGCACATTTTCTGGGTTGATCTTCATGTTTTATTTCTTCAGTATACTGAAAGTTTCCTGCAAATGCTTCAAATGGTCTTCTGCTCGCAAAGACTTAACTAGTATGTCATCAATATAAACTTCCATAGATTTCCCTATTTGATATTCGAAGATTTACTAGGTGTTGATAAGTTGCACCGTCATTTTGTAATTCAAATGGCATAACGTTACAGCAGCAGGTCTCATACTTAGTAATAAACAAATTCTTTTCCGATTCTTCGAGTTCATTTGTATTTGGTTTTACCCGGAGTAGGCATCAAGAAAGAAAAGGATTTTATGGTCGGTCATGGCATAGATCATGCGATCGATATTAGGCAAAGGAAAAGAATCCTTGGGGTATGTTTTATTTAGGTCTTTGTAATCTACGCACATTCTAAGTTTGTTCCGCTTCTTAGGGACTACTGTGTTTGCTAATTATTCGAGATATTTTACTTCCTGGAGGACCCTATCTTGAGAAGTTTGGCTACCTCGTCTTTGATGAGAGCATGTTTGACCTTGTAATGGGGGTATTCTTTTTTGCTTCACCGGGTGGAACTTTGAGTCCAGGCTTAGTTTGTGAGTAGTGATCTCTGGTGAGATTCCTGTCATATCGAGATGGGAACAAGAAAAACAATCTATATTAGCCATAGGAAATAGAATAAGTATTTCCCTAAGCTCGAGAGTTAATCTCGTGCCTATGTATATCTCCCGATCGGGCAAATGTTCGATCAATACGACCTGCTCCAGTTCTTTGGCCATTAAGTTAGTCGCATCAATAACATGGGAGAAGATAAAAGATCGAGGAACCTCGAAGTTATCATCTTCGTTGATCCTTTGCTTAATTGATTTGGTCGATACTGGCTCCGATAATTGTTATTTGGCTCACTGTTTTGCTTCCTAACATGAGTCTTTTGTCGATGAGAGTGTTGATATCGGAATTACTTTATCGACTGAAAATTCTCCTTCGCGTGGTTTGTTCCCTGTAAACCGTCTTTATCCGCTCCGGTGATGGAAATTTTAATCCCCGATGGAGGGTTGAAGGAACGACCCTCGTGTTATGGATCCATGATCTCACGAAGAGCGCGTTGTATTACATGTCCTCTTCGATTACATAGAACTTGGTTTCTTGGGTGGTACCGACAAATTTCACTGACAATGTTATTTCTGCCTTAGTTGTTTTACAAGCCATGTTGAATCCATTAAGTAATTGAGATGCTGGTACGACGTGGTCTTGCAGGCCGAGTTTATCTACGACCCTCGATCATATGATATTGGCTGAGCTACCTAGATCAATTGGCACACGTTTATTCTAGTTTTATTCATAAGTACAGAGATTACCAATGTGTCATTATAAGGTTGTATGATTCCTTTCAACGTCCTTATTGTTAAAAGATAGAGTTCCCTCTGGTAAACGTCTCGGGTCTATTTTTCTCTTGTGATTGACACCTTGGTGGGGTTTATCATTAGACATTGGGGAATATCAACCCCTCCGATGATCATATGGATGTCATTCTGGGGTTCGTCTTGTCTGTTTTGTTTGTGAGAATCTCTACTTCTAAAGTTACTTTTAGATCGGTCACTCAAAAATTCTCGAAGATGACCGTCATAGAACAAACAGTCTACTTACTCCCTTAGGTGTCGACAATCCTCCATCATGTGTCCATGTCTGCCATGATATTTGCATATTTGGTTATGATCATGGGTGCGAGGTTACTTTCAGCCTGAGTAAGTAAAGGACTGAAAACCCCAGCTATCTGTATATCAATATTCCCGTCTTTCTAGGGAAACACCAAAAAGCCCAAGAAGACTATCATAAATGCAAAACACATGTGTTCTTCCCATTTAAGGCGGTTTCCTTTTGCTACATATTTTATTTTCTGGATTGTTAACCCCCACCCCCATGTGACCGTATCTCTTGTATAGAAACTGAAGATTACAAAAACCAGCTGCCCCATCTCGGTTGTGGACCCCCTGCTTAACTTTAATGAATCTAGGAATCTGTGTCGGCGACAGCCCTTGGTATAATCAAGTACTGGTGTCTCAAAGGAACTTTAGGACCTCTAATATATCTGGCTATTTCTTCCAAGGTTGGGGTGAGCTCAAAATCTGAGAAATGAAATATGTTGTGTACCGGGTCTCATAATGTAACCAACGCATTTACGATGTCCCCCCTAGGATTAATCTTCAATAACCCGGTGAGGCCTCTCAAGTACAAATTGACCTTATCTTGCCCTGATTCACCCAGATCATTCAACCACATATGCAGCTCCAAGGGAATCTTGTTCACGACTACAATTAGCAAATATTGATTCGTGCTCATTCTGCACATTTATTAGGGTGGCTAAGTAAAATCCTAAATCATTTGACTCCAAAACAAACTGATACTTTTTCTTTTCAAATTTTCATGTCAAAAATAAAATTTCGGCTTTGAAAATACGGCCTTCTAGCATTTCTGTGAGAAGATTTTAAGGTTGTATTTGCTAACCGACCAAACTTGAAAAAGAGACCAAAGGCGGTTGTTCTTGCAAAAACAGCCTTCCGACGTTCTTGTAGGGACATTTGGCTAATTTTGACAAGAATGGTATCACCTTATTTATTCACCACAAAACAATAAATTTTTTTGGTTCTTTTGGTCTATTTTTCAAAAAGGGAAGTTGGACCCGGGGGGTCGCCAACGTATCCCACATCTGGTGAGAATCAAATTGGCGTAGTTCGGGCAATTGTTACAAAATGAAATCCAAATCTTAACACCAAAAAATTTCTTTTTCTTTTTTCTTTTCTCTAAAAACTACAAAATTTTCCTTTTTCTTTCAAAACTTCAGCAGAGTTTCGGTATGTTTTGGGACTTCGTTTTTAAAAGCAGGCAATTATCCCTCTCAGCCTTCTCATTAGCTTTCTGTAAATTTCTTCGACAAGACAATCAGCATGCAAATCCGAAGCAAATGAATGCACAAGTAGCAATAAGATGGATCAGAATGGTCTTTTCATCTCGGATACACATGTCCTAGACAGACCCAACCCCTGTGTTGAGTCTCCAAAGTCAAATGCACATGATGCAAACAAATGTTCCTACTAGGGATCTGGCTAGATGCTGAGTTATTATAGGTTTAAAATATAGGTATGTGTTCTGGACTGTGTACCCTAACGGACAACTCGAGCCGAGGAGGGGGCTACTTACCGCGAACCAAAAGGCCTTCAGACTTAGTAACTCTTTCGAGCCTCTTCTTATTTCAAAGTATGACACTAACAAAATACGGAGTCACGACCAGCGAGCACATCCCCAAAGATGAGACGAGAAGGGCTTCGTAGAAGTTTATATACAGTTCAGATAATGTCAAAGCGGTAAAATTAACATTTAACACATTAGGCCCAAACATGTAATAAAATCATATAATAGATAAAGCCAGATATAACAATTCATCTAAGCTCGAATTCTGAACCCTAAACCAGAGATTTTGGGTTTGTTCCCCAGTAGAGTTGCCAGAGCTATCACACCTTCTTTTTACACTACACCTCCGAAACGGTGTATAAGGGAGTTTTTTCCAATTCAAATGACAATCGAAACAAAATTTATTTAATTAAAAATTAGAGTCGCCACTTGGGATAGTTTATGGTGTCCCAAGTCACCGGATTAAAATCCCGAATCGAGGAGATTTGAATCTATACTACAGTCCGCGAATAGAAAAATCTAGGTAAGGAATTCTGTTAACCACGGAGATAGTGGTAGGCACTTCCGAGTTCCGTGGTTCTAGAACGGTCGCTTTGATCATACTTGGCTTATTAAATTGTCTAATTACTTATTTAATAACCTACATGCGTTTACCTCTTACCTCTTCTTAATTAAAAAATTATCTTGATATGGGTCACGTGTACGTCTACCCGTTTGTTTGGTACGTCAAAAGTCATATCACGCGAACATGTTCATAATTAATAATGCTTAATTATTATTAAGAAAAGTTTGGCCAAAGTTAAGCAAACTCATACTCCGGTTTTATTTTTAAAAAATCGTAATTATGTCACGCGAACTTGTACGCAACTACGACGGTATTTTAGACGTGCTTAAAGCAAGCTAAGAATATTTGTCATTTTTATATCTAGGTTATGAAATTAATACGAGGGCCATGTATGATTAACTCGTGGATGACACACCCCCGACTATCAGGAAAGTTATCTGGTAAGCAAGATCTTTGATTGATGTGCCTAAATAAGGTTGATCAATGGTAGCTGCTTGGAGCTTTCTCTTTACCTTAATTGAAAACCAATTTTATTATTAAGAAAGTTTGGTCGAAGTTGCACGAATACATACTCCAAACTGGTTTTTAGAATTATAATCATGTCAAATAAATTAAAATGATATTAACTCATAAAATTAAGAATTAGAAAAAAATATTGTAAATAAAACATTTACACCAGATCCATGCAAAACATTAATCTATTTAACACGCCAATTCCATTGTGGATCCCTTAAACGATTTTAAATTAACAACACAACCAAAAATCCATAACATCTCATATGTTTTAGAGGAGAAATTAAATCTATTATAGAGGGTAAAAGGGAACCTGAACCTTAATATAATAAAATTGGAAAGTCCCAACCCAAGCTAAACTAGGATAATAAAGGACAAAGAAGATCAGGAATCAATCACAGAGCCACTAATGAAACACAACATGTGAACAAATTAAACCATTCAGAAGAGGAATAAAGAACAAAAGAGACAGAAATTGAGGGGAAATATGGACTGCTATTTGAATACCCGAACTCAGTTCAATAATAAGAACAAAAACACCTCAAAGAAAACTCTCTTCAATTAACAAGAAAAGCTTTAACTTGTTACAGCAATCGGCAAATCCAACACTGAATCGAACATAGCACACTGAGTTGCAGCGGAGATCAACACCCTTCAATCACATTCCATTTTTTAAACCAGAAAACCCAATACCAAAGAAAAGATCGGACAACTATATATTTGGACCCTTTAAAACAGTTAAAACCAAATCAAAAAAAAAAAAACATCCAACCTTTATGTATGCATCTCTAAATCTTCAATTAAAGATAGAAAAAAAATCTGAATGAAATTTCAAACCCTAGTTTTTTTATTGTTCTTTTAATATTTCTCTCTGTCAAAAAACTCCTTTTTGAAAATATCAACACTTCTAATATAGGTCTAAAGATATCTCGAATCTCTATCCTTCTCCCCAAAAAATCAAAATCCTCCTCCCTTGTTCGAAAAAGAGAAAAAAAACCACCAAAAATCTTCACAAATAACAAAACCCGGACAAAGAAGGCGTGGATTTCTCTCATCCAATCGCCCCAGTTCATCGAGATTCGTCCCAAGAGATCGAAGCGCGTGGGAATAGGATGAAACTAAAAATATTTTGTCAGGGGTGGTTATGCCACGTTGGAAAGAGACAAATGAGGGGACCATGTGGTTAGTTAGAGATGAACTCGTCTGAAAACTCAAACGAATTTGGCGAGCTCGACGAGGCAGACACGTTTGCAGATGGGCGCCGCTTATTTGTCTCTAGGTTTAGGGTTCGATTTGGGGGAGAAATGTTATAAAGAGTTTATAAAGTAAGGGGAAAACGCGCGGATCTAGGGGCAGGTTTGGGTCTAATATGAAAAACGAGGGCTTGGGCTTGGGGTTATTTCTTATTGGACTTGGCCCAAGTAGGTGTTTTAAAGAACACATGCCTTTTCCCTTTCCTTTTTTTTCAACTGTGTTCTGTTTTTTTTTTCAAGATTGAATCCTAATTTAAATTATTACAACTAATTAGATTAATTGCTCCAAATAATATTTACAAACAACTAATTAATTATCAAAATTTAAAAAAAAATAAAACTGCAAAATGAGTCATTTTTTACGATTTTTTTATTTTTACAACACAACTAAATTATGAATTAATGTAAAAATACGGACTTAAATCCTAAATGAAAATGCAACACATATTGTTTTGTATTTTTTCAAGATTTACACAAAATTAACATGCGCAGACAAATGCAAACAATTACCAAAAATGCTACAAAAATCAACGAAATTGCAAACAATGAAAAAATTATTTTGTTTAAAATTTGTTGGAGTGATTCATATAAAGACAAAAATCACGTGCTCATAATGAGGCTTTCCACTGATCCCGAGGGAGCTGAGCCGGTATGAGGGCTTACTTAGGAAAATGATGCTTTCAAGCTTCTTAGTGAGCAAAGAGAAGGGGAAGCTAAGGGCCTTCGGGTTGAGCTAGAAATGGCTCAGAAAAAACACGCCGAGCTGGTCAAGCAGGTAAAAAGAATCTTTGAAGTTAGTGATAGTGACTCGAGTGTGGTGGCTAGTGGTTCGATCCGCAGGTTCAACTAAAGCTTGAAATGATCAAGAAACTTCGTGAAAAGCTAGATGCATTAAAAATCGAGGCCGAAGAATGGAAGTAAAAAATGGATCACCTAGTCTCAGAAAAGGAGATTGCCCGGACCCAGCTGGCTTCGACTGAAACCCTGCTCCAAAGTATGAAAGAAAAGGTCTTGATGCGGACTAAGAAAATCGAGGATCTCCAGTCCCAATGAAGTAAAATAGTTTCTATTTGGGAGAAACTGATCACGGAGCTTGAAGCGGCCAAATCGGAGGTTAAGGAAACCAAGGCCGATATTGATACGATGGTGGATATATACTACATGATGCCGAAGTCACTCAGGTTCGATCAAAGGATGTTGCCTAGGCTGCTTAGGCTCGAGCAATGGAAGTCGCCGAGCATGCCAAAAGTCAATCTCGAAGGGAGACCCTTGAGGAAATCCATACTCGGAGCCTTAACCTTACAACCGAGATCGAGAAAGCTAAGGAGCTCGAAGGTGAAGATAGGAAAATAGTTTATCACAATGATGATGATGAATATGAAAGCATAAGTGAATCCAAAAGTGGAAAAGATCCAGAGATTGGGGATGCCACTCCCAGAGATGACCAGGCCACTTAGGCTTTAAAATAGTTTTTGTATTTCTGTTGAGGCCACTTCGACCTTTGTGAAGAATTTCCATTGGGCCTTGTTTCCCTGGTAAAGAGCTTCTGATGAATATATAAAAAAAATTCCCTCTATGTCTTCTGAGTCTGTTGTCTTTTCATTGATCTATACAATGTTCAGAGTGTCTTACCATAAAATAATGATGTTGTATTCGAAAGTTCAAGGTTGAGATAGTAAGTACTGGCCTCGACTGTTATTGATCAGTAATCCCTGAGGGAATGTTTGAACTCAGGCTTGATAGATAGTCCCCAAGTGAGAGTTTGTTCTAACTCGATTTATGGTAGGTTATATGGTCAAGTGAGGACCTTCTCAAACGTTAAATTAGGTATCCCTTCGGCTTTCTAGTCGAGTGAGGTAGACTCGGTTGCAGATGGGCACCGCTTATTTGTCTCTAGGTTTAGGGTCTGATTTGGGGGAGAAATGTTATAAAGAGTTTATATAGTAAGGGGGAAAACGGACGGATCCAGGGACGGGTTGTGGACTAATGAGAAAAAAAAGAGGGGTTAGGCTTGGGGTTATTTCTTGTTGGACTGGGCCCAAGTGGGTTTTTTAAAGAACACATGCCCTTTCCCTTTCCCTTTTTTCAATTGTTTTCTCTTTTTTTTTTTCAAAATTAAAACCTAAATTAAATCCTAATATAAATTATCACAACTAATTAGATTAATTGCTCAAATAATATTTACAAACAACTAATTAATCACCAAAATAAAAAAAATTTAAAATACAAAATGAGTCATTTTTTGTGATTTCTCTATTTTTGCAACACAACTAAATTATGAATTAATTTAAAAATGCGGACTTAAATCGTAAATTAAAATAAAACATTTTTTTTGTATTTTTCAAAGATTTAAACAAAATTAACATGCCCAGACAAATACAAACAATTACCAAAAATGCTACAAAAATCCACGAAATTGTAAATAATGAAAAAAATGTTTTTTTTAAAAAATTGTTGGAGTGTTTCATATAGGGAAAAATCACGCGCTCACAATGAGGCTTTCTTCTGATCCCGAGGGAGCTAAGCCGGTATGAGGCCGAGATCCAAGGGCTTACTGAGTAAAAAGATGCTTTCAAGCTTCTCAGTTAGCAAAGAGAAGGGGAAGCTAAGAGCCATCCGGCATGGCTCAGAAAGAACACGCCGAACTGGTCAAGCAGGTAAGAAGAATCTTTGAAGTTACTGAAGGTGGCTCGAGCGTGCTGGCCAGTGGTTCTAATCCGTAGGTTCAACAAAAGCTTGATGTGATCAGGAAACTTCATGAAAACGTAGATACAGAAAAAATCGAGGCCGAAGAATGGAAGAAAAAAATGTTCTCGGAAAGGAGACTACCTGGACCCAGCTGGCTTTGACTGAAACCCAGCTCCGAAGTATGAAAGAAAAGATATTGGTGCGGACTAAGAAAAATCAAGGAGCTCCAGTCCCAATGAAGTATTGTAGTTTCTATTCGGGAGAAACTGATCACGGAGCTTGAAGCGGCCAAATTGGAGGTTAATGAAACCTCTCCTTTCTGAAAATATCAACAATTCTAATATAGGTCTTAAGATACGTCGAATCTCTATCCTTCTACCCAGAAAATCCAAATCCTCCTCCCTCATTCGAAACAGAGAAAAAAACCACCAAAAATCTTCACAAATAACAAAATCCGGACAAAATGGAAGGCGTGGATGTAATTTCTCGCATCCAATCGCCCCAGATAATCGAGATTCGTCCCAAGAGATCAAAGCGTGTGGGAATAGGGTGAAACTAAAAATAATTGTCAGGGGCAGTTATGCCACGTTGGAAAGAGACAAAGGAGGGGACCATGTGATTAGTTAGAGATGAACTCGTCTAAAAACTCAAACGAATTTGGCGAGCTCGGTGAGGCAGACACGGTTGCAGATGGGCGCCGCTTATTTGTCTCTAGGTTTAGGGTTTGATTTGGGGGAGAAATGTTATAAAGAGTTTATATAGTAAGGGGGAAAATGTGCGGATCTAGGGGCAGTTTTGGGTCTAATGAGAAAAAAGAGGGCTTGGGCTTGGGGTTATTTCTTGTTGGACTTGGCCCAAGTAGGTTTTTTAAAGACCACATGCCTTTTCCCTTTTTTTTTTCTATTGTTTTCTGTTTTTTTCAAAATTAAATCCTAATATAAATTATCACAAATTAGATTAATTGCTCCAAATAATATTTACAAACAACTAATTAATTATCAAAATTTTAAGAAAAATAAAAATGCAAAATGAGTCATTTATTGTGATTTTTTTATTTTTGCAACACAACTAAATTATGAATTAATGTAAAAAGATGGACTTAAATCCTAATTGAAAATGCAACATATATATTTTTTGTATTTTTTCAAGATTTAAACAAAATTAACATGCGCAGACAAATGAAAACAATTACCAAAAATGCTACAAAAATCCACAAAATTGTAAATAATGAAAAAAATGTTTTGTTTAAAATTTGTTGGAGTGTTTCATATAGGGAAAAAATCACGCGCTCACAATGAGGCTTTCTTCTGATCCCGAGGGAGCTGAGCCGGTATGAGGGCTTACTTAGGAAAAGGATGCTTTATAGCTTCTTAGTGAGCAAAGGGAAGGGGAAGCTAAGGGCCTTCGGGTTGAGCTAGAAATGGCTCAGAAAGAACACGCCGAACTGGTCAAGCATGTAAGAAGAATCTTTGAAGTTACTGATGGTGGATCGAGCGTGGTGGCTAGTGGTTCTAATCCGCAGGTTCAACAAAAGCTTGACGTGATCAGGATACATCGTGAAAAAGTAGATACATAAAAAACCGAGGCCGATGAATGGAAGAAGAAAATGTTCTCGGAAAGAAGACTGCCTGGACCCAGCTGGCTCCGACTGAAAACCCGCTTCAAAGTATGAATGAAAAGATCTTAGTGCGGACTAAGAAAAAGCGAGGAGCTCCAGTCCCAATGAAGTATAGTAGTTTCTATTCGGGAGAAACTAATCACGGAGCTTGAAGCGGCCAAATTGGAGGTTAAGGAAACCAAGGCCGTTGTTGATACGATAGTGTCTATACACTGTGAGATGCCGAAGTCACTCAGGTTCGATCAATGGATGTTGCGGCTGCTTAGGATCGAGGAGGTCGCCGAGCATGCATAAAGTCAATCTCGAAGGGAGACCCTTGAGGAAATCCATACTCGGAGCTTTAACCTTACAACCGAGATCGAGAATGCTAAGGAGCTTGAAGCTGAAGCTGAAGCTAGGAAATTAGCTTATCACAATGATGATGATGAATATGAAAGCATAAGTGAATCCGAAAGTTGAGAAGATCCAGAGATTGGGGATGCCATTCTTGGAGATGACCAGGCCACTTAGGCTTTAAAATAGTTTTTGTATTTCTGTTGAGGCCACTTCGACCATTGTTAAGAATTTCCATTAGGCCTTGTTTCCTTTGTAAAGAGTTTTTGATGAATATATAAGAAAAAGATTCCCTCCATGTCTTCTGAGTCTATTGTCTTTTCAATGATTTATATAATGGTCAGAGTGCCTTAGCATAAAATGATGATGTTTGATTCGAAGGTTCAATGTTGAGATGGTAAGGACTGATAGTAAGTAATGCCCTCGGCTATTATTGATCGGTAATCCTTGAGAGAAAGTTTTAACTAAGGCTTGATAGATAGTCCCCAAGTGAGAGTTTTCTCTAACTCGATTTATGGTAGGTTATATGGTCAAGTAAGGACTTTCTCAAACGTTAAATTAGGTATCCCTTCGGCTTTCTAGTCAAGTGAGAACGATCTCTAGATCTCGAAGTAAAAGTAACCCTTAGGTCTTTGTTTTTTTTGGCATTATTTTGGGTTTCGAGGCAATTTTTGTATTTGGCCGATCTGGTTTTTGTAAAACGATAATATGTGTGTGTGTATATATATATAAGGCTTTCTACCCTTTTTGGCTCTCAAATCTTTTTTTTATCATTCGTATTTGCAAAGGTTGGAATGCGTTAGCATGAAATAATAAGGTTGTGTTCGAGCATTTGAAAAAAACGTTGCCTTCGTTTCCTTTTTGGGTTAAGGCATTGTCGAAGTTCAAAGTTACCGAAGTTCTCTTCCGAAAATATCTTGAGTTTAAGACTCTACCGAATGTATCCTTTAGAACCGGTTGTGAAATAATTTTTAAAATTTGAGGGTTGCCTAAACGGTCTTATGCCCTCGTCACTCAATAGTTTGATCTGTTCGAATTTTTTTTTGGACGGCAGTCCCAGAGTGTGCAGGTGATTATCCGAACCCTGGTTATGATCGACCCTTACACTTGTTTCTATAACAGATCAAACGTACGGAATTGTAAAGTAGAAAATGTTTTCTAAGACATGATACAATAGCAAGGAAATATACTTCTCTTTATTTATATGAAAATGATTACACATGCGTACATATTTTGTGCTAGGGCACGAGCAATCTATGTGGTACGGTTTGTTGATTGTTTGGCCCTGACAAATCTTAGCTATCGAGACCCCACTATTATGAGGTAATTTCCTCACAATAAAAGGACATTCAAGGGTGATGCCCCCAGTATTCGAGGTTGATTGTAGAGGAACCTCAAATACTGTTTGTTTGTCCTTGATACCGATTTGTGATTATCCTTCGATTCTAAGTTATCATGATCTGTTGTTGCCTTTCTAAAAACCTTGCCAAAAACCCAATTGGTACAAAAATGGTTCAAGAGAAAAAGAGTGCAACATGTGCTTTCAGACTTAAAGGTTTCGTGTTTCTTCTCGTCGATAACCTGTAAGTGTTAGTCAAAGATAGAAATGATTTAAATAGGGTCACGCATCACCCATGATATCATTTGAGATGAGATACATTCTAATTGTTTTGTAGTTGTTATCCATCCATCTTGCTGAGCTTATAGGATCATTTCCCCGTGATGTCGAGAATCTGGTACGACCCTTCCCAGTTCGGACCCAATTTCCCTTTATTTGGATTTTAGGTGTTTAACGTGAAATTTCTTAATACTAAGTCCCAACATTACAATATCAAATGTTGGCCCTTCAATTGTGGTACCTTTTGGTTTGTTGTTTATGGGCGGCCAATCTAACAAAGGAAGCTTCACGTGGTTCATTTAATAACTGTAGGCTCGCATTCATGGCCTTATCATTTGGTTCCTCCTCGCATATCAGAATTTGATGCTCGGTTCCCCAATTTTGACCGGTATTAAAGCTTCGACACCATAAACCAATGAGAATGGGATGACCCCGGTACTTGACTTCAAAGTGGTGCGATATGCCCAAAAGACTTTGGGCAGGATTTATCTTCATTTTCCTTTAGCGTCGGTCAACATATTCTTGAGGTTTTGCATTATATTTTGTTGGTCGATTCAGTTTACCCATTCCCACTAGGGTGTTAAGTTATTGATATAAGATCCTTTTGATCTTTTGGTTTTCGAGAAATTTGGACACGTTGCTAATGATAAACAGTTTTCCGTTTTCATATGCTATTTCGGCTAGTATTCCTAATCAACATATGATATGGTCCCAGATAAGGTCGATGACTTCCTTCTCCCTAATCTTCTAGTAGGCCTGTGCTTCAACCCACTTAGATAAATAGTCAGTCATAAATAAAAATAAAGTGAGCCTTACCTGGTGCCAATGGGATAGGGCCGACGATGCCCGTCCCCCACGTCATGAATGGCTATGACGATAAGAACGAATATAGGAGCTACCCAGGTTGATGAATCATCGGAATATGCCTTTGACACCTATCGCACTTTTGTACCAACTCCTTTACATATTTTTCCATATCAACCCAGTAATAGACGTCTTTGATTACCTTTCGAACCAGTGATTCGACGCTTGAGTGGTTCCCGTATGTTCCTGCGTGGACTTACCTCAAAACATTTGCAGTATCTCCTAATCCTAAACATATTGCTATAAGATAGTTAAATGTCCTCCTGAGTAAGGTCCCATCTTCAGATAAGCTAATTCAGAATGATTTGCGCACAAGGAGCTTTATTCCTTTGGATTTGAAGGAAGATTTCTGGTCTTAAAATATTATAAGTACTTATTTATCCAATCCCAATTCAAGCTTGTGGAGTTTATTTTGGCGTGACCTTTTTCTATTACCGATCTCATAAGCTGTACAATTTCCCCCGATTTGAGCTTGTTGTCCTCGACCGGTGACTCTAAGTTTGTAAGGGCATCAGCTTTGATTTTTTAATCTCGAGGCACGTGTTGCAAAGCCCATTCTTTGAAATAATGCAATGTTACTTGTACCTTACCCATGTACCTTTTCATTCATTCATCACTGATCTCGAATGTTCTTTTTACTTGGTTTACCACCAGGAGGGAGTCACATTGAGCCTCAATCACCTCTGGTCCTAAGCATTTGGATAGTTGGAGACTTGATATTATGGCCTCACACTCGGCTTCGCTGTTATTCAATTTTACAATTCTAATAGACTTTCTAACTATGTTACCTGCGCAGCTTCGGTACGATGTCAAGTTCGGACCCTTTTACTTTTGAGGCACCATTTGTAAAGAGGGTCCAGATTCCAAAAAATGCTCCAGATCTGACTAAATGTTCCTCTCAGCCCTGGGTAGGTCGGTGTGAAGTCAGCCAAGATTTGAGACTTGATGGTTGTTCGGGGTTGATACTCAATATTGTACATGCTGATTTCTACGGCCCATTTGGCCAATTGTCTCGAAAGCTTGGTCTTATGCAAATATTTCAAAGAAGATAAGTTTTTACTACACATATGGGAAGACAATGAAAGTATTGTTTTAATTTCCTAGAAGCACTAATTTTTCTACGTGATAATACCTAGTTTCAGCCTCACCTAGTGTTCGACTAGCATAATAGATAGGGAATTGTGTACCTTGTTATTCTAGGACTAGGACTCCACTTATTGTTAATGCTGCCAGATATAAGTAAATTTGTTCGTTTTCCCTCGGCGTGTGACGTAGTTTCCGGGCTTGACAAGTACCGATTAAGCTCTTCCAAGGTTGTTTGGCATTCCATAGTCTATGTGAAGTTATTCTTCTTTTTTACCAACGAGAAGAATCGATGGCTCTTATCGAAGGACCTCGAGATAACGTTCCAGGGCGGCTATGTGCCATGTTAACCTTTGTATGGACCTTACGTTATTTACTACCGCGATGTCCTCGATAAATTTGATTTTGTCAGGGTTGATCTCAATTGGATACCATGAAGACGAAAAATTTTCCAGAGCCGATCCCAAACGCACATTTTCTGGGTTGGGCTTCATGTTGTATTTATTCAGTATACTTAAAGTTTCCTGCAAATGCTTAAAATGGTCTTCTGCTCACAAGGACTTAACTAGTATATCATCAATATAAACTTTCATAGATTTTCCAATTTGATATTTGAAGATTTACTAGGTGTTGATAAGTTGCACCAGCATTTTGTAATTCAAATGGCATTATGTTATAGCAGTAGGTCCCATAGTAAAAAATGAGGTCTTTTCTAGGTCTTCCAAGTTCATCTGTATTTTGTTTTACCCAGAGCAGGCATTGAAAAAGCAAAGGATTTTATGGTCGGTCGTGGCATCGTTCATGCGATAGATATTAGGCAAAGGAAAAGAATCCTTGGGGAATGCTTTATTTAGGTCTTTGTAATCTACACACATTCTATTTGTTCCCCTTCTTAGGGAATACTACGTTTGCTAATTATTCGAGATATTTTACTTCCTAGATGGACCCTATTTTGAGAAGTTTGGCTACCTCGTCTTTGAGGAAAGCATGTTTGACCTTGTACTGGGGTATTCTTTTTTTGCTTCACCGGGTGGAACTTTGGGTCCAGGATTAGTTTGTGAGTAATGATCTCTGGTGGGATCCTTGTCATATCGAGATGGGAACAAGAAAAACAATCCATAGTAGCTATAAGATATTGAATAAGTTTTTCCTGAGCTCGGGAGTTAATCTCATGCCTATGTATATCTCCCGAGCGGGCAAATGTTTGATCAATACGACCTGCTCCAGTCCTTTGGCCATTAACTTGGTCGCGCCAGAATCATGGGAGAAGATAAAAGATCGAGGAACCTCGAAGTTATTATCTTCATTGATCCTTTGCTTAATTTATTTGGTCGATGCTGGCTCCGATAATTTCTATTTGGCTCACTGTTTTGCTTCCTAACTTAAGTCCTTTATCGATTAGAGTGTTGATATTGGAATTACTTTATCGACTGATTCGCCGTGGTTTGTTCCCTGTAAATGGTCTTTATCCCCTCCGGTGTTGGAAATTTTAATACCCGGTGGAGGGTTGAAGGCACAACCCTCGTGTTATAGATCCATGGTCTCCCGAATTGGGCGTTGTATTGCATGTCCCCTTTGATTACATAGAACTTGGTTTCTTAGGTAGTACCGACAAAGTTCACTGACAATGTTATTTCTGCCTTAGTTGTTTTACAAGCCATGTTGAATCCATTAAGTAATAAAGCCGCTGGTACGATGTGGTCTTGCAGGCCGAGTTGATCTACGACCCTCGATCGTATGATGTTGGTTGAGCTACCTGGATCAATTAGCACACGTTTAATTCATAAGTACAGAGATTACCCATGCATAATTATAAGGTTGTATGATTCCTTATGTGTCCTCATCGTTGAAAGATAGAGTCCCCTTTGGTAAGTTGTCTCGGGTTCGCTTTTCTCTTGTGATTATCTCCTTCGTGCGTTTTATCATTAGACCTTGGGGAATATCGACCTCTCCAATAATCATTTGGATGACGTTCTAGGGTTTGTATTGTCTGTTTAGTTTGTAGGAATCTTTGCTTCTGAAGTTGCTTTTAGATCGGTTACTCAAAAATTCTCAAAGATGACCGCCATAGAACAAGCAGTCTACTTCCTCCCTTAGGTGTCGACAATCCCTGTCATATGTCCATGTGTTCCATGATATTTGCATATTTTGTTAGGATCCCTTTGTGCTAGATCAGTTTGCAAAGATTGAGGTCACTTGGTATCTTTGATTCGTCCGATGGCTGATACGATAGCACCAACATCCATATTAAAGTCGTACTCCGACAATCGTGGTGCTTCTTTAGGATCATAGTCCTATTGAAGACATTTTTACTCATAAGTCCCTGTGATATTTTACCTCGATCATTTCTCCCCTCATTCGGTGCAAAATTTTGCCCAAATCCGCTACCTCTACGGTCTCCATTATACAGTTTATACTGATCCCTATACGACCTTGGTTCTCGTTCAATATCTCTCCTGATTTTTTCTATTGGCTTGGTAGGATAAATGGACCCCGAAGGAGCTCCCAATTGATCATCCTTGACCCTGATCTTTGACTGGTACCGATTATCCACATCAGCCTAAGTGACAATAGGGTATTCGATCAAATTTCGCTTTAATGGTTGTGAAGCCACTGAACTGCGAACGTCCAGACCTTGAGTAAAAGCTTGAAACACCCAATCGTCGGTTACTGGTGGCAAATCCATCCATTCCATCTGGAATCGTGATACAAATTCCTTGAGCATCTTGTTGTTCTTCTGCCTTACCTTGAAAAGGTTTGAATTCCTTGCGACCTTGATGGCCTCGACGTGCCTTTACAAGGGAATTTGAAAGCATAGAAAATGAGTCAATAGAATTAGGCAGTAAATTACGATACTATATCATAGCACCCTTCAATAGAGTCTCTCTGCATTTCTTCAGCAAGACAGATTCAATCTCATCATCTTCCAAGTCATTTCCTTTTATAGCACATGCATATGAGGTGACGCGTTCATTTGGATTAGCCGTCTTATTATACTTGGTAATCTCGGACATACGAAACTAATTGTGGATTGACTTCAGAGCCACACTTGGGGAGAAAGGTTTTTGTGCAAACTTTTTGGAATTTAGTCTGTAATATCGGTGGTGCCCCGGGGATTTGGTCGATCCTGGAGTTATATGTTTCCACCTTCTTATCTTTTTCCTCGATCTTCTTTTCCCTGTGTCGATTCATTCTATAAATTCTTCGAGCATCTTTATGATAGCAAGAGTGGTCTCCGATTCGATCTTTTATATGGCCTCCTGGGATGGCTCGAGTTCGACCCTGCTCAGTGTGTGGTTCTGATTTTCGAGCTGGGCTATTGCTACATGTTGGGCCTGCAACATTTTGGAGATCACCCGCAGGCTAATCCCGCCATCTTCACTGCCATGTGTGTTCTGAGTAGCTGATCAGGTACCCCCCGAACACTGCGTTCGGGACGGACAACCAAGTTTTCATAGATGGCTGCATGTGAACTAACGTCGATTGGGTCTACAGCCAGAATTCTATCGAGCCCAACAAGGGATATGACCTTTCCTGTTGCAATGTTCTCATTTTCGCTGTGGTGGCTGAGATCATTGTCAATGTGTTGAGGTGATGACTAAGAGTATGATATTTTTTAATCTTATAATCAAAGATACTTTAAAGAACAAGTGTAAAATAGTGTGTGTTATGAAATTTAGTGCCAAGCCATCATTATTATCCTTAGCCTCATGGGGGGCGCCAAAATGTTTATCTTAAAAACGGATAGCAATTGAATTTGTATGTGGTTTTAAGGGCACGTGATTTTATTTGGCATAAACTGATAAAGATATATAAATTGATATTGAAATTGATTGCAAATAGAAATAAAAGCAAACCGAAATAAACATATAGCTTTGTCCCTCAAGCTAGGTCACCCTCGAACAAGATGAATATTCTATTGAAAATTATGACAAGAGCAACAACGTATTGAAAGCTTAAGAGAAAGGTAGTATATTCCTTTATATTGCGTGAATATCGTGCCTTTTACAAATGATCGGATACACTTTATATAGTTGGGGAATCCTACCTTTGATACAATTCTAAATACTGTAAGAAATCCCATAATTAGCTAATTAATCGGTCTCTTCTTGATACGTGTCGAGACTTGCGCCGCCCGATTGCGGATATTTTGGCTTCCGGTTATTTTGCTCGGTAAAATTCCTTTGATCTTGCTCGATCTCTATCCTGCCTAGTGTCAATCTTGGCTGACCTCGATCTCGATTGGTGTCTGGGTCTCGAGCTTGACAATCTAACTTTATATTGTCCAATATAACATGGGATCAAATCTTGGCCAACCTCGTTCTAGGACAAGTCCGATTTTGACCGTATACATATTGGATATAATTCTGTTCATTCGAAGAAGCTTATTTTCTGTTGAGAGTGAACTTTATTGAGCGCATTATTTTCGGCATATATACCCTATAAATATACATATGACTCTTTGTGAAGTTCAAAATCTTGAATCCAAAGAGAGGTAACTTTCGCCTACACAAGATTTGTGAGTGCTTCTCCGACAGCCAGTCGTGCCATTGATTTTGGATCCAAAAGACCTTTTATTGGCTGCTCCCCAATTGAGCACGCACTTCCAGTTAAGTCTGTATAAGTTTGAGCTATAACAGCAACTTAAGTTTGATGAAAGAATTAGCAGTTAGATAAGCAAACTTAGCTGGACAAACACGATAGGCTTTATTCCAAGATTTTAAGGGCAATAATTTTTCATCAATTCGAGATTGTAAAAGTAATTTGAAAAGAAATTATGTCACACAACGAATGTAACAGCTATGTGTCGTCACATACATTTGCAGTTCTCACATTGTAAATAATATTGAGAAAATCTATTGTTACATCTATATGGGACCCTTAATCCAGTCCAACCAAAATAGCAATCTTTATTTATTGTTGGCTTATTTTGGTGTATAAAGCATCCTCGAACAAACTTCACTAAAGGAAATAAACTTTAGAAGTCGTATATGCACAAAAATAATTCACGAATCTGATGAGAATCTGGCTACTTATTCTTTCTCGACGGCAAAACTCATTATTTATTTGCATCATAATGGGTTGCTAAAAAAGGATCCAATAATATTAGCACTTCCGTTGGCGACTATAGATTAGTTATTATTTATTTGGTTGTAGTTTAATCTAATGTCATGGATGACTATATCACTAGCATTAATTAACTTTGAATTGCAAGAGAACCAACTTGATGAATTATTATAAGTCAATATAAGTTATCACCTCTAGGTTAGGACATAGAAGTATCAATTTTTTGAATATTGTGGGATGTATCATAAAGATAAGTTATCACCTCTATCCTTATTTGAACATTAAATGGATTTTGAGCAGTATTTTAAAAGGCCTTACTGGACTTGTCTCTGGCGAGAGCAGTAGCAAAATGCCCTAGGACTCACGTGCGAGGTTTAGTCATGTGAGGCTTACGACCTACGCGCGTGACTATGTGCCCTAAATATGTCTAACGTTCAACGTTAAGATCTCGCCTAATAATTCTTACATAAATCATGTGTCAAATTTTTAATTAGCATCGTCTATCCTCAAATATCTTTAACAAATAAATAATAAACGTTATATATGAAGATTAAGAGTAACTCAAAAAATAAGCCTTATTATTGTAAATTTAATAATTGAAAAAATCGTGAGGTTGAATATGATTTACATTTTATAAAATAGATAGCCGAAACTTATATTCTCACTTGTTATTGGCCATGTCCTAGTTCATGCGACTCTCAAAATTACAAACTTTCATTATTTTGATATTTGAAAGTAATCTTTAATTTATTCACGAAGGAGTAATATTTTAAATTATAGTATAATAAAGTAATTAGTCAGTGAAATCGGGTGAACCCGGTTTTAACTATATACAGATATTTTCCTTATTTTTTCGAATGTAATTACAAGAAACGAATTGAATTTCCGAACCGGACCTTGGTTCACCATTACGTAAGCATTGTGACGTAAGCGATAGAGGTGACCAAACCATCCCATCGGTTTAATTTCCTAGGCATTTAAGCACGCCAATTGCCCGCCGACCAGTAGCAACTTTGAACCATCGCTATGAAATCCATAAATAGGCCTTTTTCCACTCTTTCAAACTTTACTTTAATCTCTTCTGCTATAATCCTTAAAGCTCTTTACATTCTTAAGTTCTTCTCCTGCAAACCTTCAAGTTTCATTGCTAGCCTCTTCTTAAAACACCAAATATCCTAACCCCTGTTCTTCCTCGTTCTCAAAAATGGTTAAGACCATTAAAACTGTTTCTCACAACGAAACTGCCTCTTCATCAAAGTCCGCCGGTGCCGCCGCAGCGACGAAGCATCCCCTTGCAGACTTCGTTCCAATGAAATGTGCCACTAAATTCAAGGTGGAGAACACACCCTTGACACCGACCAATGTGAACCCATGTTGAGGTACATGCATACGATCACTGAACGTCTCCTCGAGAAGGTAAAAGAGGAGTGCAACTAGGTATGCAATGATGTAGTTGTGCCTAGCCCTATCGAATCCATCACAAATTACAAGGAAGGGTATCTGCATGTTTATACCTACCCCTTCACGATGGGTCCCATAGACCCTATCATCGTTGCTTTTTGCAAGAGGTATGATGTCACTTTAGGACAAATCCACCCGTCATTTTAGAGGATGGTGATCCTCCTCTGATTATTTGTGAGCAATATCGAGGGGCATCCATTTACCCTCGATCACCTCATGCGTCTCTACGATCCCCAGCTTTATCATGGGGGCATGATCAAGCTTTATTGCTGAGCCACCAAAACCTCATTCTCGAGCATAGATGAGACTCGAGATTGAGGTTGGATGGACAGGTTTGTCCAAATAAAGACTTTGGATGTAATCCCCGCCGAAGATATATCGTTCCCTCAAAAGTGGAACATGAAACGTGAGTGTTGATTAGCCTTTTGAATATTTATTTTTACCATTATGCTTTCTTGTGTTCCCCTCATCTAGATATTTTATTGTGTTGCATCTAAGGTCGTTGTGCTTGAAGTGATCCCTGATCTGAGGCAATGGGTCGAGAATTTGTGTCACAAAAAACTTACCCGAGCGTGCTTGGATGGAGTTTTCGAAGGGCTAATGGAAGGCCCGTATCCACGGTAATCCTCTTTCCTAAAAAGGTTTTCCTTCGAGCCTTGTTATTGTACTTACCCATCTTCTTCATCTTGTAGGCCTCGGGAAGGATGTGTCGATGAGCCCCCCCTCTGCTTAAGAAGAGGCTCTTCATTCCACATCTGCATCGAAACAAGGCAAAGAGAATAAAATAAAGGAGGATCCAAGTTCTCCAAGCCCAGAAAAGAAGAGGCCCGCCAGGAGGCCCCACATGCCAAAGGATAACATCATCCATGTATCTCTAGAGTATGTCCAACAGGTAATGGATAAGACCGAAGACGAAGACGATGAAGAAGAAGGCTCTGGGTTTGTGACTTTTGCACGAGCTAGCACCAAGGCTCAAAGAACGATTGGTCAGGCGGGATCCGAAGCTACTTTGCCCCAAGCTGATGAGCCTGAGCCTGAAAGAGTCGAAGATGCCTCGCCTTAAGGAAGGGAGGCTACTAGTTAGGGACACGGTATAGTCTAGTGCATAAACCTAGTTCGAGGTTCCCTGGAATGAAGATAGTGTTTCTAAAGGCCAACTTGGGGCAATGGTGATCGAGGATTCTCCTTTTTCCCTCCAATTCCAGATTTGATGATACGTGACATTCAGGTGGCCGAGACTTGTCATCTAGAGGGGACCTACGAAGAGGAATATTTTTTCCATGGCTATTTCATTGATGGGGAAGATATCACTGGTTAGGATTATTTGGTCATGCCAAGGAAGAGCTCGAACAAGGCTTCCTCGAGCTATACACTGACCAACCAATTCCCAGCTCCTATCATTGACCCCAATCAGAAGCAACCTCTTATCATCTCAATCCCCGAAGATACACAAGTTTACTCTGCCCCCGTAGGGGTGGTAACTTATCTTTGATGCTTGGTCACTAAAGAGGACCAAGAAAAAATAAATGCACTGGACATTACCTGTTTGTTTAACAAGGCCCACACGCTTTGATTCGGGTAGGTTTAAGGGCCTTTATCCTTTTATGACTTTGAATTACAAGTATCTCTAACATTTTATTTTTTTCTTGCAGGCTTCAGTGCTACACCACGAGGCGTTTCTCCAAATTCAAGAGGAATGCAAGGCTAAGGTCCAGGGCCTCATTGAGAAGTACAATACTTACAAGATCCTTAGTGAGAAGCATTAGGTGGACCCGGTGGAGGCTCGAGATGCGCATGAAGAGATGGCCGAGCATATCATAGTGAGGACGAGTCGGAGATAACGACTAACAATCCCATTCTGTAGTTTCGACTGAGGATCGAATAGATCAAGCATTTTCAAGAGTAAATTTACAAAATGCGAGATGAGGCCGAATAGTTCAAGGGATGCATGGACATTTTCGTTGAACAAAAGGAAACCGTTCAAGCAGAGAGGGATTCCGCCAAGTCAGATTCTCGATATCTATGGGACAATGCTTCGGTTTAGGGGAAGAAAGTTGAGAAACTCCCGTCCAATTTATCAGATTTGGCTAAGGAGCTCGAGGTTGCTTGATCTGAGGTGGCCACAACAAATACTAGGCCTAGGCTACTCCGACTCGATACAAAGTAGCCCAAGGGCATGGTATATCATTCGAAGTGGCAGTCTTGATCATTGGTTCTTAAGGGGGTCCATGCTCAAGTTCTTGACATATGTGCTGAACTCGAGATCGCCAACGTTGAGAAAGCAAAGGCTCGAAAATTAGAATTTCCCAATGAAGATTTTGAGGATGCAAAAGGATCTGGTGGAGAAGAATCCGAGGGTGGAGAAGCTTCTCCCAAAGAAGACTAGGCCTTTAGGATTAGTTTAAGGACGTTTGGTTTTTGTAAAGAGCTCATATTGGGCCATGTCACCCTTGTAAATGATTTTTGATATATAAAAGATCTTTTTTCCCATTTCTGCCTTGTCTTCACTTCAATTTTGTTTTATTTATGTCTTATGACTTTGCATTAATAGGTTGGAGGCTTAGGTAATTTGGACCAAACCGAACTAGTGTCAAATGAGTGCTTGCTCGAACTCGAAGTAGGTTAACCCTTAGGTTTTAATTGGGTGAAGATGATCCCTCGAACCCAAAACAAAGGATGGCCCTTAGGCTTTTATATTAGGCCGATGTGGCCTTAGAAGAAATATTGGCTTTTCCCCCTCTAATGCTTAAAACGTTCATTGTTAATTATGCAGAATTTGTTACGCCTTAGAACGACTTAAAGAATTGTTCGAGAGGTCGAACAATTTTGTATTCATTAGGGTTTTTGAGGCTTGATATTATAGAAGCACTTTGTAATTTGCCGAGGGTAGCCTTTTTAACCGATTTATAATAATATTCGAAGGCCTGTTTTATCATGGAATTTGGACGTCTATGAACTGTGTTAATTTAGCCGTAGCCTTTTAAGTTTGGGACTTGCCTCTTTGGCTTGTTTTTCCATTATACGTCAAGCTTGTTCGAAGTGTCAATCCCCGAGTATAGTGATTGTGGCCTATAAAGATACAGGGTTTCCTTTTTATGGTCTTATGATCTCGAGGCTCAGATAATTTGACATCGTCTATTTTTCGGACAGCAATCCCCAAGTGCGGGGTTAATTGTTCGAACTTCAATTATGAACGGCCCTTAAGCCTGTTTACTAAACAGATCAGGGGTATGAAATTGTAAAGTAAAATTTTTCTAACGCATGAGATATTTAGTAAGGAAAAAATACTTCTCTTAATAGATGATCATACGTGCGTGCATGTTTGATGTCAAGGCCCAAGCAACCTATATGGGCATGGCTCATTCGACCCTTTGGACTTCAAAAAATTTACCTATCGAGGTCGTGTTGTCACAAAGCAACTTCTTTACAACAAAGTTGTCATTTGAGGGTAATGCCCCTCAGTATTCAAGGTTGATTGTAAATAAGCCACGGATATTGTTGACTCGTTCTAAGCTAGCATGATCAATGGTTGCCTCATTAAAAACCTTGACAAAAACCCTTTTAGGAAAAAACTGGTCTAAGGGAAAAAGAGTGAAACGCGTTCCTTCAAGCCTAAGATCTTTGTGTTGAGGAGTCCATGTTGTCTCTAGATGATCACCTACACGATTAAGTTTAAAATGTAAATGAAAATAGAGAAGGTCATACCTTAGCAGTAGTGTCATTTTAAGTGCGATAAGTTCCAATTGCTCGATAATTGTTGGTCCTTCATTGTACTGAGCTTGTAAGACCCTTTTTCAATAATTTCGAGAACCTGATATGGTCTACCCAGTTTGGAACCAGCTTCCCTTCATTTGGATTTTGGGTTTTGAGGGTGACCTTTCTTAGCACCAAGTTCCCGATGTTAAAATGTGGAAGATTGGCTTTTCCATTGTAGTATCTTTCGACCCCCTGTTTTTGAGAGGCCAATCAGAAGAGGGTAGCTTCACGTCTTTTGTCCAACCATTCTACACTCATATTCATGGCCTCTTTATTTGACTCTTCTGTTGTGTATCGAAACATTGATGATGGGTTCTTCAATATCGAACGGGATTAAAGCTTCGGCGCCATAGACTAAGAAGAACTTTGGTGCATCGGTACTGGATTTTGATGTTGTGCGGTATGCCGGTAGAACCTCGGTAATAACCCTTTCCACTTCGCTTTAGCACCGGTCAATCTCTTATTGAGGTTTTGAATTATGGTTTCGTTGGTCAATTCGGCCTGTCCGTTTCTACTAGGATGATAAGGGGGTCGATACGATTCTTTTGATCTTGTGATCCTTGAAAAACTTAGTCACTTTTCTTCCAATGAATTGCTTTCCATTATCGCATACAATCTCGGCGGGCATCCTGAATCGACATATAATGTGATCCATATGAAGTCTCTCACTTCTTTTTCTCTAACTTTCTCGAAAGCCTATGCTTTAACCCGGATAGAAAAATAATCAGTTATAAACAAAATAAATTGAGCTTTGCCTTGGGCTGATAGAAGGGGGTCGATGATGTCCATGCCTTGCTTCATAAGTGGACATGGAAATAAGACCGAGTGGAGCTGCTCCCCAAGCTGATGAATCATCGGCTCATAACTTTGACATTTATTGTACTTCCAGAAGAACTCTTTGGCATCATTTTCCATATCAGCCCAATAGTACTCTACTTTGATAATTTTGTAAACCAGTGATTCAACACATGAGTTGTTTCCACAAGTGCCTTTGTGATCTCCCGTTGGACATAGTCGGTGTCTCTTGGTTCGAAACATATTGCCAATGGCCCATCAAACATCCACCTGAAAATGCGTTCCATCATCGGCCAAAGTGAATCGTGCAGCCTTTGTGCGCAGAGCTCTCGACTCCTTTAGGTCCGATGGAGTTTCCTGTTCTTTAAGTACTCTGCGTACTTGTTTCTCTAGTCCCAAATCAAACTTGTAGAGTTTACTTCGGCATAACTTTCTGCGATTACTAATCCCGAGAGTTGTATGATAGGCCCCGAATTAAGTTTGTCATCCTCGACCGTTGACCCCAAGTTTGCAAGGGCATAGACCTCATTGTTCTATTCCTGAGGTACGTGTTGTAATGTCCATTCTTTAAATATATGCAAAGTCACCCATAGCTTTTCCAAGTATCTCTGTATTCGATCTTCTCGGACTTCAAAAGTTCACTCTCACCACAAGTAGGGAATCATATTTGGCTTCGATGACCTATGGTCCTAATATTTTAGCCAGCTCGAGACGTGCAATCATGGCCTCATACTCCGCCTTATTGTTAGTTAGATTTGAAGCTTTGATAGATTATCAAATTATGTTACCCGTGGGTGGCTTTAAAATGATGCCCAGCTCGTACCCTTTCGAATCGCGTATGTGAGGAGGGTTCACACCCTCGATGATATATCCAATTTTAATAATAGTTCCTTTTCGACCTCGGTCAGAGGGCTGGTGTGAAGTCGTCCATGACGTCTGCCAAGATTTGAGACTTGATGGTCATTTGGGGTTGATATTCGACATTATACCCGCTGATATCGATGTGCCATTTGGCCAGTCAACCGGAAAATTAGTGTTTGTGCAAAATATTATGAAGGGGATAGGTAGTTACAACACAAATAGGGTGACATTGAAAATCTGATTTTAATTTCCTAGATGCTCTTATTAAAGCAAGCGCTAATTTTTCTAAGCATGGATATCGGGTCTCGGTCTCACATAAGGTCTAACTAACATAATAAATAAGGAATTATGTATATTGTGCTTCTTGAACTAGGATCCCACTTACCGCTATCTCCGATACTACTAAGAATAAGTAGAGTGGCTCGTCAGCTTGGAGCAGTTGCAGGATCAACAGGTATCGTTTCAGTTCTTCCAAGGTCTGCTGACATTTTGAGGTCCATGCAAAAATTTTATTCTTCCTAAGTAGCGAGAAGAATCAATGACTCTGATCTGAGGACCTCAAAAAGAATTGCCCCAAAGCACCTGGCTAGCCTTTGTACGACTTTTTCACTATCTACAACCTTGATATCCTCGATCCCTTTGATTTTATCGGGGATTATTTCGATCCCGATATGACCCGAGTTGATTTTGATCCCCCGATTGGACATCATGAAGCCGAGAAACTTGCCCGAGCCAACCTCAAATGCACACTTTTCTAGGTTGAGCTTTATGTTGTACTTTCTTAATATGTCAAAGGTCTCTTGCAAATGTTTCAAATGATCCTCTACTCGCAGGGACTTATGTAACATGTCATCAATATAAATTTCCATTGATTTTACTATTTGTTCTTCGAAAATTCGATTTACTAGGCATTGATAAGTTGCACCAGTATTTTTTAGTTCGAACGACATTATGTTGTAACAATAGGTACTGTATTTAGTGATAAATGAGGTCTTTTCTTGATCCTCCGGGTTCATCTATATTGGATTGTACCCGGAGTTGGCACCGAGAAAATTGATAATCTCGTGGCAAACAGTGGCATCAATCATGCGATCGATATTCGACAAAGGAAAAGAATTCTTAGAGCAGGCTTTATTCAAGTCATTATAATATATACACATTCTAAGTTTATTTCCTTCTTAGAGAGAACCACTACGTTTTCCAACCATTCAGGATATTTTACTTCCTGAATGGACCCTATGTTGAGAAGCTTAGTTACCTCGTGATTTATGAATTTATGATTGACCACTGACTCGAGCCTTCTCTTTTTCTTTACTAGATGGAACTCTGGGTCCAAGCTCAGTCGACAGGTAGTAATCTCGGGTGGGATCCCTATCATATCGAGATGGGACCAAGAAAATCAATTCATGTTAGTTGTAAGGAAATGAATAAGTTTTTTCCTAAGCTCGGGATTAGCCCTGTGCCTAGGTATACCTTTCATTCTGGCTTATGTTCGGTCAGTTTTATTTGTCTTAGCTCTTCGACCGTTGATTTGGTGGCATCGGAGTCATCGGGAACTATAAAATATCGAGGTACTTTATAGTCATTGTCCTCTTTGATCTCCTGCTTCTCTGGTTGGGTCAAGGCCGGTGTGTGTGGTTGCTATTTAGCCTATTGTTTTTGCTTCGAGTTTGATCCCTTTGCTGAAGAAAGTGTAGATAGCGGTATTACTTCGTTAATTGTAAACATCTATTTGGCAGTATGTTGTCACCTTTACACTGTTGTGACTCTTTCAGACGTAGGGAACTTCAGAACTTGATGAAGGGTCGATGGTACCGCCCTCGTCTTATGGGTCCAAGGCCGTCCAAGTGGGGCATTGTACTTAATATCGCCCTCAATCACATGGAAATTTGTTTCTATGATGGTACCTACCACGTTCATTGGAAAAACAGTCTCACCTTTGGCAGTTTCGCTCTGCACGTTGAAACCGTTTAGTACTTAGGTTGCGAGTACAATTCGATATTGTAGGCCGAGCTGTTCCATGACGCTTGATCAAATAATGCTAGTCGAGCTACCTGGATCAACCAAAACATGTTTAACTTGAATTTTATTCATAAGGAAAGATATTACCAGTGCATCCTTATGAGGTTGTTTGATCCCTTCCTCATCCTCGTTGTTGAAAGACAAAGTCTCTTCTGGTAAGTAGTCTCGAGTCCATATTTCCCCTTTGATCATTACCTTGGTGCATTTAAATACTAATCCTTGAGGAATATCAACCCCTTCAACAATTATGTGAATTACGTGATGGGGCTCTTCCTGCTCATTCTGTCTGTTTCAATCGCTATTTTTGAATTGGTTCTTGGCCCGATCACTTAAGAATTCCTGAAGGTGCCCCTCATTGAACAATCAGACTACTTCCTCCCTTAACTGTTTGCAATCTTTTGTTTTATGGCCATGGGTACCATAATTATTTCTCTGGGTCGGATTAATGTGCAGAGGCCGAGGCCACCTAGTATCTTTGATACGTCCAATAGCTAACACTATGAGGAAGCATCTACATTGAAGTTATGTTCTGATAATTTTAGGTTCTTCTTTGGGTTCGGCATCCCTATCGAAACCATTCTTACTCATGAGACCTCGGGAGATATTTCCTCGATCATTCCTCCTATCATTTTAAACGGGGTTGCCCACAAGGCTATTATTTCTCTAATCTTCATTGTATGATGATATCATTCTCTATTAGACCATGATTCCCGATAAAAGTCCCTTTTAGCTCTTTTCACTGACCTGTTAGGATATATCGACCTGGTTGGAGCACTCAGTTGATCATCTTCGACCCCGATCTTTGACTAATACCGATTATGCACATAGACCTAGGTGATAACTGGATATTCGATCAAATTCTGCTTCAGCTGTTTTGAAGTTGCAGAACTTCAAGCATTGAAACACAGAATAAAGGCTTGAACAGCCCAATCGTCGATGACTGACGACAAATCCATCCGTTCCATTTGGAATCGAGACCCGAATTACCTGAGCATCCCGCTGTCTTTTTGTCTTACCTTGAAAAGGTCCGACTTTCTTGTAGTAACCTTAATGGCTCCACCGCGTGCCTATAAAAAAGAATCTGCAAGAATAATAAACGAATCAATAGAATTAGGTGGTAAATAATGGTACTATATCATAGCAACCTTTGATAGAGTCTACTTGAACTTCTTTAGCAACACGAACTCGATCTCGTCCTCTTCCAAGTCATTTCCTTTAATGGTGCACGTGTACGAGATGACGTGCTTGATTGGATCTGTTGTAATATTATATTTTGGGATATCAGGCAGATGAAACTTCTTGGGGATTGGCTTCGGAGCCGCACCGGGGAGGAAAAGATTTGGACAACCTTTTTAGAATCAATTCCTTTCAACAACGGTGGTGCCCAAAGGATTTGGTCGACCCTGAAATTATAGGTTTCCACTTTATTATCATTTTCTTTGATCTTCTTTTCCCCTATCTCAATCCACTCCTTTAGTTCCTCAAGCATCTTAACGTTAGCAAGATCGGTCTCCAGTTCTCCTCCATTCGACCTCTTTGGCACCGAATCAACTCTAGGAACAATTTCTTGCGATGGATCGATATCGATCATTCTTAGTGCACGATTCTGATTTTGGAGTTGCGCTGTTGTAGCTTGTAGGGTCTAATATATTTCAAATATCATTCAGAGGCTAATACCACCTTCTTCACCGTCGTGGGTGTTCTGATCTACGATTTGAATACCTCTATGGTTGCTATTTTTGGGGGTCGACGCCCAAATTCCTATTGATGGCAATGTGGGAGCTGACATCGATTGGGTCTACGGTAGGAGCGCCATCAGGGTCGACTGGAGGTACTCCGTTACCTGGGGTGGCTATGTTATCGTTCTCGCCATGGAGACCGAGACTATCATTTGTGCGTGTGGTGCTACTTGAGAGTTTGACATGTTGATCCTGTAATAAAAAAACACTTCAAAGAACAAACGTAAAATTATGTGTGTTGCGAAAATTGTACCAGTCAATCACTATTATCCTTAGCCCCATGATGGACCAAACTCTTTACCCTTAAAATGGGATAACAATTAAACTTATAAGTGGTTTTAAGGATATGTGATTTCACTTGGCACAAAATGAATAAATACAAGTTAATGATAGAAATTACAGTAAAATAAAGCAAACCAATATGATGAACAATGATGGACTTTGAGCTAATTACCCTTGAACCAACTGAACAAACTATTGAAAGTATGAGCTGGACAATAGAGCTTGCAAGAGAAAAAAAAATATAGTGTATTTCTTTGATATGCATGAATATAAGATGATTACAAATGGTTAAGACCCTCTTTATATAGTAGAAGAAACTTATTTACGATATAATTCTAATTACATAAGGTAATCCCACAATTAGCTAAAAAAAACCCCTTGATTTGATATCTTTCGAGATTTTTTGCCATGATCTTCGATCAGTCACAGATATCTCGCCTTTCCGTCATTAAGCTATCTTTGATCTTGCTTGACGTATATTCGGTTCAACTTGGATCAACACTGGTCTCTATCTCGACAGGTACCTTGAATCCCGAACTTGGTACTTTATCCTCATGTCTCGATCCGATAAGCTATGGGGAGATCCTCGTTCCATCCCCCTGGTCTCGGTAAATAAGTGAAATCGGGTGGGCCGGATTTTAACCATATATATATATATATATATATATATATATATATATATATATATACACACACACACACTCAAGTAGAACAACAAGAATATAGGAGGTCACGGGTTCGAGTCGTGGAAATATTTTTTTGGAGAAATGTAGGGTAAGATTGCGTACAATACACCCTTGTGATCTGAATTTTTCTTGAACCTCGCGCATAGAAAAAACTTATTGCATCGGGCCGTCTTGTTAAGTAGAACAACAAGAATATATAGAAGAACGCATTTATGAAAATATTTCTTCACACTATTAAGCAGATACGAAAGTGACATTACAAGTTTATCTATTATAAGTACTTAAAATGTCATCCTTCTTTTCATGACATTTCTAATCAAGAAAAATAAAATTAGAGTAATTAACAAGTGATTCTTGGAATTAATGATGCTGAGGGTCTGGTCCTCCAGGACTACTCCTCATGAGCTTGTACTTCCTTTCTTGGCTCTTATCAAATTTTCTTTTCTCGAAAAGGACTTGAAAAGGTTCAGTAAGGCTCTTTTTCTTCTCTTGAATCCGAGCTTCTGAGCTTTGCATCATAATCAGCAAAATAATTAGACAAAAGCACAATTTCCCACGAGACATTATATTCCTAGATTATAATGTGTACACTAACATAGTATAGTGTAGACTCCAGTATATATAGATGGTTTTCACACAAAATGGGAAGTGCACAATCAACATGTGTCTTTATCTGTTCGACAAAGGCGGATTTAAGATTTAAAATTTATTGATTTCTACACTAAATTCAAATTAATATATTCTAATAATTGAGTTCATATTTATTTATAGACTGTTAACGAATTTCATAATACATATACAGTGTCAGGGTTTGTTATTGTTTATTGATATTACTTTTGTCTATCTATTTTTTGGTTCTTAGGTTACTGGTACTATCTTTTTGGCATATGTTATTGTTATTAATAGTTTCTTTTCGTCTTATTAAGTCGAGAGTCTATCGAAAACAACCCTTCTACCCCACGAATTCTGTATACACATTACCCTTCTCCAACACTAAAGACGCCGAATTTATATAAGTTACACTATAGATGAGCCTCGGGTTATTTGATTAATTTGCATGAGTACATAGTACATTTCGGATGTATCTGAAGATAATGACTTACGGCAAATATCTTACGGCATATTATGAGCTATCCATTTTTTCTGGAAAATATATATTATTCAACCTATTACCTAGAACATGTAAAGATTCTTGGACATTCTAATTAGTTCAATTCTATACTATAATCATTTTGATAATGAGTGAGCGTCGAGTCAGCTTTAATTTTGGCCTTTTTAAGAATATGGGATGCGGCAAATCTAACCCACAATGACCTTGAAATCGAAAGGTCACTATCTTCACTTTCACGTTCAATAATGCAAGCATGTACGCCACAAGAAAGTCCATATATGGTAGCGGAAAAATATATTGTGTAGGTAGGTAATAAAATAAATTATCTGTATATATGTTATGTGTTGACTCTCTTAATTTTTATGGTATATTTATTTTATATAGTTTGATATTTTTTAACAAAAATTCTTACTCCGTTACTGCATATGTAGTAGCCTTTGCAGTAGCCTGTGTTTCAATTTCAATCTTCCACTTTACACGTAAAATTACATATAATGACTGGTTATATGATTCAGTTCAATTTCGAAGCAGCTTCGTTTCTGTGGAGAGTGTGATTAATTGAACGCATCATTTTCAGCATAGACCATAGATATACATATATATCACTCTCAAAAAAATCAGAATCTTGAACCTGCCAAGTTCAAATTTTGATTCAACTTAATATTTGACGGAAGGATGAGCAGTTGAATAAACAAAGTCAGTTGGACCAACACGATAGGCTTGACTCCAAGATTTTAAGAGCACAACTGTTCATCAATTCGAGATTGAGTTATTGGAAAACAAAGTATGTCACTTAAAGAATGTAATAGCTATGCGTCACATATATATCTGCAGCTCTCACATTGTGAACAATATTTAGGTAATCTATCTTTCAATTTGTTACATTTATCTAACCCCTAATATTCCAGTCCAAACAAAATAGCAATCGTTATTTTTTTGTTTGCTTGTTGTGTCTTTTACATTATTTTGGATTTTTGGTGCACTAAGCATCCTCGGACAAACTCCACTAAAAGGAAATAAACTTTAGAAGTCGTATATACCCGAAAAGGATTCACGTATCTGATAAGAATCTGGCTACGTATTCTTTTTCAACTGTAGAACTCATAATTCAATTCCATCATAATGTGTTGCTAAAAAGAACCAATATTATATATCCATTGGCGACTGAAGATTAATTATTATTATTCCTCTGCATAAGTATCTGGTTTTAGTTTAATCTGATGTCATGGATGACGATTCACTAGCATTATTCCATCCTGTTCACAATACATGATCAATTTACTTTTAGTATACCTATTAAAAAAGTACTAAATTCTATGCAAAAATACCTACTATCACTAAACTACCCCTAATTAAATATTTAAAGTGAGGAGTAAGAAAACTTTTTAGGGATATGTACATAAAAACAAATTGAGTAATTTCTTGATTACATAACTCGACACTTATTTGAACTAAAATGAAAAAAATAAATTGGTCACTTATTGTGAACCGGAAGGAGTAACTTTTAATTGACTAATAACGCAATATTTATGTGAGATGACAACGAACTTATAACCTCGTAAGCCGGGTGACTGCTTTTAGGCAAAGGTTATCACTGAGCGGTCATTTAAGCGTCATATTAGCTGATTGATATTTTAACTTCAATACCAAATAATATATGGTGATTTGTGTGGTGTTCGATTTTTTGCCCAAACTAATTATGGAAGGACTTGATTCTTTTAAGTGTTCTTTAACTTACTATTGCTGAAATAGCAAATGCTGAAAGTAAAGAACACAAGTCTTTTACGTGGAAAATATCTGGCTCAAAAGGTGAAAAAATCACGACCTACTTTTCAGTAGGATTTTTCCAAACTCTCCATTAAATCACTAAGCCAAAAACTGCATTTACAGAAACTCTTTTGTAAACCTAAAGCTAACTCTAATCGCTTGTAGCAAACAACCTTTAACTGCTGCGACAACTTCAAGTTAACTCTAAATTCAATACTCAGAGTACCTATTACAATTGCTTCTAGATAAAGTTGAAAGGTACAATATGAATATACCTACTACAAATGATCAAGAATAAAAGATAGACACTTAGAACTGGTTCTTCTATGTGGTTCATGTAGCTTCAGATTTGCACACTTGAGTCACACATAAATTGTTGCAAAATGCCTTGCAATTTTTCTCTCAATTCATGTTTAACTTCTGCGTTTGTGCATCCTATAAAATGAGAACATTCTGCAATATATAGAGTTAGAAGATTAAGAAATAACTAGAGTTCTAATGCTACTCTTCCTCAGTGGAAGAGTTATAGTTGATCTCAACTTCTAACTCTGTTCTTATCTTGGATAATGTTCTCTTTGATCAAGGAGTCCTTCTCCATATTACATATGCAACTTTTCGATCAGGAGATATCAATATACAAACTTAAGCTTATCTTATTTACGTGCATCCCACATGCTCGAATCTGCCTGGGTCTATGAATACAAGGGATGGACCTAGTTAATGCATGAGCTTCCTTTGTCAATCTTCAAAACAAACCGTCACTTGGACCAATAATTTTCCCATTTTTGATGATGACAAACTTTGTGCTTTCAGAAGCTTAGGCCCTGTTGTAGCTCAGCTCAACATCAACACAATGTTAGAATATTTTACCTTTTTATCACTTATCACCAAGAACTAGGTTCATTAGGTTATATACATCACTTGTTCAAAAGCAGATCCCCTTTTTCCCGTTTGCCATCAGCGAAAAGTTGCATAAAAATATGAGATAACTAGATTTCAAAAATTACTCATGGCCACTAGGCTATTTCGAATGCAAACATAGATTAATCATCATAGATCAAGCTAAACATTTTAACCATCAAAGAAATAGAGATAAATAGTTAGAGCAAAAGACAGTGAATTTCAGTTATGATTGATAAGATTCTATCACAAATCATAAAAAGAAAAGAAAAAAACTGGAAAAACATGAGCCAAAAAAAAATCCCAAACTGGGTCACTGGTTGATCTACACTAAGCTAGGAGAATTATGGTTGGGAAGAACTAGGTGCTTGAATTTTGGCTTGGAGAAGTTTCAGCATATCTTGAAGAATGCCATCATCTTCTTCTTTTCTCTTGCTAGCTCAGTTCTAAGAGCATCACTCTCAGTATCCACCTCAGCCAACCTTTTCTTCAGCCGGTCAATCTCAACGTCCTTTTTCCCACTCTCCTGCACCAGGCTCAGACCTTGCTATTACCTGGTGCCTTCTCGGATGAACCAGGTTCATTAGGAGTGGCATGGACCTTATAGTTACAAGCAATCAGAGTTTTTTCCCCAGAGTGATATTTGTTTGTAGGCACCTCCATTTTCTTTAGATGCACCATAAAATATCCAAGCACAACTATGAGAATGAAGCCATAGGAAATGGCACGGGACTTGGTGCCACTTATAACCCTATCAAGAAGTTGGATTATAAATTCTGGCCAATTAATCTACGTCTCGCTGTCCAAACACTCTATGAGGAACAAGTCCATGAAGCGTGCAATGTGTCTCATTTCCTGTCTTGGCAGAACACATTTGTTGACGAATTCAAACAATAATTTGTAGGGTGGCATCATCTCACTCTTGTACACAGTCTTAGGCTCAATTTCCTCCTTATCATCACCAAATTTTCTGGTAATGTCAAGAGCAGTAAGAAAATTTTCTAGGCTTCTTCACTTAAGCTTTTTGTAGTCATTGTACCCCTCAACAAGTACACCTAAAATTTCACCCAACTCCTTCATATTGAAAGAGATTTTCACCCCTTTCACCAAGCTGGTAACCCGTCCATCCTTTACTGCAACATTTTCCACAAAATAAACAATTTCATTACTGGCCAACCTGCCATCCATCTGAACGACCATGTCCTTTCTAGCCTTACAACTCCAATTTTTACAAAAGCAGCACCATTCATTCCTCCTCCAAATCTGAAAGACAATGTCCTTCTGCCCTTCAGAATTGTTCTCTTGCCAATATTTGCTATCTTATTCTTTTCAGTATCTGAATCATCTTCCTCTTCCTCTCCACTCCATTCTTCTTCCTCAACAATATTTAGTTATATAGTTTTAACTGCAGACCTGGTCCTTTTTGCCAGGGTAGATGGTTCAACAGATGTGGACTTAGAAGTAGACTTATTAGTGGATGTCTTGGCTTTCTTTGGGTTGGGAGTCTGAACCTTCATCCTCTTCAATCACATATTTATCTTCATGGACCAGGTTCATCTCATCAACGTCAATAAGCTCAACAGGAACCCACCTTCATTTTCTCTTTTCAGCATTTTTTATGTTGCTTTCTTCTAGGCTCTTTGCAAATCTGCCTTATTTTGCATTAGCTGACTTTTTGTGGCTCTTCCTCATGTGGGAGGAATTTTAACAATGTTAGAAGGGGAAGCCTTTCTTTTCTTATTATCCCTTGCAGTGCCAGGGGTCTTAGCCATGGAACTTCTCTTCTTCTTTGGGTAGTAGACTTTCTTCAATAGGTCTGAGAGAGTTTCTTCTACTGATAAACCAGGTTCTTCTATAGTTTCCCCAATTTTAACCAGCCTTTCAGCTGCTTTTCCAGACCATTTCCCCCTATTTTCTTCATATTTTCCTCCATTTTAATGGGTTTGTCGATTCCCTGGAGATTTTTGCCGAGTCATTTGCCAGGCTCGTACGCACACCAATTTCGTATGCTTTCAATCTTGTTGTCCCACCATTTATCCTTGTCCATGGAGTTAACCCGCTCGATTAGGTGGTAGGTTTCTCTGCATATTTTCCTTCTAGGTTTCTCTGGATATTTTCCTTCTTTCTCATATTGCTGGGATGGTCTGGAGACTGTATATTGGATAGCTACCATCGCCATGGATAATCACCTCTTGGTGATTCCACTCAAATTTCACTTCCTGGTGCAGCGTTGATGCTACGGCTCCGACGACGTGAATCCAGAGCCGTCCTAACAGTAAATTGTAATACACTGGGACGTCTATTACTTGAAAGTCAACGCCAATCCAAGTAGGTCCCATTTGCAGACACAAACTGATTTCCCCAATAGTGGACCTTTGGGAAATGTCGAAAGTGTTGACATTGATGGCTCCATCCTTGATATCATGCAGGCTCTTTCCCAATGTTATGAGAGTCACCAATGGACAAATATTTAGGGTGGATTCTCCGTCAACCAGAATTCTGGTGATGAAGTAATCTTCGCATTGCACCGTGATGTGCAACGCCTTGTTGTGGCTTAGCCCTTCTGGTGGCAGCTCATCTTCGTGGAAAGTGATTTTATGACTCTCCAACACCTTCCCTACCATGTTTGCCATTTCTTCTCTAGTTATGCCGCTTGGCACATATGCCTCGCTCAGCACTTTCAATAAGGCGTTTTTATGTGCGTCAGAGCTTTGTAGCAGCGCTAAGATGGAGATCTGGGCTGGCGTCTTATTCAACTGATCGATGACTAAATACTCTTTGGCTTGTATCTTCCTCCAGAGGTTATCAGGCCCTGTTTTGGTCAGTCGTCCAGAGGCTTTCTTACTGGACTCAGCTAGATTCTCTAGAGTATAAACCCTGCTGGTTCTGGTCATACCCTGTTCTGCAATTGCTTCTCCATATTCGGTTTTCCCTTTCCTTCTCGACTCAGCAGTGTAATCCCAAGGAATGGCCTTCGTATGGAATGGTGATGTGGCTGACATAGGTACTCTTGTCTTGGAAGGTAACACAGCCACTTCACATGTCATAGGTGCCTTCGGGGATCCAAACTCGACCTCAATTGATCATGACGCCTTTGTAGAAGAAGGTGCTTCAAACTCAAGTGGGACAGACATGTTTACTTCGTCGTCCCTGGAAGGCTAGATTTGGACAACAATCAGGTTATGTGTGACTGTCGGTTTCTTTGGCTCGTCACCCTCAGTAGTTAATCCAATCGATCCTTTAGGGTCCCAATCGTCCTCTATCTCGATCATGTGAATGCCTTCACACTTGTGGTTATAGATGGTTATTGCGAACGTTAGGAGCAGGCTCCTTTACCACGATAATCTTATTGTCAATTAAAGCCTGGATCTTATCCTTCAGCGAGTGGCACTCGTCAATGGCATGCTCCTTTATGCCAGAATGTTAGTACACGTTGATCCACTGGGAAGGGTTTTCTGGAATTATGGCAGGTATAGGGGTGAATTCTACTCCACAAACAGCCATTATCCCTATATCAAGAGTGGGTGAAGAATCAACCACTCTTTTAAGCATTCCCTTTTCTTCAGTACGAGCACCCTCACTCTCATTTTCTTTTTCCTTTTTTATTTTACCACCAATTTTCCTGGACTCAGAAGATTCTACATCAACCATAGATCCAACCAGAATAAACATGTTCTCCAAATTCTCTGCCAACTCAAAAATGACTTCAGTTTTAGTATTTGGGCCAGAGATTACATGTTCTGAATCAGAAGACCCAATTTCTTCCCTCTCACTAGCAGACTTGAAGGATTATTTAGAGTTCTAGCGTTCTTGGGTTTGGCTAGCTTTCAATTGAGCGTCTAATTCTTTTGATAATTCCTTCCCAGTCACTTTCATGCGAGCAAACATCTTAAATATTCTTTTCTAAGGTTGAGGAGCAGTTAAAGATGAGGTCCATGGTGGGGGTATGCTAGGTTTTCAGAAGGGTTAGTCATTGCTATTCTTAGTTCTGGAAGAAAAAGAGAGAAAGATTGAAATTTGGAGAATGAGAGACGATGGAGAGTATTTTCGACGGCTTGATGATGATCAATTTAAAGGGGGTAATTAATGGGTAACGGTAGGCTTTTTAGACTCTTAGAAGTCTAATCAAACTAATGTCAGTTTTGAAAAGACGTTGGAGTCTATCCCTAATATCTAGCTGGTTTAATTCGGTTAGGAGTCTTTGAATGGAATTGGTTCACTTGTAACAGATAAGTTCAAAAGAATTTTAGAATTTTATGGGACTCTGCTCATAATCCAAATACTATTGTTTCCAATTATGCAAAGTGTAGAAAACGTGTCTATTTATCTTGATGAACTAGGTTCTTTACATAAAATTCTCTCGTGTAAGTCTAAATTTTCCAAAACAGAGATAATATCATTAGAGATTAATGAATCATTTTAACACATGGCAGAAGAGTTACTAGAAAGTATGAGATTCATAAAGATCTTATCTACTTATGTACAAAATTTTACAAACTTTCTAACATAATTTTTTTTTTATAGTGAAATTTTGAACCAGTCTTTTTGGGTGATCTTAATCATCCCTAATTGCAACTTGTTCCTCTCAAAGTGACCTCTACTTAAGGCTTTTGTGAACATGTCAGCAATTTGCTTGTTAGTAGCACAAAACTCCACAATGATCATAGCCTTTCTCATAGTTGTCCCTCAAAGAATAGTGCCTAACATCTATGTGCTTAGTTCTATTATGATGAATCGAGTTCTTGTCATACTAATGGCACTAGTGTTATCACAAGATATAGGGAAGAAACCAACAACAATTCCAAAGTCCAGTAGTTGTTGTTTGATCCACAACAATTAAGCACAACATGAAGTAGCAGCAACATACTCAGCTTCAACAGAAAATAAGACCACTGAATGTTATCTTTTGGTATCCCATGGCACAATACATGAACCAAGAAATTCTGTCATATCTGAGGTGCTCTTCTTATCCACAAGAAAACTTGCATAATAGGCATCAGCATATTTGACTAGGTTAAAATTACTATTTTTTAGATACCAAATACAAAGGTCAGTGGTCACTTTCAAGTATCTCAATATTCTCTTGACATCAGTCAAGTGGGACTCCTTTGGATTTGCTTGAAATCGAGCACAAAGACCTACAATGAAAACAATGTCAGGTCTACTAGCAGTGAGATATAAAAGAGAACCAATCATTCCCCAATACAACTTCTGATCAACAGATGAACTGGGTTCATCTACATCCAATTTTGTGGCTATTGCTATATGAGTATCGACAACTCTTTCATATATCTCTGCTGATGGATCATAGTTCCATTTGAGATTTGTTTAATTTATAAGCCTAAAAAGAAATTAAGCTCACTCATCATACACATTTCAATTCACTCCCATTAGATTAGCAAATTCCTTACTTAGTTTATTAGTAGTTGATCCAAAGATTATATCATCAACGTATATCTGCACTACTAGGAGGTCTTTACCTTTTCCTTCAAGAATAAAGTGTTATCGATTATACCTCCCTTGTATCCATGCTCAAGCCGGAATTTTGATAATATTTCTTACCATGCTCTAAGAGCCTGCTTGAGACCATAGAGTGCCTTGTCAAGTTTGTACACATGATCAAGACACTCCTTGCTTTCAAAGCCTGAAGGTTGCTTGAAAAATACTTCTTCCTTTAAATAACCATTAGGGAAGACACTCTTGACATCTATCTGGTGAATGGTGAATTCCATATAAGCAACAAAGGCTATGAGAAGTCATATTAATTCCACCCTTGCAACTGGAGAAAAGTTCTCATCATATTTTATGCCCTCCTCGTGGCTATATTCTTGAACTACCAATCTTTCCTTGTTCCTTGTAACTTTTCCATCTCCATCAAGTTTATTTCTAAAGACCCATTTTGTGCCAATTAATAATATGTCCTTTGGTCTTGGTAGATGCCAAACATGACTTCTTTCAAATTGGTTGAGTTCGTCGTGCATTGAATTTAAGACTAAGCAACATTATTAGGTTCAATAAGAGATAAGAAAGCATCAAAAGCAAAAAAAATCTCTAATGAAGATCTGGTTTTAATTCCAGAGGTTAGATCAGTAATTATGTTCTCAATGGGATGAGAACTTTGATACTTGTAAGGTTTCACAACCAGCTGGTTTCCTCTTGATGTTTCTCCAATGTTTTGCTGCAGAGGAATAGGTTCATGGACAAGTTCCATCGAGGTATGAGATTCAATTCCTCTTTGTTCAGTTCCCTCTGTCAGGTTTCCCTGAATAAAAGAATATGTTCCATCACTTGTTCCTTCTCCTAGTGTAGCTTCAGCCTGGACTATGATTTCATTTAAATTTCTTACCAACCCAATTACTTCATCTTCATGTTCCTGTCTCTCAGAAAGAATGTTAGGTCATAAAAAATCACATTTACACTTTCTTCTACATGCATAGTTCTTTTGTATACATTGAAAGCTTTACTATGGAAGAATGGGATACATTAGATTTTTCCCTTTAAGTAACTCATAGGGAGTATTCTGTAAAAGAGGTCAAGTCATGCACCTTTTGATGTTGTAGAATGTATTATTTACAACTTCTGCCCAGAAGCTATAGGGTAGTTTGTTGGAAAGAAGCATAGTTCTAGCCATATCTTCAAGTGTCCTATTTTTTCTTTCAACCACTTCGTTTTTTTGTGGAGTCCTAGGAGCAGAAAAATTATGATCTATGCTCATCACAAAATTCAGTGAACCTAACATTTTCAAATTCGGTTCCATGATCAGACCTAATTGATGCAAGTTGATTACCTAGTTGTTTCTGAGTTTTTCTAACAAAAGAAGTAAACATGTCAAATGTTTCATCTTTATATGTTAAAAATAATGTCCAAGTAAACCTAGATTAATCATCAACAAGCACCATCGCATATTACCACATTTGCTTAATGTTCTAATTAGACCACAAAAATCCATATGGACCAGTTCCATCATTCTGGTGGAGCTTACCACTTTCTTGCATTTAAAAGAGAATCTTACCTGCTTCTCCCTTGCACAACCCCCACAAACTTTGCCTTCCTTGAACTTGATGTTAGGCAGCCCTATCACTAGGTCCTTGGAGACTTATTTGTTGAGTTATCTCAGACTTGCATGCCCAAGTATCTTGTGCCAAAGCCTAAAGGAGGGGATCTTTGTCCAACACACTTAAGCAAGGGAAATCATTTTCTGAAAGTGTGGACAAATCTACAATATATATATTGTTTACTCTTTTTTCCTGCAAAATAATCTTGTCAGTGATAAGATTAATCACAAAACATTGGGTAGAGGTGAATGCTACTAAGTTACCTCTACCACACAATTGTGATACATTGATTAGATTGTATTTTAGGCCATATATCAAGTAGACATTCTGAATGGAGTGAGAATCAGTCTTATCTACATTTCCAACCCCAATGATCTAACCTTTCTTCCCATTTCCAAAAGAGACATTTCCTCCTTTGAGGTCCTTAGTGAAAGGAACTGGTTCTTGCTTCCTGTCTTATGCTTTGAGCAGCCACTATACATGTACAATATTTGACCGCTCCCCTTCACTTGGACCTGGAAAAGGAAATCAGAGGTTAGTCTTAGGAACCCAAACTAGTTTAGGTCTCTTTCTATAGGCAAAAGAGTGAATCAAATTATTTTTGGCCCAACCTGATATCCTATTTTTACCTTGAACAAATATTTTATTCTTTTGGCTAGCCTTTTCTTTTGCAATGCATTCACTTTTGTAGTTTCCAGTTTTACCACTGTGTGTGCAAATTTTATTCTCAGAAGTGTGAGGTACTTGCTTTTGGGACCCCTCTTAGGTGCAGGGGTTCCGTAGCCAAGTCCTCTCCTATTGCTATTATGGTGTTCATGTAGCCATGAAAGTACATCGGAGGACTGTACCATTTGCAGGTTCTGTCTAGATCATGCTTGACCTTGCTTAGATCCTGTTTTAGGACTCTTATTTTATCATCTTCTTTGTACAATTCATCTTTCATTTTCCTAGGTTTTCTTCTAAAGTGAGTTGTGTGTGATAAGCTTTCTTTTTACCTGTTCCTAATTTCAGTTTTAGATTTACAGATCTACGTTGTAGGACAGTGATATCAAGTTCAATAACCTAGTTCTTTAACACAGCATTTTTACGTTCACTTTCACTAGCCCTAAGTTCCAGATTTTTGCACTTAGCTTTTTAAATCACACACTCCTTTGACAACTGTTCCTTTTCATTATTTAGATCCTCATATTCATCTATGAAATCTAGAAGCAACTCAGATAGCTTTTCTTTAGACAAAATTTAATCTTGTCTCTGAGATGAATTACATTTACCTCAGATTCATCATCAGATTCTCCAATGTCCATAAGTGCTTGTTCATCTCTATCTTTATCATCTGAGCTTCCGTCTGAACTTTCTTTCCAAGCAGCAACCATAGCCTTTGTTGATCCCTTGTTCTTCTTGGGTTAAACATATTCTTATATGTTTTTGAGGTGGTAACAGTCTTCCCACAATAGTAACACCCCTTATTGGTTTGCTTTTCGGGAACCCTTGGTTTGTTGTAGCTTCTACTTCTTGAAGGACCCTTTCCTCTCATTAGGTACTTCTTTAAGTCCTTTGTAATCATGGTCATTTCATCATCTTCTAGTTCAGAACCTTCACTGATTCTGAGTGCCAGACTCCTTTCCCTTTTGTGTACATCCATCTTCATGGTTTGCCTTCTGAATTTATAAGCAGTAAGATTTCCAATTAGCTCATCCAACTTGAGAGTGGACATGTTTTTCTATTCCTAAATGGCAGTGATTTTGCTTTCCCAAGTGACTAGAAGAATCTTTGTCAAAATCTTCTCAACTCTGACTTCTTTAGGTATAGTCTTGTCCAATGATGTGATCTCTCATCCTGTTTTTTCACCAAGAGTAGTACTGGCCATTAAGGAGTGGTGGCCTAGCAGTGGATTGCCCTTCCTAGTTTCCAGGTGGTGCTCTCATATTGATCTATTCCTAAGTTTTTAGCCTCTTCAAGGATAACCTGCTCTGATATAAATTAATATTTTAACTTCAATACCACAGAAGGGGATGAGGGTGATTTGTACGGTATCCAATTTTTCGCTTAAACTAATTATAGAAGGATATGGTTCTTTTAAGTGTTCCTTAACATAATATTGCTGAAATATTAAATGAAAAAGTAAAGAACACAAGTATTTAATGTGAAAAATACCTGGTAAAAAAACCACGACCTACTTCTCAGTAAGATTTTTCCAATCTCTTCACTAAATCATTGAGCCAAAAACTGCACAAAAACACATTTTATAAACCTAGGACTAACTCTAGTCCCTTGTAGCAAACAACCTCTAACTGCTATGACAACTTCAAGTTAACTCTAACTCGAATACTCAGAGTACCTATTACAGTTGCTTTTAGATAAATCTAGAAGGTACAATATGAAACACCTGCTACAACTAAACTAGAAAAAAAGATAGACACTTGGAACTATTTTTTCTGTCTGGTTGATATAGCTTCAGGTTTGCACACTTGAATTGCTTGCAAAATGCCTTGCTATTTTGCTCTCAATTCCTATTTAACTTCTGCATTTGTCCATCCTGTAAAATGAGAAAATTTTGCAATAAATAGAGTTAGTAGATTAAGAAATAACTAGAGTTCTAATACTACTCTTACTTGGTGGAAGAGTTCTAGTTGATCTCAACTTCTAACTCCTTCCTTATCTTGAATAGTGTTCTCTTTGATCAAGGAGTCCTTCTCCTTATCATTTATGTAACCTTTTCGATTAGGAGATATCAGTTATACCAAGTTAAGATTATCTCCTTCACGTGCATCTCACATGCTCGAATCTACCTGTGTCTACGCATACAAGGGATGGACCTGGTTCATGATTGAGCTTCCTTTGTTAATCTTCAAACAAACCTTAACTTGGGCCAACATTGATTATCCAAACTGCTTCCCTTATCCTTGTTCAGATATATATATATATATATATATATATATATATATATATATATATATATATTTATATATAAATATATATATATATATATATATATATATATATATATATATATATATATATGACTTCTATGGTATGAAATAAGCCACTTCAAATAGGTTTATCGCTTGTCCCAAAACACGGTTAATCTTGTACGGCTTCATCAGCCCTTAATATTTAATCACATAAATTGATAAGTAGGTCATTAGTTTCGAGGCATCGCTTGAAAATAATTCGAAGCAAAAATCGAACCAAACAAAGTCTTAAATAAATATAGTCCTAGATCTAAAGTCATAAGGGGTCGTTTGATACAATGGTGGGATATCCTGGGATGGAATATCCTATGAGATTAGTTATCCCACCTTTTATGTGTGATAGTTAATCTCACTATTTTAGCGTAAAAGTTATCCTAAGATTAGATAATACTCCAAATCAAACATGGGATAAAGTTAATCTCAAATTTTATCCCGGGATTGTTATCCTTATCCCATGTACCGAACGACCCCTAAGTATAGAAAGTGAGTTTTGATAATAGGCTGATGCTACTTCTGCAAATCTCAAGAATGTCTTGGTAGCCTGAGGTTTATTGCCATAAATGTAAAGTAACATAATGTCAGTGCCACCCTTCCCCCTCTCCCCTTCCCTTAAAATGTATTTGCAAGTTTTCCCGCAAAAAGCTATCCACGCCTACTCTTAGAAAGAATATTTATTTTTCTTTAGTTAGGTAGTTCTCCCGACCGTTAGACATTTTATGAGTAAGGTTAATCAAAGGCTAGAGAAAGTTTATTTGCAAGAGGAAACCATTTCTCACCCAGACCTACCTACCCTATGTATTCGAGGGAGAGGCTAGAATCAAAAAGACCAGGTTCCACACATATGAGACATGCAGAATGTATGGGACGAGCAGTTTCTTGACAGCGAATTCGACCCTATATATAGTCACCTTCTTTATTCGAAAAATGCACAGTGAAAATGGATGCTAATTGGCTCGGCAAAGTTATAGCCCAAAAAAGAAAATCCAGAGTGATTCCTCACCAATCATGTCATGGCACAAGTGGAACGCTCGAGTAACCAATAGTCAGCGCCTCATGTATCTTCATTGCATTTCGAGCCAAATCAATTCAGAAAATAGTGATTTGATTACATCATAAGCTGTAAAGTACTAGCTAGAACACAGACTAAAATTGAATTACTTGTATAGTTGTGTGCAAACCAGTTGAATCATCTTGTTGAACCTGTCTTCCACTTTAATAGAAATCTTACTATCACATACTCCATCTGTTCCAGTTTATGTGAACGTATTTCCTTTTTGGACTGTTCCCAAAAAAAATGACCCCTTTCTAAATTTGATAACAATTTAGCTTAAACTTACAGTTCTACCCTTAATGAGAAGCTTTTATGACTACACAAATACTCTGAGCCTCTTTTTGACTTGTTTAGGATCACAAATTCCAAAAGTCTTCATTTTTTCTTAAATTTCGTGCCCAGTCAAACAAATCCACATAAATTGAAACGGAAGGAGTAATGTTTACGGGTCGTTTGGTAGGATATATACAAATAATACTGAATAGGGTGTATTAGTAATGTTGAAACTATTTCTTATTGTCTATGTAGTTTGGTGTATTAATAACATGCATTGTGTAAATTTTTTTTAAGAAATTATTTTTTACAAAAATACCCTCCACATTCTTTGAAAAGAATTAAAAAAGGTCTTGAAAGTATAATTTTATCTTTATACATGTTTATTCATGTATTAGAAACTATGGTACTGCTAATGCAATGATTATGTATAAAAATAGTACCGACTATATCATACAATTAACTACCAAACAAGAAATTATTAATATGAAAGCTAATACAATTTTCCCTTACATATCCTATCACATAAAGGATTTACTGCACTTAAATACATAGAATCTCTGTGGTTCTTCTAATCAAGAAGTAGTGTCGATATCAAGGTGCTAATAATTTTATCAACTAGAGTTTTAAGATGAAAATAGTGTTTTCACTATAGGGAAGGAAAAAATTATAAAATATTATTTGTAAATTATTACCCTTTCTATTTTTGTAACTTCCATATTCATGCTCTTACACTGGAACTCGGCCTCCTTTAAGGGCCAAAAACTGAACAAGAAGTACAAGGAAAGTAACCTTTCAATAAAACCCACATCCGAATCCCAGTCAAATTGGGCATATCTTCTTCAATTCTATATAATTTAAGGTAGAGATATAAACATAGTATCCTCAATCCTAAATCCTTTGTGTTCATCGCTCTATTTTATTGTATAATTTTCCCACCTGCTGCTGGTTCTTTTCCATGAATCAAATTTGCTACTGTATTTCACTAATACCACATTGAGATCAAGAAAATCCAACCAATTATTAGTTCAGCAAAACATGTCACACCCTAATCATCTTACCTACAACATTGGAAATCCACGATATGTCCCGAATGCACCAGTTAATCTTTTTTACTGGCAACCATGGAGACGACAACTACATAATTCTCTGCAAACAACAATGCCAGTGGCATTATCAGTGCTTGATGATAACTATAGCTACGAAAGGGGTCAAATGTCAATGTATCTAAAAATAAGAATGCATTATATTCCTGTAATGGATATAGATCTTGACGAGTGTCCAGATCGAGAAGCTTATGATGAGGAGCCAGAAACATGTGCAATCTGCATAGTAAGTAACAAAGCAAAAAATCCCATAAATTTTTGTTCTTTTTACTAAAAAAGCAGTTGATTATATAGAGTTTGACTATTTTTTCTATGCTAACTGAGTCATTGGTTTTGCCAGCTTGAGTATCAAAATGGAGATATCATAGGGAAACTTCAATGTGAACATGAGTTTCATCTGGACTGCATCAAGAAGTGGCTGCTGAAGAAAAAAGTTTGTCCGTTGTGTAGAGCTTCAGCGGACATATTTATTATTTAGTATTAATATTTGTAATCTTTATTCATCATTTAAGTTTTTCCCAATTTCTTTTTCAAAGTGAAGTGCTGAATTCAACTTTGAAATATGAGTGACTTGTCTGTGTCTAACCTGTTCATAAGTCGTGTAAGGCACAATCATTGTTCTTATTGTTTCTTCTAGCTTTGATGGAATGCCGGTAAATTAAAAGAAATTGCCTTCTAAACCCTAAACTTAAAATTTGAAGATTTCGACGCCTTGACATGACCTGTTGAGCTGGTCTGATTGGTATGACGAGACTATGAGTTAACACTTGATTATACCCCCCAAGGACGCAGTGTCCTTGCCGAGGTTTGCCCAACCATCGTGCAAGGTTGCACATGAAGTAGCTCTGATACTATATGTAACACCACAACTGATATTGTCCGTTTTAGGCCTTGGCCTGCACGGCTTTAAAACGCCTCAATAAGGTATAAGATTTGTTTGTTTATATATTCAGTATCTCTACAATGTTTTGTCGATTTAGATTCACAAGATAGAAACTATTCAACTATCAGTTTGCGTTCAAACAGAGATAATTCAACAACAACAACAACAACAACAACAACCCAGTATAATTCCACTTAGTGGGGTCTGGGGAGGGTAGTATGTACGCATACCTTACCCCTACCCTGGGGTAGAGAGGCTGTTTCCAAATAGACCACCGGCATCCTTCCCTCCAAGAACTTCCCACCTTGCTCTTGGGGAGACTCGAACTCACAACCTCTCGGTTGGAAGTGGAGGTTGCTTACCATCAGAGCAACTCCTCTTGTCCAAAAACAGAGATAATTCAGAATTCACAGAATATTCCAAAAGGGAAACTTGAATTTCTAAAATACTGTTTAATGCTGAAGCGCCCGTGGGAGCTTTTGAACTTCTCTACGTAAAACTTGTATACACTCTACAGTACATACAGTGGAGTTAAAACTTACAAAATTAGTAGAGTTACAGACAACAGATTAATAGCCATCAACTCGAAAATCCAACTACTGAGTGTAGGAGTACTGCTACTTATATCTTCAGAAGCTGAACCTAACCCCGTAGTTATTGATCCATTAAAGCTTCCATTACTCCTACTCAAGCTGCAACAATAAAGCAGATCGTTTACCTCAAAAAGCTGAAGAGTAAGATACAGCAGAGTTTCAACAATGTCCTTTCAGATGACTTTGGTAGAAGGACTTTTCGGAACAATTGGTAAAGGAAGCTGCAAACACAATTCGCAAAGTATCTATCTTTGATTCTTTTTACAAAGTTAAATATAATTAAAATGAGTATCCATATTTATAGGAGGAGGATGTAGCAAAAAATTTGACACCATCCTTTCAGTTACCTCTATGCTCAAATGAGCAATGTCTCGCGTGATATTGTGCTTGCTAAAGTTTCAAAATAACATGGCATACATGTATAGTTAAGCAAATGCAAATGAAAAAATTATAGTTAATTCTTCTTCAAATTATGGACAATGCATTATATCAATTGGGACATCCTACACAGTAACAATGACGCAGGTGAATTCAAACTTTAGGGTCAACAGATTCATATGAGTGTGATCTATTACAAATTAAAAATAAAAAAAAAGCAACTCGATGTACAAGACATCCCCGTTTTGCATTTAAATCTCTTTTTACATAATGTTTTGATGGTTTCAGCCAAAGTAGTAGGTTTAGTTGAACCTGTGGAACCAGCTCTACATCCATCTTTGCCATCCGTGACAAATCTAATATGTTTGGCTCTAGGTTCATACACAAATTACCTTCATCTCGACAAATATATTGCTGAATTTTTTATGGTGATATCGAAAACATCACCTCAAAAAGTTGTGGGTGCACTAGTACTAACCACTGAACTAAACTTCAAAAATCTAGATTTACAACTGCCTTTTTCTGAAGTAATTATCATATAAGTTAAAGTTAAGATATATTACCACAAAATTACAGTAATTACCTTGATGGAAATTTACAACTATTATGACCTGAAAAGAAAAACAAACAAAAAAAATAGAAATTAGGAAAAAACAAAGCAGTAATGGATCGTGTGGTAGAAGGTATTAAAAAAAAATAATACAAGCATTAGTTTTATGCATTAATACCTTATTTGGTATATTTTTCAGTATATGTATTACTAATACTTGTATTAGTTATACATCATACCTGGTATTATCCTAAATATAAGTAATGCATAGAAAACTATAGTATTAGTAATACCAAGGCTATTAATGCATGTATTAGTATGGATAAAGACAAAATTATCTTTAAAGTCCCTTGATGCAAGGCATTTTTCTTAAAAATTATACAATTTATTATAATTTAAATACACCATACCAAATAATAAATAAAAAATAATATTTGTATAACTAATGCTTGTCTTACTAAAACATGCATTATGTTATGAAATAGAAGATTCTTACACTTCTATTTAAGGTGAATGTCTTTAATGTACTTAATTAGAGAGATTTTAGAGTCCTATTATTGGTAGCAAGATCTTCCTCCTCCCTATAAATAGAGGTGCTCTCTACCATTGTAATAGACCCCTCTCAACTCAATAAGAAGAACTCTCTCTACTCTTCTCTCTATTGCTATTGTTCTTGTTCTATTGTTCTTGTCTTTTGCTTTAGTTTATAACACGTTATCAGCACGAGACTCTACCGTCTCAAGTACCATTCTCGAAAATCCAAGGTATTTTCCCTCTTCCTAATTTAATTTTCGAGTATGTCTGACATTATGAAAAGAAAGTTCGTTGCCCTTGAAATTTCGGGCAAGAACTATATGACATGGGTGTTGGATGCTGAAATCCACCTAGATGCTATGGGTCTCGGAGACACCCTCAAAGATAAAGAAAAAGCATCCACCCAAGATTGTGCGAAGGCCTTGATTTTCTTGCGCCACCACCTTGACGAAGGTTTGAAGATTGAATATCTCACCGTCAAGGATCCACTCGTTTTGTGGAACAGCTTAAAGGAGAGATATGACAACCTGAAGTTGGTCACTCTGCCACAAGCACGATATGATTGGGCCCATCTGAGGCTACAGGACTTTAAGTCCGTTTCTGAATATAATTCTGCTATGTTCAGAATTACTTCTAAACTGAAGCTATGTGGAGATAACATCTCCGATTACGATATGCTTGAGAAAACGTTTACAACGTTTCATGCCTCCAATATGGTACTGCAGCAACAGTACCGAGAGAAAGGCTTTACGAAGTACTCTGAACTGATTTCTCTCTTACTAGTGGCTGAGCGAAATAATGAACTGCTCATGAGAAATCACGAAAATAGACCAACTGGGTCTACACCACTGCCTGAAGCAGATATGGTGCACTCTCATTATGCCAAACATAAAAGGGACCATGGTCATGGTCATAAACGGGGTCAAAGCCAAGGACGTGGACAAGGAAGAAATTCCAAAGAAGTCCGTCACCCCACAAAGAGAGATAACCACCGAAAGCAGAAACGGGATCCCGAAGATCCTAAGGCAAATAGTTCAGAAACTATATGTTATCGTTGCGGTGGAAACGGGCACTGGTCTAAGACTTGCCGAATACCAAGACACTTGGTTGACCTTTATCAAGCATCTCGAAAGAGAAAACGCCCTGAAACAAATTTTGTCTCTGATGACAACTTTGACTTCACCCACCTGGATGTGGCAGACTTCTTTGAGCAACCCGAGGGAAAGATAGACCACCTAATCGGTGATGGAACCATGATGAAAGAAGATGGAGCTGTTTGATTCTACTTGTATTAGTCAATGAATAAATTAATAGTCATTAGCATTAGCTCGTATTAGTTAATTCATGATATGATGTTAGTATTAGCCCTTTAGAATGTTTCAATATGCTCAAATATTTTTATTGTACAGTAGAGGTAATCGACTAACCTAAAAACTAGTCGATCGTCTAATATTTAGCAATAAAACGAACTTTTTTCCGCCGGGCCAGATATTCGAATATCAGAGTCTGATGTTCGAATATCTGGGCCAGATATTCGAATATCAGAATTCCTATATTCGAATATCTGGCAAGATATTAGAATATGTGCTTAAATATTCGAATATCTAATATTTTTCGCATTAAAGTATTATTTTTTCCGAAGGGCATTATATTCGAATATTAGAATACAATATTCGAATATCCTAAATAACTGCTTCCCAAAACGCTGTTTAAACGCGAAACAAAAGAATTGAAGTTGTTTATACTTATATTTATGTATTTCTTTTGTATGTTAAACTATGTGATAGCAAATATGGATATCTCACAAAGCGAACTTGGATCAACGTCCAACTGTAAAAGTATTTGCCTAGTTGATTCATGTACTACACATACAATACTCAAAGAAAGGAAGTATTTCTCTCAACTGAATATGTGTAAGGCAAACATTTCTACAATCTCTGGAAGTAGTAAATTGATTGAAGGCTCCGGAAGAGCTATTGTAACTCTGCCCAAGGGCACGATGTTAATCATAGAGAATGCAATGTTCTCCTCCAAGTCTATGAGAAACTTGTTGAGCTTTAAAGATGTACGCCGGAATGGCTACAATATTGAGACAATGGATGAAGATAATCTTGAATATCTCGTCCTCACTTCAAAGAATGTCTCCGGCCAAAAGAAGGTTATTGAGAAATTCCCGTCTTTATCTTGTGGCCTGTATTGGACAAGAATCAGTGCAATTGAGGCACATTCAACAGTAAATCTAAAGAATACTAAGTCCAATACATTTGTACTTTGGCATGATCGACTGGGTCACCCAGGATCAACCATGATGAGACGGATTATAGAAAGCTCATATGGGCATCCGTTAAAGAATTTCAAAATTCTTTCAAGTAATGAATATCCTTGCACTTCGTGTTATCAAGGCAAGCTGATTATCAGACCATCCCCAACAAAGGTTGGGACTGAGTCAACCCAGTTTCTGGAACGTATACAAGGGGACATTTGTGGACCTATTCACCCACCTAGTGGGTAGTTTAGGTATTTCATGGTCTTGATAGACGCATCCTGTAGATGGTCTAATGTGTGCTTGTTGCCATCACGCAACCTTGCGTTTGCAAAGTTAATGGATAATAGATGAGAATAATCTTGAATTCTTCATGAAAAAGAGGCTGCCCATTTCGGTTTGGGTTCACGCCATTTTGCATGCAGCAATGCTACTTTGTCGGCTGCCCGCTTCGGCTTAGGGTCACGCCATTTCGCATGCAGCAATGCTAGTTCGTCTCTGACTGACAAATTATCACAAATATTCCCTATTGCAATTGGTTTTGGGTCATGAACCCAATATATCCCATTTAAGAAGCTTTGGATGCGCAGTATAGGTGCCTGTAGCACCGCCATCCCGCACCAAAATGGGTTTGCGAAGAAGGTTAGGAATATATGTTGAGTATGAATCGTCCTCCATTATTCGCTACCTCGAAACATTGACAGGAGATTTGTTCACTGCACTATTTGCAGACTGTCAATTTGATAAGACACTTTTCCCAAAATTAGGGGGAGAAGTCGGTGAAACCAAATGGGAAATTTTGTGGAAAAATGTATCATTATCTCATCTTGATCCACATACCTCTATTTGAAAGAAAGAGGTATAAAAGACTATCCATTTGCAAAGAATAGCAAATCAAATGCCTGACGCATTTACGGACTTGAAGAGGATAACGAAATCCCACATTCACGCGGAAAATGTTCCGATCCGTATTGAAGTCCATATTGGACAAATATCTGGTGTCATATCCAATGAGTCAAATGCACGCCAGAAGCGTGGCAGACCATTAGGTTCCAAAGATCGAAATCCTAGAAAGAGGAAAAAGAACGATCTAAATGACACTATGAAAAATCACATGAGGACGCTCATGATTTGATTAATTCCGAGATTCACGAAGAATCTATTGAGCCTGAGACTCTTGAAAATACGGAATGCAAGAATGTGAGGATCTCGAACCTCAGTCTGTGGTAGTACAAAATTAATTGAGAGCTCTCGAAGAGCCAATTATTACTATGTTGGAGAAACACAATTGAGTATTGTGCTGTAGTAAGTCTCAAAGAAACTTATTCAGTTTCCAAAGTACACGCGAAAGCGATTGATTATATTGAGACTATAATAAAGGAAGGCTTTGATTCTCCTATTACTACAACTTGTAGCGGGGTAATTTGTATATGAAAAGCTACCCGCTTTGTTCTCCAGTTTGTACTACACAAACGAAAGAATGCCACAATAAAGTGGATATCTATTGGTATAAAACCCATGTCATAATAAACCCGAAGTTTATTGATAAGTGCACATGTCATGGTGTAAATTTGAAGTTTACCAATATTGATAATTTATTCAGTTGACATTCGTGTTAGCCATCTCATTTTAAGTATGATGTGCAAATTCACATAGGTGAATATTAAAGAACTAGAAAGTTCTTTACGAATACTCTTGTATCACTTGTTCTCATTAATGAACGGACCAACTAAAGAGTTCGGGTTGAAGCCCATAAATTCTGGAAATATGAAAGGTGAGTATGGGCCCATTCACCTGCCATGTATACCACATATGATGCATCTATGATATGGTTACATGCGCCATTGTTATTAACCCGCAGCCTGGCAGTGCTTGCGAGGTAAATCGCTCAGTAATCTAACTTCGAGCATAGTTTCCAGATTCTCTACTCAAGACAGTTCATCTTGATAAGTTGGTTTATATTAAAGTTGGTTTAGCAAGATAATTATTGAGTGCTTCCTCTTAATAGCTAAACTGTTTCTTATGAGAACTAAGTTATATATATATCAGTTTGATATAAGTTGTATACGAGAGTATATTCTCCCCTCACAAGTGGTTCAGGGTCAGGAACCAAATAATTTCATCTTATTATTAAGGTGCTGTGTATATTGACATAATGCACAAAGATGATTTTCCAAAGTTGAGGAAACATGTTAGCTTTACTAACATGAGGGGGAGACATGATAAACACTTGAGAAAGTGTTACATGGGATGAATTTTCATTTGTATATGTATATCCCCGAATATCATGATATGAACCTGTAGTTCATAAAAAGGGAAATGCAATTGCAACATATTGCAAAGCATGCTATACGCATGTGTTGACTCAAAGAAAGCAACTAAATGGAAGAGATACAATTCAAGAAGAATTGATTCCATATGAAAGACATGTAGCTTTGAACCTGTAGTTCATATGCTTGAAAGTATAAAGTCAAAGGTATGTATAATCAGTTTTCGATATCTTATTTGTTTAGCATGACATGAAACTTTGATATGCAGCTAACGTCTATTATGTGACTTACATGACTTAACTTGAAAGATTTAAGTTGCTTGAAGCATCTGCAATCCTTGGTCCTGAAGTACCACATCCTTAGTACAATTTGTGTACATATGTATCTTGCTATAACTATAAGCATGATGGCATTGAGAATGCATCTATGGAGATATTGAAGAGCTATTCCACGATATTATATGAAGATGTTCATATCTATCAAGAATGATGATTTCAAGGTGCGGAATATTTATTCAAGTCAATATGGTTGATTTATTCATCAAGCATCTACCAAAGATCGTTTTGAAGATGATGCACAAGATTGGAATGCAAATGCTCAAGGATATAAATCGATGTACTCATTAGGGGGAGTCAATGCGCGTTGCACTCTTTTTCCCTTACAAGGTTTTGTCCCACTGGGTTTTCCTTGCAAGGTTTTTAACGAGGCAACCAATAGGCGCATATTCAAACATGTGTACTCTTTTTCCTTACTTTAATTTTTCCCATTGGGTTTTGGTTTTAAGGTTTTATGAGGCACATCATTGAATAGACATTCAAGGGGGAGTGTTATGAAATAGAAGATTCTTACACTTCTATTTAAGGTGAATGTCTTTAATGTACTTAATTAGAGAGATTTTAGAGTCCTATTATTGGTAGCAAGATCTTCCTCCTCCCTATAAATAGAGGTACTCTCTACCATTGTAATAGACCCCTCTCAACTCAATAAGAAGAACTCTCTCTACTCTTCTCTCTATTGCTATTGTTCTTGTTCTATTGTTCTTGTCTTTTGCTTTAGTTTATAACACATTACTAATATACCTTATTGCACTATTTTTATATACCCTTCAAAACAACCCTCAACTGTATTGTGAAATTCTATTGAGATGCAAGTCAATATAATACTCACTCGGGTTTAGAGAAGTGAGAGCAGATGAGTTAGCAAAATTACAGCTATCATCACTTCATCAGTCATGCCATGTTTAAGAAAGTAATCATTGAAGGCAAATGACGCCGTTCACAGGATATCGGCAGCATCGTAGCACGGCCCAGCGGTCTTAATAGGCCCACAACTAGCACCACCTGGCCCACAAGCCCAATCAATAGCGGACTGTAGAGCTGCATCCTCAGCGTTGTTCTTTGCCACACACCACAACTCCACCGTCAGTCCTCCGTCGTCATCGCCGCCGCGGGCGACGCCGGTATCTCTGGCTGCACATAGGAAGGAGATTACAGACAATACAATGAGAGAAAAGTAGAATTTGGGAGACATTTTTATGGAGTTATAGGGATTAATTAGTGAAAACTTTTGGGGATCTTTTGAGAGAATTACAGTCAAACTTTGACTGTTTATTGAGATTTGAGAATGACGAGAAGTTAAAAAAGGGACTAGTATTAGATTATAGGAAAGAGATGGTTCAGAGACGACAAATGCACAGAGATTAGTACGAAACATACTCAGTATTCAACTGTGGAAGACGACTGGTTTCATGTTGCACTTTCTGGAATCCAGAGTGCTCCTTGTCAGCTTTCTTGGTATTTTCCATTTTGAAATTGAATATTGGCCGAAAAAAAGAAAAATTATTTTCATTTTTTTTTTTCTATTTCTTTAAGTAGTTGCCAATTAGAATTGCATCTATACTCAGTTTTTTGGATTATGTTTTAATTTGTATCTGTTTCGCAAAAAAATTACAAGCATACTTACTTTTTTGCGTAACTTCAGCATACGGCCTCAATTAGCAAAGACAATCACGCAAACTTAAGAATTCTAGTAGACCGGCCTGAAATAACAAAATTATTGAATCATATGTGCTGAAGTTTTTATTTGCTAGCTGAAGTTTTATTCTATATTTGCTGAAATTTTTGTTTGTAATTGTTGAACTTAAGCATTCTAGTAAGTGAAGTTTTGTTCTCTATTTGATGAAGTTTTTTTTTGTAATTGCTGAACTTAAGAATTCTAGTAACTGAAGTTTTGTTTTCTATTTGCTGAAGTTTTTCTTTGTAATTGCTAAACTTTAGTGTGTTTTAGCCGAAGTTTTCACGTAAACTTAATGTTGGCTGAAGTTTTTATTTGTAATTATTGAACTTATGTATTCTAGTAGTTGGAGTCTTGTTCATATTATTAATGGAGAAAGTTGAGGTGGCAGCCTTCAGCTCCTCTAAACCATATTCTCTAAAAGCTGGCAAATTAAGCTGCTCATTCTCCGCCTAATTTTTTTGAATCACACAAACAATGCCAACAACAGAATTACGATTGATTCTTGAAAGCCGCAATAGAATGAAAGAGCTTACCGATATCAGAGGTATACAGAACATGGGACTTGATGTTTGAAGGCCATAAACAGAAACACATACCGGAACAACATGCACTTTTGAAGAATTCAGATATAATCAAATTTAAGAAGATGAAGAAAAAAAGACGACCTTTAGGGAGATAAAGAATGCTGAAAATATTATCATCTTCTTTAAAACTTACTTTAAAAAGTTATTTATAATTTATTTTTAAGTAATTTGATAAATATACTTGTGGCAGTCATTCTCATGAACTGAAGTTTCATAGCAACACCAATAGCAGCAGAAGAAAGAAGAAGAAGAAGAAGAAGAAGATGAAGAAGAAGAAGAAGAAGAAGAAGAAGAAGAAGAAGAAGAAGAAGAAGAAGGAGAAGGAGGAGGAGGAGGAGGAGGAGATCAAAGGGGGCTGAAGTTGTTTAAAAAATATATACAAGTTAAAACTATTAAAAAATAGATGTAGATTAAATGGGGGAGACCAAATATGGCACCACATGCTATTTTTATAAAATTTTAAAAATAACGAAATTTGATCAGTTAGAATGAGTCAGGCCCATTTTCGAAAGTTAGCTAGCCTAACCAAGTCTCAAGCGTGCTGCAGGCTAGGACGAGCTAACCCTCCATGTTTTTCATTCTTTATAGTTTGTATGATTTTTTTCAAAACAAACTGCAAAACCAAAACCACCGTCTCTCTCATCTCTCTTGGTGCACGTTAGCAGAACGTATGCCGAGCGTATCGCGATGTCGAAAGGCGGGAGCAGAGGGAGGGGAAGACCACGAAAAATCCCAATTGACACCTTTGACAAACTCAATTAACTGATTATGGAGAAGAACACCGAGAAGGAGATGCAGAAACTGACCTCGGAGGAAACCCTAGACGCCATGGAAGTGACGTCGCCGCCAGTGGAGATAGTCACTGAACAATCAGATGTTCTATAAAGAATGAGTACATAAACAACAGTGACACCAGAGGTTGAAGGTACGCCAACCTCTCCGACTATCGTCGAAGCAGGACCTGTGACGGAGCCGACCATGCAACCTGAAATACCAACTGATGATCAACCAGAGATTGCCAAAAACAAAGCAGAAGAACCTAAGAAGGCGTGGTCAACACTATTTCAGAAGAATCGATTTGCGAACTATGGTATGGCACTCGACTACATAGCCCCAACTTTAGTTGAAGGAAAGCCCATAGTACAACTGGAAAGAGCAGAGGTGGAAGAGGAAGAAGCCAAATGGATGTGTGCCTTAGTGGTATACATTCTAGGAGATGGTCCTGGATTCAATGCCATGAGAAGATTCATAAACCATCACTGGTCCCATGTTTCTGAACCTGATTTGTTCTACCATGAAGAGGGTACTACATTGTAAAATTCAAGACAGTAGCTGATGCTAAAAAGGTACTCTGTGCTGGCCCTTACTCAATAGCCAATAGGCCTATGATTCTTAAACAATGGACACTTGAGTTTGATTTCTCAGAAGAGTTTCCGACTGAAATACCAATGTGCGTTAAATTCCCGAAACTACCAATGTCATGTTGGGGTATGAGATCTCTCAGTAGAATAGCTAGTGTCCTAGGCAAGCCAATCTTTGCTGATGAATGTACTGCAAAACAGACAAGGATATCCTATGCAAGAATGCTCATTGAGGTGACTGTGACCAAAGCACTACCAACAGAAATAACAGTTATGGATCCAAATGGGAAGAGCTTTATTCAAGATGTGGAATATGAGTGGAAGCCTTCATTCTGTGAGAAATGTCAAACAATAGGACACAACTGTGAATAAAACAGTTACCTAAGCAGCCTACACAAGTATGGAAGCCCAAACCAGTCCAGGAGTGGAGAACTAAGGGACATGTTATGACATCACAGAGACAGTCCCTAACAAGGGAACCTAGTGATCTTCAGTAGCAATCCAGACCAAGCCAGAACCAGAGGAGTGATAAGAGCAATGACAAAGGAAAGAAAACACATAGCCCAGCACTCAACAGTATCAACTTTCCCCCCTGTCACCCATAACTGTGAGTAACAGATTTGCAGCAGTATCTAATAGTAAAGATGAACCTCCAGAGGAGGTTGGAAACACTACATCAACATCTTATCAATGAAGTGGTTAGTGTGGAACATAAGGGGTGTAAATAAGAGGTACAAGCAGAAGGAGTTTAGGGAATATATTAGGAAACACAACATTAACCTAGTAGAACTAGTAGAAACAAAAGTTAAACAACCACATGCTAATAGAATTGCTAACCTATTAACACCAGGTTGGGGTGTCTTAACTAATTATGTCTCACGGGAAAAAAGCAGAGTATGGATCTTATGAAATCCAAAGATTTTCACAGTCACAAGTGTTCTGGAGGAAAGCCAGTTGATCCACAGCAGGGTTTCCAGCAGAACATGGGACCTGAAATGTTTCCTTACTGTGGTCTATGGATTCAATGGACTGGAGCAGAGAAGAACTTTATGTAGCAGTCTACAAAATTTGGCAAATGGAATTAAAGAACCATGGGTTGTAGCAGGGGATTTCAATGCAGTATTGTGTGGCAGAGATAGACAATCATGTAAGTCAGTCAGATTACCAGAAACAGTGGATTTCAACAATTGCCACAGCTTATTGGACTGACAGAACTACCCTGGAGTGGGGACTACTACACATGGGCTAATAAGCAAACTGGTGTGGACAGAGTATGCAGCAGGCTTGACAGAGTGTTTGGCAATTATGAATGGAGGATCAACTGGAACCAGATGGTCACTGAGTATGATGTACCATTAATTTCAGACCATAACCCAATGATACTAACATTGAAAGTATCCACCTGGAAAGGAAAGAGGCACTTCAAATTCTTTAATGTATGGGCTGAACACAAAGATTTCTAACACATTGTGACAACAGTATGGCAGGATGGGAAGACAGATACCATGAGAACAATATGGGACAGACTCAAAGCCCTAAAGACTCCATTGAAGACACTGAACAACAAAGAGTTCAAAACAATTACACTTAGAATTGAGCAGAGTCGACAGGAACTGGGAATCATACAAAAGCAATTGAGTCAATCCTACAATGATGCACTACAACTGAAGGAGAAAGAAATGATACTGCAACTGGAAAAACGGTCATTGATTGAGGAGAGTGTCCTACAACCGAAGGCAAGAGCAAAGTGGATACAGCTGGGGGACTCCAACACCAAATATTTTACTGCAGTAATGAAGGACAGAAGTCAGCAGAAGCAGATCAATACTCATTCCCTAGCTATGTAGTCTATCCTTTGTTGGTAGTCGGTCCTGTAGGAATAGCCACAGGTTGAACACTGCTTTTGGTCTGGCTTGGTTTTGTATGATTAAGTTCTTCCATGGGACTGTCGGCACTTCTTGCAACTGTGACTGATACAACTGTTTAGTAGTACATTCCTGATGTTTCCTGTTCTGGATCCTTTGTAGAGTGTCCCTGGATTGGATGATCTTCTTAACCATCCAGCTAGCTTGGGTAGGAATTGGCATGGACTCTATTGGCCTGTCTTTGATATAATACACTGTGATCCACCTTATCCACAACTTGTCCTTTTTATGGGCTATGTCCCAGCAGGTCTTTGCAATGGCAGCCTTGTTCCAGAGTTTGAGGTTGGTTAGATTCATTCCACCAACTGACTTTGGGGTACACATTTTGTCCCAGGAGATGTATGCTTTCTTAGTTACAGTATTCATCCCATACCAAATGAAACTCCTGCAAATGCTTTCAATCATTTTAAGTACTTTCACAGGGAAAATAAACAGCTGAGCCAGTATGCTTGAATTCTAAAGATGACAGATTGCACCAGTTGTAGCCTCCTAGAGTATGACAGTGTTCTAGCAGTCCAAGAAGTAATTCTGGCTGTGATTTTTTCCACTAAAGGTTGCCACTGTAGTAGAGTGATTTTTGTGGTGCTCAGTGGTACTCCCAGATACTTGAAAGGCAGTTGGTCTTGTTCATAGCCAAGATGGTCAAGGATCTGCTTCTGTACAGGTATTGGTACTCCTCCAAAATAGACTGAGCTCTTGTTCAAGTTGGCCTTGAGACCTGAGGCTGCAGAGAATTGGGAGAAGCAGTTGGATAATGCCTTGATAGATTGGAGGTCTCCCTTGGTAAATACCAACAAGCCATATGCAAAGCACATATGTGTAATGCCTAGTTTTTTTACATCTGGGGAGGAATGATATGCTGGATCAGCTTGTAGTACAGTGCATGACCTGCTTAAATACTCCATGACCAAGGCAAATAGGAATGGGGAAATGGGTCCCCTTGCCTCAGTCCTCTGGCAGTTGCAAAGGGTACAGTAGGCTCTCAATTAACTAAACAGAGTAGCTCACTATTGATATACACTCCATAATCCATTTGGTGAAGGTGCTGGGGAAGCCAATCTGTTCCATGACTTGCTGTTAGAACACCCATTCCAATGAATCATATGCTTTCTGGAGATCTATTTTAATCATGTATCTGGGGGAGACATGCTTCCTAGTGTAGCTTTTAACAAGCTCATGTGCTAGAATGATGTTATCCTGAATTTTCCTACCCGGAATGAAACCTTCCAGAGCTTCATTGATAAGGCTTGCCATCTCCTTCTGCATCCTATTAGCCAGTACTTTGGAGATGAGTTTGTATAGGACAGTACAACATAGGCCTATACTCTTTGACTGAAGTTAGTTTGGACAGTTTAGGGATGAGGGTAATAGTTGCACAATTGATTGGTCTGCACATTCTTGCTGAGTTGAAGAACTGCTTAATGGCAGTAGTGACTTGGCTACCAATGATGCTCTAACTCTTTTTGAAGAAAATAGCATTGTATCCATCTATTCCTGGTGCTTTGTCATCTCCAATAGCTTTGAGACTCTCTGTTATTTATGTGTCAGTTACTGGAGCACACAGTTCCTGCCTTTGTTGTTGTGTCAGTTTTGGACCATTGGACATGTACAATTGGTTTATAGCAAGCAGATTTGTTGCAGCAGTGCCCATCAGTGCTTTGTAGAATCCTAGGATTTCCTCTTTGATATCTGTTGGTATAGTTAGCTTGATTCCCAGTGCATTGATAATTTCAGTGATCTGATTCCGCTGACTTCTGTCCTTCATTACTGCAGTAAAGTACTTGGTGTTGGAGTCCCCAAGTTGTATCCACTTTGCTCTTGCCTTCTGTTGCAGGACACTCTCTTCAATCAGTGACCATTTTTCCAGTTGTAATATCAGTTTCTTCTCCTTCTGCTGTAGGGCATCATTGTATGCTTGACTCAATTGGGTTTGTAAGGCTCCCAGTTCCTGTCGACTCTGTTATATTCTAAGTGAAATTGTCTTGAACTCCTAATTATTCAGGGTCTTCAAGGGAGTCTTCAAGGCTTTGAGTTTGTCCCATATTGTTCTCATGGTATCTGTCATCCCATCCTGCCAGAATCTTGTCACAATGTGTTGGAAATCATTGTGATCAGCCCATACATTAAAGAATTTGAAGTTCCTCTTCCAATGCTAGGAGGATGCATTCAGTGTCAGAATCATTGGGTTATTGTCTGAGATTAAGGGTACATTATAATCAGTGACCACCTGGTTCCAGTTGATCATCCATTCATAATTGCCAAACACTCTATCAAGCATGTTGCATACTCTGTCCACACCAGTTTGCTTATTTGTCCATGTGATGTAGTCACCTCTCCAGGGCAATTCTGTTAGTCCAGCAAGTTGTATGCACTTGTTAAAGTCCACTGTTTCTGGTAATCTGACTGGCTTGCAAGATTGTCTATCTTTGTCACACAAGACTCCATTGAAATCCCCAGCAACAACCCATGGTCTTTGATTCCTATTGCCAAAGTTTATAAGCTGCTCCATAAAGTTCTTCTCTGCTCTAGCCCATTAAACCCATAAACCATAGTGAGGAAACATGTTAAGTCCCCTGTTCTGCTGGAAACCCTGCTGTGTATCAACTGGCTTTCCTCCGGAACACTAGTGACTGTGAAACTTTTGGGATTCCATAGGATCCATACTCTCCCCTTTTCACCTGAGACATAGTTTGTTAAGACACCCCAACCTGGTGCTAGTAGATTAGCAATTCTACTAGCATGTGCTTGCTTAACTTTTGTTTTTACTAGTCCTACTAGGTTAATGTTGTTTTCCCTAATGTATTCCCTAAATTCTTTCTGCTTGTACCTCTTATTTACACCCCTTATGTTCCACACTAACCACTTCATTGGGAAGATGTTGATGTAGAATTCCCAACCTCCCCCGGAGGTTCATCTTTACTACTAGATACTGCTGCAAATCTGTTACTCACAGTGATGGGCGACAGAGGTGGAAAATTGGTACTGTTGAATGCTGGGCTCTGAGGTTGCTTTCCTTTGTCATTGCTCTTATCACCCCTCTGGTTCTGGCCTGACCTGGATTCATGCTGAGGTCCACTAGGCTCCCTTGTTGGGGACTGCCTCTATATTGGCATAGCAGGTCCCTTGGTTCTCAACTCCTGGACTGGCTTGGGCTTCCACAATTGTGTAGGCTGTTTAGGTAGCTGTTTTTGTTGGCTTGCACAGTTGTGTCCTATTGTTTGGCATTTCTCACAGAATGAAGGCTTCCACTCATACTCCACATCTTGAAGAAAACTCTTCCCATTTGGATCCATAACCATTACTTCTGTGGTAGTGCTTTGGTCACATTCACCTCAATGAGTATTCTGGCATAGGATATCCTTGTCTGTTTTGTAGTACACTCATCTGCAAAGATTGGCTTTCCTAGTACGCTAGCAATTCTGCTAAGAGACCTCATACCCCAACAAGACATTGGTAGTTTTGGGAATTTAACCCACAGTGGTATTTCAGTCGGAAATTCTTCTGAAAAATCAAACTCTGGTGTCCATTGTTTGAGAATCATCGGTCTATTGGCTATTGAGTAAGGGCCAGCAGACAGTACCTCTTTGGCATCAGCCACTGTCTTGAATTTTACAATGTAGTATCCTTCATCATGGTAGAACAAATCTGGTTCAGGGACATGGGACCAGTGATGGTTTATGAATCTTCTTATTGCGTTGAATCCAGGACCATCACCTAGGATGTATACCACTAAGGCACACATCCACTTGGCTTCCTCCTCCTCCACCTCTGCTCGTTCCAGTTGTACTATGGGCTTTCCTTCAACTATCGTTGGGGCTATGTAGTCAAGTGCCATACCGTGAGTCGCAAAGCGATTCTTCTAAAATAGTGTTGACCAGGCCTTCTTAGGTTCTTCTGCTTTGTTTTTGGTAATCTCTGGTTGTTCTTCAATTGGTATTTCTGGTTGCATGGTCATCTCTGTCACAGGAGCTGCTCTGACTGTAGTCGGAGAGGTTGGAGTACCCTCAACCTCTGGTGTCGTTGGTGTGTCCGTATTCATTTTAACTGGTTGTTCTGTAACTACCTCCGACGTTGGTGCCGCCACTTCCATGGCGTCTAGGGTTTCCTCCGAGGTCAATTTCTGCACCTCCTTCGCGCTATTCTTCTCCATAATCAGTTGATTGAGCTTGTCGAAGGTATCAATTGGGATTTTCCGTGGTCTTCCCCTTCCTCTGCTCCCGCCTTTCTCCATCGACAAAAGCTCGGCGTACGTTATGCTAACGTGCACCGAGAGAAAGAGAGAGACGAGTATTGTTTTTTGAATTAAGCTGGATAAACTCCCACTTCACTTCCTTCACCAACGAGTTCCATTTACATTTTACTAGTTATTTAAAGGAAAAGAATTGGATTAAAATCATATTTGGATTGAATCATAGTTATCCTCATAAAGAGGAATTTCTTGATTTCGTTCATATGAATATGATCACTTAGCGTTTAATTTGTTCCATCAAAGTTAAATCATAATATTGTTATAATAATATTAACATAATTTCTCCGATAAAAAATGTAAACCTGTATGTTACAAGAACAATTCCCATGGCTCGAAAAAGATTAAGAGGGTGTTTGACTAAGCTTATAAGCTGATCAAACTGGCTTATAAGTACTTTTCACCTTATTTATATGTTTGATAAAGTTAAAAGTGCTTATAAATCAAGTATTATAAGTCAAAAGTAAGCCAAAAGTCATAAGCTGGTCCCCCCCCCCCCCCCCCCCCAACTTATGAAATTTTAGCTTACAAGCACTTTAATTTTGACACAAACTTTTACTATTTATCCTTAAAATATTCCTTTTTAGAACAAAACTCCTGCATTGATACTCACTGCCTCAAGTATTCAACCTGAACACCCCCTTCTCCGCCTCTTCAAGTCTGCAATTTTTATTAAATATTTAAGATAAGCAAATTCTTTATTCGTTTGTGTATATGTGTGTGTGTGTGATTGTGTATTAATCTTTGAATTGTATGTAATAAATTAGGACATATTAAATTTTGGTGTATTACTTTCTACGTGTTGTGGTAATGAAGACAATGTTTGTTTCTTTTCAAATATTTTGTCCTATTTAGGTTTAATTTTTTAAAGAGAAATATTTGTCAATTTATTAATTATTATAATTTATGTTTATACTTATCATAAAACAAATTGTATTTATATCAGAAAAATTATCTTATCTAAGCACAGTTTTATTTAAAATAAAATGACAAATAAAATATTTTGTATTTGAATCGATCTGGAATCTAAAATTTTGAAGAAATTACACTATTATAAGTGTAAACAGTTCTAAGATTATTTAAGTCATTGTAACAGAATTAGAGCTTATCAACATTTTTTTGTAAAATATTTCAATAACTTATTATCAATTTCAGCACTTGTATTCAAATACGTAATTATTTATTTATTAAACTATTTTCAGCACTTAAAAATATTTTTCAACCCCTAATACTTATTAGCTAATCCAAACAAACTCTTTAACTGTAAAAGAAAAACGGATTCCATGAGATTACTAGTATGATTTTGTTTACATCTCCCTCGTTTGTGGCTCATTCATATGGAGATTTGATAGACGATGTCTGCCAAAAGACTAATGACCACAACTAATGTGTTCAATCTCTTAGAGCATATTCTGGAAGTGCTTCTGCTGATGAGAAAGACTGGGCATGAATAATAATTCAATTGTCTCAAGCTAAAATTAGTCAAACCGAAGTGTTTTTGAAGCAAAAAAAAGAACCTTTTCTAAAGCAATATCTTGAGGTTCGCAGGGACATGTATGATATGGCTGTTTTTCACTATTCAGAGTCGATTAAGTATTTAGATCCAGACAACTTTTAATACATACGAAATTCTCTTACATTTTCAAGTACCTCAATTAATTTAAAAATTGAGAATAGATATTCGTAATAGAAAGAAAAAAATCGAAGGTCAGCAAATTTCAATTTTATATATATATATATATATATATATATATATATATATATATATATATATATATATATATATATATATATATATATATATATATATATATATATATATATATATATATATATATATATATATATATATATATTATATTAAAAGTACGAAGGCCTTTAACAAAATGTCATTCACCTTTTTTACCCTTTAAAATTAATTTTGCATTGGAAAATTATTGTTTAATTTTATTTTAATTTTTAGGACTTTAAAATATACTAAAGTTTTGATTATTAAATGCTTTCTTATTTGAACTATGTGAAAGGGCCTAAAATTTAGAATTTCAAAATCAAATAAGATTTTACCAAAAAGGGATTTTTACATTCCTATACCATATATGAAATCTTATTACCTTCAATGTTTAATGTTTGTGTTAATTACATTTCAGTATACCAAATTACCATGTATATACCATGATTCAAATTAGGGATATAATTAAGGGTGCATTTGAATTAGGCATAATTATATGATTGTATATTTCCACTTCTCCTCCCTCCCCCCACACGTTTTACCTTTACCCGTAACCCCTCCCACAACACGTTTCTGTTTTGAATTCCACCATTGACCCCAATTAAAAAGCTTTGAAGCTTTGAATTCAAATTTGAGTTTTCAAAAATCATTATTTGTTTTGATTGGATGTTATTGTAAAGTTTATATTTCAATTTTGAGGGGTTTTGGTGAAGATTTAGACTTGATTTTGGCTGAATTTCGGATTAAAACTCGTCGAAGAAGAAGAAGAAGAAGAAGAAGAAGAAGAAGAAGAAGAAGAAGAAGAAGAAGAAGAAGAAGAAGAAGAAAACGTATTTCTAAATGTGTAGATAAATTGTAGTCAAATTAGAAAAATTGTAGATAAAATGTACACTGTTTTTTGCAGAAGATTTTGTAGAAGCTTTAGTGGTTTTAAGATTTGTGAAAACAGAAAATAATGCATCTACAATCAAAATACAAATAATCTACAAGATATCTACAAACTGGATACATTGAATTTTAATATCCCAATTCTCATTTCAATTGTAGCATAATTGGCATTTTCGACATAAGTGTAGAAGATTTGTGAAAGTTTTAGTCTTCCCAATCTACAATTTATCTACAATTTCTCAAAATATGTCTTCTTCTTCTTCTTCTTCTTCTTCTTCTTCTTCTTCTTCGAAGAGTTTCAATCAAAAATTCAGTCAAAACCAAGTCTAATCTTCATCAAAACCCCTAAAATTGAGATATAATCTACAATTTCTCAAAATATGTCTTCTTCTTCTTCTTCTTCTTCTTCTTCTTCTTCTTCTTCTTCTTCTTCTTCTTCTTCTTCTTCTTCTTCTTCTTCTTCTTCTTCTTCTTCTTCTTCTTCTTCTTCTTCTTCTTCTTCTTCTTCTTCTTCTTCTTCTTCTTCTTCTTCTTCTTCTTCTTCTTCTTCTTCTTCTTCTTCTTCTTCTTCTTCTTCTTCTTCTTCTTCTTCTTCTTCTTCTTCTTCTTCAACAATCAAAAATTCAGTCAAAACCAAGTCTAATCTTCATCAAAACCCCTAAAATTGAGATATAACCATATTCCCGATTATTTTCAACAGCACCCAGTCCAAACAAATAATGATTTTCGAAAATTCAAATTTGAATTCAAAGCTTTCAAGCTTTTTAATGATTATCAATGGTGGAAAATATATGGAAGAACAGATGAAGATGAAAATGAAGATGAAGAACAGAAATCTCCTTTTCGTTTCAAAATTATGCAGCCTCCAGATTTCATTTCCATTTTAAATTTGGAATTTAATGTAGAATAAATCAATCCCAAATTCTGTGGCTGATTTTTTGCGCCCTATAAATGGCAGATTCTGCCTAATTAGCAATTGGTATATAAATTATAGTTAAAATATAGACTGGACAAGTAATATGTAAACTATACACATTTTTAATAGTAAAGTTTCATATATGATATAATTAGGAAAACATTCCTACCAAAAATTGACTACCTAATCGTAAGGACTTTGAACCAGATATTAGGAGTATTGACTTTCTATTTAATTGTTGTTCACTTTCTTTGAATGTATGTGACTTTCATTTTAATTTTTTTTTTCGTAAATTTCTTTTGGGGTTTCAAGAAAATTATTTTGTTGGCCAAGATGACTCATTACTGCATTATTTTATATTTTATGGCTTATCTTCTCTTATTTCTTTTTCTTTTATTCTAACTATATATATATAAGAGCCCTAAAGCAAGCAGGAGATCCTCGATATCCATGCTTGCTGACACATGGGCATTTAGGTAATTTCGCTTACTTCTCAAATTACCTTAGGACAGGTACCTAAATTTTTTAGTAGGACAGTTCACGATTCGGATTTTCCACCCTCGATTGTCCTAAATTTTTTAGTAGGACAATGTCACGATTCAGATTTTCCACCATCGGGAGTCGTGATGGCGCCCACTAATGTGAGCTAGGCAAGCCAATTGTGTAAACAATTTACCTTTTTACCCAATTTATATTCATTAACAATTGTAAAGTAATAACATTTAAACAACGGATTTAACATAAGCGGAAGAAAAAAGCAATAAGCTAGCAGAACATGAATCCAATACAACTTGAGTCTCGACTACCCAAAACTGGTGTCACAGTTTCACAGACGGTCTAGCAATACTACAATTAAAGGTTCGAACGAAATAAATACAACACTATCTCTGGAAATGCATGAAATAAATAGGAATAGTAGGTAGAAGGAGACGCCAAGCCTTGCAGACGCCTGCAGGATTACCTCGGGTCGCCTGATGAACAGGAATCAGCAATCCGACTGCGGTCCGAAGTCTACAACTGTAGGGTCTGCACAAAAGAGTGCAAAGTGTAGTATAAGCATAACCGACCCCATGTGCTGGTAAGTGTCTGGCCTAACCTTCGCGAAGTAGTGACGAGGCTAGAACCCAACTACCAAATAAACCTGTGCAATTTAACTATATACAACGGAAAAGAAGTACAAAAAGAAAAAGACATATATAGTCAAGTGTGGGAGGGGGAACACATGCTGCGGGGAAACATCGAATAATAATAGAAGAGCAACAAATAAATACGAGGACACCACAGTTCAATTGAAAATAGGAAGGGAAAATCATGCTGCGGGGTACAACAAGTATCAACAGGAAACCAACAATTAAGTGTAGAGAAACTGTAACACAATTATCAATAAAAATTTGGAAATAAAAAACAAGTGTACGACATCACTCTTCGTACTTTTACTCTCTCTCACCAAAACATTACACGGCATCACCCTTCGTGCTTTAACACTCTCTCACCTAACAATACACGAAATTATGCTTCGTGCTTTACGCTCTTCTTCACCCAAACAAAAATCACAAGCCAAATAGGGTAAGGGAATCTATAACTTCGAAATAAAATCAAGTAACAACAGAAAATCAGTAAATAAACGTAAAGGACAACATAATTCAGTTATCAGCAAGAATCAAGGAAATCAAGGATAAGTGCACGACATCACCCTTCGTGCTTTTACTCTCGTCCTCACCATAATCAATACAATAGGCACGGAATGGCACATTATGCGGCATGACACCCTTCATGCTTTACGCTCTTTCCTTACCATGAAATCAATATAATAGGTACGGAATGGTACATCGTGTGGCACAACATCACCCTTCGTGCTTTACACTCTTTCCTCACAAAAACAATATACGTCATCACCCTTTGTGCTTTAACTCTCTTCCTCACCCAAACAACAATTACAAACAATGGCGCAAGGGAATAAATAAGATTATAATAGAAATACCGGCAAGAAAACAATGGTTCAACAATTAAGTCCCGGCAAGGGACAACATCAATAACATCAGCATCCCGGCAAGGGAAATAATAAATAAAGAAGTAATATTTCGGCAAGAGAGACAACATAATGATCTCTTCTCTTTCTCACTTTTATTTGAAAATTCACTTCACAACCTGAGCCAATGCTCCAGTGGTTCAATTATAACTTATAATTTCACTTCTCATTATACAACTTGATCCAACGTTCCACAAAGTTCAAGTGTCACAATTACTTCCACAACTTTGCCCAACAATAGAAATCATCAATCAAAGCATGAAAAATACAACAAAGTCATGAAAACTACAATATAATACTCACGTGCATGCTTGACACCAACGCATAGATACTCGTCACCGTGCATATACGTTGTACTCAACAATTATCATATAGCAAATAGGACTTGACTCCTAATCTCTCAAGCTAAGGTTATACCAAACACTTACCCTGATACCACAAACACAATTCACATCTCAATTATAGCTATACACCTTGATTCTATCACCAATACTCTCATATCTAGCCACAAGTTACTTAATTACATCAATAAACGCTAAATGAATCAACTCTAATGCATGACAATGAGTTTCCAATGTTTTGCCTAAAAAGTCAAAAAATATTACCCCAGGCCCACACGGTCAAAACCCGAGGTTCGAACTAAAACCCTATTATCCATTCTCCCAGGAACTCTAATATATGATTTTTTTTTAAATCGGACCTGAAATCGAGGTCCAAATCCCCAATTTTTGAAAAATCTAGGTTCTACCTAAAACACCCAATTTCCCCAACGAAAATCATTGATTTTAAGTTGAAATCATCTTAGAAGATGTTAAGGATTGAAGAAAACTAGTTAAAACGACTAATAATTGTTTTGGACAAGAAGAAGCCTTTGAAAAATCGCCTAAAGTGTTTATGTCTTGAGAGGATATGAAAGATTGGCTAGAATTCGTCTAAGTATAAAAATTGCAGGTCGCAGGTGCGAGAATTGTGAACAGGGGTTTGCAATTGCAAACCCCGACCCTTGCTAGGTTGGGAAATGCGAAGCAGGGCTCGCATTTGCGAACCCTTCAAGAAAATTAGAGTTTCGCATTTGCGATCAACAATGTCGCATTTACGACTAGCCTTCCGCATATGCGAGCCAAGTGGTCGCATTTACGATTAGGCCTGCCCAGGTCCAGTTTTCACATTTGCGATGGAGGTCTCGCATTTGCGAGCTAGGCTTTGCATTGTTGAAGCTTGAAGACCTATGAAAATTAGCTGAAAACATGCAATTTTTCTAAGTCCAAAATGCACCCTGTGGCTTATCCAAAACTCACTCGGGCCCTCGGGGCTTCGAACCAACTATACTCACAATCTCAAAAATATCCTACGCACTTATTCGTGTAATCAAATCACCAAACTAACATCATGAACATCGAATTAAATCTCAGAATCAATGAAACTTCTCAAAACTTCTTTAATCAAAAAGCTTTGCATTTAAGGTCCGAATCATGTCAAATGGATTCCGTTTCTTACCAAACTTTACCGACAACATATAATAATCATATTGAACCTGTATTGAGCTCCAGAACCAAAATACGGGCCCAATACCACAGGATTCACATAACATTTCACTTTCAAAAGCCTTTATATTTTTTATTTTTTTTAAAAATAATTTCTTTCAAAAATTCATTTCTCGGGCTTGGGACCTCAAAATTTGATTCCGAACTTACGCCTAAGTTGCATATTTTCCTAGGGACCCTCTAGGACCGTCAAATAACGAGTCCGAGTTCGTTTACCTAAAATGCTAACCAAAGTCAAATTAATTTATTTTATAGTCAAAATTTATCATTTTTCATAGATTTTCACATAAAGGCTTTCTGGCTACGCTCCCAGACCGGGAACGCAATCGAGGTAATGTTAAAAGATGTTTTAAGGCTTCAGAACATAAAAATTTGACCCACATTCTGAGTCGGGAAAAAGATACAGATAATGGCTCCACATATCGAACTCAGACTCGAAGGTCGATGCCTCAACAGGCTGACCTCTCCACTGAACACGAACAGAAGGAAAACTCTTCAATCTCAACTGACAAACCTGTTGGTCTAGAATAGTTACCGGCCCCTCCTCATAAGACAAGTCCATGTCCGACGAGACACTTTTGAAATCGAAGACGTGGGATGGATCGCCGTGATACTTCTGAAGCTTGGACACATGAAACATCAGATGCACGGCTGACAAGCTCGGTGACAATGCAAGTCCATAAGCCACCTTTCCAACTCAATCAAGAATCTGAAATGGACCATTGAACCTAGGTCTAAGCTTGACCTTCTTCCCAATTCTCACCACACTTTTCATAGGCGACACTCATAGCAATACCCGCTCACCGACCATAAATCCCAAATCACGAACCTTATAGTAAGCATAACTCTTTTGCCTGAACTGAGCTGTATGAAGCCTATCCTAAATGATTCTGACCTTGTCCAAGGAATTCTAAACCAGATTCACGCCAAAAAACCGAGCCTCTCCAGACTCAAACCATCCAACCAGAGATCGACACCGCCTACCATATAAAGCCTCATACAGAGCCATCTGTATACTCGAATGGTAGCATTTGTTGTAGACAAACACTACTAAAGGCAAAAGCTGATCCCACGAGCCTCTAAAGTCAATGACACAAGCTCAAAGCATATACTCCAAAATCTAAAAGGTCCGCTCGGGCTGCCCGTCCGTCTAAGGATGAAATATTATGCTCAACTCAACCCGTGTGTCTCATTGAAATGCTCTCTAGAAATGTGAGGTAAACGGCGTACCTCGATGTGAAATGATAGACACGGGAACATCAAGAAGGTAAACAATCTCCCGGATATGGATCTCAGCTAACCTCTTGGAAGAATAAGAGAATTCCACATGAATGAAATGCCTCGACTTGGTCAGCCTATCAACAATAACCCGCATTGCATTGGACTTCCTGTGAGTTCGTGGGAGTCCAATAATGAAATCCATAGTGATCCTTCCACTTTTACCCGAGAAGCTCAATCCTCTGAAATAAACCACCAGCCCTCTAATGATCGTACTTAACCTACTGACAATTCAAACACCGAGCCACATATGCAAGAATATGCTTCTTCATTCCCCACACAAATAGTGCTGCCGCAAATCCTGATACATCTTCGCGGTGCCCGCATGAATAGAGCACCAGGAGCTATGATCCTCCTCTAAAATAAACTCTCAAAGCCCAACCATATTAGGCACACAAACTCGACCCTACAATCTCTAGACTAAATCATCTCCTAAAGTAACTTGCTTGGCATCTACGCGCTGCACCGTGTCTCTAAGGACACACAAATGAGGATCATCATACTGCCGTTCTCGGATACGCTCCAATAATGTAAAACGAGCGACTGTGCAAGCTTAACACATGGCTAGGCTCAGAGACATACTACCTCACGAGCTGATTGTCCAAAGCCTGAACATCTAAAGCAAGTGGTCTCTCACCGACCGAGATATAAGCAAGACTACCTATACTGCTGACTTCCTACTTAAAGCATCAGCCACCACATTGGCCTTTCCTGGATGATATAAGATGGTGATATCATATTCCTTCAACAATTCCAACCACCTTCTCTGCCTCAAATTCAAATCCTTTTTCTTGAACAAATACCGAAGACTCTTGTGATCCGTGAACACCTAACATGACACCCCATATAGACGATGCCTCCAAATCTCCAACGCGTGGACAATGGCTGCTAACTCCAAATCATAGATAGAATAGTTCACATGACTCTTCAACTTCCACGAAGCATAGGCAATGACCTCGCCATCCTACATCAACACCGCACCAAGTCTAATACGAGTTGCGCCACAATAAACTGTATAAGGCCCTAAACCTATGGGCAAAACCAACACCGGTGTCGTAGTCAGAGCTATCTTGAGCTTCTGAAAGTTCGCCTCACACTCGTTCGACCATCAGAACTGGGCATCTTTCTGGGTTAACCTGGTCATTGGGGCTGCGATAGATTAAAACCCTTCTACAAATCGATGATAGTAGCTTGCCAATCCCAAGAAACTCTAAATATCTGTAGCTGATGCTGGACTAGGCCAGTTCTTGACTGCCTCAATCTTCTTTGGATCCACATGAATACCCTCTGCTGATACAACATGACCCATAAATGCAATTGAACTCAACCAGAACTCACACTTTGAAAATTTAGCATATAACTGACTATCCCTCAAAGTCTGAAGAACCAATCTAAGATGCTGCCCGTGCTCTTCCCGGCTGCGGGAATAGATCAGAAAATCATAAATGAAGACCATCACTAACGAATCCAAGCACAGCCTAAACACTCGATTCATCAAATCCATACAAGCTGCTGGGGCATTTGTCAACTCGAATGACATACCAAGAACTTATAATGCACGTACGAGTGCGGAAAGCTATCTTAGGGACATCAGATGCCCTAATCCTCAACTGATAGTAACCAGGTCTCAAGTCAATCTTCGAAAATACCATGGAACGCTGAAGCTAATAAAACAAATCATCAATCCTCGGTAGCAGATACTTATTCTTGATGGTAACCTTGTTCAACTATCAGTAATCAATACACATCTTCACCGATCCGTCCTTCTTCTTGAAAAACAACATCGGTGGTGCATCCTAAGGCGAAACACTCAACCTAATAAAACCCTTCTCAAGTAAGTCTTGCAACTGCTCTTTTAACTCTTTCATCTCAGGCGGTGTTATACGACATAGCGGGATAGAAATGGGCTAAGTACCTAGATCCAAATCAATGCAAAAGTCAATATCCATGTCGGGTGACATACTCGACAGGTCTGAAATGAATACCTCACGGAACTCATAAACAACGGGCATAGAATTAATAGAAGAAACCTCAGCACTAGAATCACGAACATATGCCAAATAGGCCAAATACCCCTTCTTGACCATAAGTCGAGCCTTCACATAAGAGATAACTCTACGGGTAGAATGACCAGGAGTCCCTCTCCACTCTAAACGGGGTAAACCCGGCAAGGCAAACGTCGCAATCTTGGCATGGCAGTCCAAGATAACGTGGTAAGGTGATAACTAGTCCGTCCCCAATATGAAATCGAACTAAACCATGTCTAGAAGCAACAAATCTACACGTGTCTCAAGGTCCCCAATCACAACTATACATGAATGATGGACTCGATCTATCACAATAGAATCACTTACTAGTGTAGACACAGAAACAGAAGCGCGTAAAGAATCACTAGGCATGACCATATACGCTGCAAAATAACATGACACGTACGAGTATGTAGACCCTAGATCAAATAACACCGAAGCATCTCTATCAAAAACCAGAACCGTACCTATGATAACTGCATCTGAAGCCTCAGCCTCGGGCGTGGCTGGAAGAGCATAACATCGGGGCTGGGCCCCACCACCTTGAACCACATCTCTAGGATGGCCTACGGTTGGCTAGCCTCCACCTCTAGGGGTCTGAGACGATTCCCTCAATGAACCTCATCACTCTCTATCACAGTGGGAAGTATGATAAGAGCATGACGAGCCAAGTCAATGAATCTGCTCTCATACTAGGTAATAGTCATAGAACCCTGTTGGAGGCGCTCGAACTACCTTTGATAGGCCTCTCTCTAAGTGATAGGGAGGAATTTCTCCAGAAATAGCTGTGTAAACTGCTCCCAGATCAAAGGTGGCGATCCGACTGGTCTACCCAAACAATAATCTCTCCACCAAGTCTTAGCGGATCTAAACAAGAGAAAAGTAACAAAATCGACCCAATTGGTCTCAACTATCCCTATGTTCCTGAGAACCTCATGACATTTGTCTAGATAATCCTGGGGATCCTCAGAAGATGTGCCGCTGAAAGTAATAGTGAAGAGCTTGGCGAAACTTATCCAACCTCCACAAAGCCTCCGAAGACGTAGCCGATCTATCACCGGTCCGTGCTACTGCTCGACTAAAGAATCAGTACATGACCTCGCCATTCGCGAAAGACTAGAGTAGAAATTCAATTAGCATTGAGAAATCAAACTGCACGATAGGAAAGAATAAATGTGAAGTTTTTCCTAACTTTGTAGCCTCTAGGGGATAAATACAGGCATATCCGTACTGATCCTTTAGACTCTACTGAGCTTTTCTATGAACTGTGAGACCCATGTAACCTAGAGCTCTGATACTAACTTGTGACGATACAGATTTTCCGCCCTCGGGAGTCGTGATGGCGCCTATTAATATGAGCTAGGAAAGCCAATTATGTGAACAATTTACCTTTTTACACATTTAATATTCATTAACGATTGCAAAGTAATAACATTTAAAAATTAGAATTTAACATAGGCGGAAGAAAAAAAGCAATAAGCTAGCTGAACATGAATCTAATACAACTATTTAAGTCTCGACTATCCAGAACTGGTGTCACCGTTTCGCATACGTCTAATAATACTACAATTAAAGGTCTGAAAGAAATAAATACAACACCGTCTTTGGAAATGCATGAATAAAACATGAACAGTAGATAGAAGGAGACGCCAAGACCTGCGGACGTCTGCAAGACTACCTCGGGTTGCCTGATGAACAAGAATCAGCAATCCTACTGCGGTCCAAAGTCTACAACACTGGGGTCTGGACAAAAGAGTGCAGAGTGTTGTATCAGCACAACCGATCCCATGTGCTGGTAAGTACCTTTCCTAACCTCAGGAAATTAGTGACGAAGCTAGTACCAGACTACCAAATAAACACGTGCAATTTAACTATATATAGCAAAAAAGACGTGCAAAAAGAAACAATCATATATCAAGTATGGGAGGGAAAACATGCTGCGGGGAAATATCAAATATTAAAAGATGAGCAACAAATAAATATGAGGATCACCATAGTTCAATTGAAAATAGGAAGGGAAAATCATCATGTGGGCTACAACAAGTATTAACAGGAAACCAACAATTAAATGTAGAGAAACCGTAACACAGTTATCAATAAAAATTATGAAATTAAAGACAAGTGCACGGCATTACCCTTCATGCTTTTACTCTATCTCGCCAACACAATTACCCAACATCATCCTTCGTGCTTTAACACTCGCTCACCAAAATAATACATGGCGTCACACTTCGTGCTTTATGCTCTTCCTCACCCAAACAACAATCACAAGGTAAATTGAGTAAGGAAATTTATAACCTCGAAATAAAATCAAGTAACAACAGAAAATCGGGGAATAAACATAAAGGAGAGAATAACTCAATTATCAACAAGAATCAGAGAAATCAAGGACAAGTGCACGACATCGCCCTTTGTTCTTTTACTCTCGTCCTTGCTGTAAGAATCAACACAATATGCATAGAATGGTACATCATGAAGCATGGCATCACCCTTCGTGCTTTACCCTCATTTCTCACCATGAAATGAATATAATAGGCACGAAATGGTACATCGTGCGACACGACATCACTCTTCCTGCATTACACTCTTTCCTCACAAAAACAATGCACGACATCACCATTTGTACTTTAACTCTCTTCCTCACACAAAAAACATTACAAACAATAGGGCAATAGAAAAAATAAGATTATAATAGGAATCCTGACAAGGGAACAATGGTTCAACTATTAAGTCCTGGCAAGGGACAACATCAATAACATCAACATCCTGGCAAGGGAGATAACAAATAAAGCAATAATATCCCGGCAAGGGAGACAACATAATGATCTCTTCTCTTTCTCATTTTTACTTCACAATTCACTTCAAAACTCGAGGCAATGCTCCAAAGGTTCAATTATCACTTATACTTTCACTTCTCATTAAACAAGTTGAGCTAACACTCCACAAAGTTCAAGTGTCACAATTACTTCCACAACTTTGCCCAACAATATAAATCATCAATCAAAGTATGAAAAATACAACGAAGTCATGAAAATCACAATATAAGACTCACGTGCAAGCTTGGCACTAATGTATAGATACTCGTCATTATGCGTATACGTCGTACTCAACAATTATCACATAGTAAGTAGGACTTGACTCCTAATCCCTCAAACTAAGGTTAGACCAAACACTTACCTCGATGCCACGAACACAATTCATGTCTCAATTATAGCTTTACCTCTTAATTCCACCCCCAATTCGCTCGTATCTAGCAACAACTTAATTGCATAAACTCTAAGTGAATCAACTCCAAAGCATGACAATGAGATTTCCAATGTTTTTCCCGAAAAGTAAAAAAATTCGCCCCTAGGCCCACATGGTCAAAACTCGAGGTCCGAACCAAAACCCGATTACTCATTTTCCCATGAACCCAAATACATAATTTGTTTTAAAATCGGACCTCAAATCGAGGTCCAAATCACCAGTTTTTGAACCTAGGTTCTACCCAAAACACCCAATTATTTCCATGAAAATCATTGATTTTAAGTTGAAATCGTGTTAGGAGATGTTAAGGATTGGAAAAAACTAGTTAAAAATTACTTTCAATTATTTTGGAGAAGAAGAAGCCTTTAAAAAATCACCTTGAGTATTTATGTTTTGAGAGGATATGAAAAATAGAACTAAATTCGTCTAAGTATAAAAGTTGCAGGTGAGAGAATTGCGAACATGGGTTCGCAATTACAACCCCCACCTCTACCTGGTTGGGAAATGCGAAGCAAGGCTCGCAATTGTAAACACTTCAGGAAAATTAGAGTTACGCATTTGCGATCAACAATGTTGCATTTGCGACTGGCCTTCCGCATTTGCGAGCAAGGTGGCCACATTTGCGAGCAAGGAGGTCGCAACCCAAGTCCCGTTTTCGCATTTGTGATGGAGGTCTTGCATTTGCGAGCACGCATTTGCGAAGCCTGCAGACTTGTGCACATTAGCTGAATACCTGCAATTTTTCTAAGTCCAAAATGCACCTCGTGGCGTATCCAAAACTCACCTGAGCCCTCGGGAATCCAAATCAAATATACACATAACTTCAAAAATATCAACATGAACATTGAATTAAACCTTAGAATCAATGAAATTTCTCAAAACTTCTTGAAACACCAAAATTTGCATTTAAGGTCCAAATCCGTCAAATGGATTCCGTTCCTTACCAAACTTTACCGGCAATACATAAGAATTATATTGAATTTGTACCACACTCCGAAACTAAAATAAAGGGCCGATACCATAGGTTTCATATACCATTTCACTTTCAGAAACCTTTATATTTTTTATTTTTTTTCAGAAAATAATTTTTTTCAAAAACTCATTTCTCAGGCTTGGGACCTCAAAATTTGATTGCGGGCATACACTCAAGTCCTATATTTTCCTACGGACCCTCCAAGACCGTCAATCACGGGTCTGGGTCCGTTTACCTAAAACGTTGACCGAAATCAAATTAATTTATTTTATAGTCAAAATTTACCATTTTTCGTAGATTTTTACATATAGGCTTTATAGACAATAAATTCGCGTCAAGAAAATAAAATCAAGACCGAAAAATATCGCAACAATAGTAGTATTTTATGTCGAATATTTGAGTGTACACTCTCTATGAATCCTCAGATTCTTCTTTCCAATGGTAAATAAATTCAAGGGCCTTGGAGCTTGATCTTGAATCTATATTTGTTGCCACGAATGATGATCTTGTTCTTGAGCTTGAGCTTTATTGTATAGATTTTAAACTTGATTTGGTCACTTGATTGCTTGAACTTGAACTTGATTGCTTGAAGTTTGAAACTAGTGGAGAAATTTGCTGCGTTTGATCCACGAGCTCTTTCTTGCTTCTTGTTATAACTTTTGGTGTCTTTTCTGAGTTATGAAGACCCCTATTTATAGTTGTGGAAGGCAAGAGTCATGATAAGAACAAACTCCTTTCGACCAATCAAATTGAAGGGTGACATGGCCTCATTTGATCGGCCAGAACATTCACTTGAACACGTGGCGCGATTTCATTAGCTTTTTAGAGTGAATTGGCATGCCTTGTCATTTTGACACGTGGCATGATCCTATTGGCTCTTCCGTGTGACTTGGCGCGCCACGTCTTTTGACACGTGGCACCAAACTGGGCCTCTAGAAAGATGACATCTTGGGCTTAGTGAAGTGAGCTCATCACATTAGATTGGGCTAGCCCAATGGATTAAGACTTATTTATTTAATCCATATATATTGGACTTATATAATTAATTTAATTATATTAGCCCATAACATTTATTTGGACCAATATATCTCAAATTTAAAATATAGTCCAAATTATTTCAAAATTTTAATTTATATTAAATTTTTATGCCTACAAATGCCCCCTACTTCAAGATTTATCAAGATATTAACTTTGTTAATTTCGAAGACTAGACTTGGAGTATCCATAACTTAATCCACTCCTAAAGTTGAGAGCATATGCTAATAAATTTTAAGCTTCAATTACTGAAAGCTTGCACTAGTCCTATATGTTTGGACAAAGGAAGCCATGTAATTGAATTGAATTTGCATCTGAATTGTAAAACAGAAATTGAGTTTGGATTAAACTTGGATTAGCTTACACGGTGACAACAAATTGGTAAGGACTCCAATTTACATCTTATTGTCTTGCAAGGATTCCATCCCATACCAACTCTAGTTGGAGTAATTGTCGCCGTCTTAACCGTCCATGTCCTTTTCAAAGACCAATTGTCGCAACGTCCCACATCGAGAAATCACTATTTGACAGCCACCTTTTGTTATCTATATAAACCCCCACGTCGTATTTGTCAAGCATTAGTTCGCAGTATTTGCAAGCTATATTAAGTCTAATTTTATAGATTTGGAAGCATTGACACAAAGGTAATCTCTTCTTCTTTTCTTGTGTTTTTCTTGTTTTGTTATCTTTTCTCCTGTTTTTTGTAATTCAAGCAAGATCCACACATGAAGGAGGCGCTCTTAGGGTGTGGGGGGGGATGGGTACTCATCCCTGCACAATTCTTGGAGAGATTACTCTCAAAATGGCCAAATTCTTGGAAGGATTACTCTCAAAAGGGTCCGATTCTTGGAGAGAGTACTCTCAAAATGGCCCGATTCTTGGAGAGATTACTCTCAAAATTGCCCGATTCTTGGAGAGATTACTCTCAAAATGGCACGATTTTTAGAGAAATTACTCTTGAAATGGCCTGACTACCGAAGAGACCAACTTAAGGTGCAAAGGGACTCATATATCCACCTTAAGATTGGAAAGTTGTAGTTCCTTTTAAGGACAAACCCATGAAGAGGCCAACTTAAGGTGCAAAGGGACTTATATGTCCACCTTAAGATTGGAAAGTTATAAATCTTCAACTCGAAGACGACATCAACTTGAACACTTAGAAAACTTTGAAGATTTGGCGGACTTTGCAGACTTCAACTCGAAGATTCGAAGGGCTTAAACGATTATACTTTATGACCGACGAATTTGAAGACTGAAACTTGAAGACCGACGAACTTGAAGACTTCAACTTTGAGACTTGGAGGGCGTAAATATTTCAATTTGAAGATCACCGAATTTGAAGAATTCAACTTTATGACTTGGAGGGCCTAAATATTTCAACTTGAAGATCACCGAATTTGAAGACTTCAACTTTGAGACTTGGAGGGCCTAAATATTTCAACTTGAAGATTAGCGGATTTGAAGACTTCAACTTGAAGACCGGCGAGGTTGAAGATTTCAACTTGGGGACTTCAACTTGAATACACTTGAAGACTTCAACTTGAAAACTTCGAGGTCTTAAATGTTTCCGCTTCTCTTTTGCTTTACTTTGTTTGACTTTTATCTTAGTCGCATATTTTTTGCTTTACGTACTTGTAACAAATGATTCATATCTTGTCGTGGGAGAGTTCAAATGATGAACCATTTAATTTTTTGAAAATAATACTTCAATATATAAAATATATCCAAAATTCAGAATCAAACACTTTCAGAATCATCCCAAGTAATATTTTGAAACCAACTTTATATGGCACCTCGCTATCAATTCCAGATTTGCGCAGTCTCACTAAAAAAAGCATATCTTGGTGTATGAAATTTGAAATTATGAACCGTTTAAGTTTTTGAAAACTAGACTTCAATATCTAGGATATATCTAAAATTTTGAATTAAATAACTTCAGAATCGTCCCAGATAAAATTTTGAAATCAACTTTAGGTTCCACCACGTTGAAAATTTCAGATTTACGCGACTTCGCAAAAAGTTTTGTATCTTGTAGTAGGAACGTTGAAATCCTGAACCGTTTGATATACTGAAAACTTAACTTCCAGATATATAACACATCCAAAATTCAAGATTTAATGCCTTACGGATACATTCAGATAATATTTCGAAGTCAATATTAAATTCTTATATACCGACAATTTCAGATTTGCGCAACTTCACCAAATATTTTGTATCTTGATATGGAAGCCTCGAGATCGGATGACATCTTACTTGCCATAAATAAAAATTTAAGAGCCGTATTCTCACAAATATCTTTGAGTTCAAATCTCACTAAATTTGAAATGTTGCGCCAAGCAATCACTTTCTTATACTTGTGTTTCCTTTTGATGCCTCACTTCTCTTCCCTTTTTTTGGTGAGGGCGGACTTGGAGACCAATAAACTTGAAGGTTTAGCGAACCTGAAGACATATAGAATCTCTGGACTTCAATGCAAATAATTGACATCCTTCGAAAATCGGACCATTGAAGATATCAATTTACCAAGGAGGGTTACCTCCTTTAAATCAAATGAGATCGAAGTTCAACATGAGGATGACATTTCAGCTTGATCTTGTGTTCCTTCATACTTCAATAAAACAACAATTGGGGCAATATGTATCTTTTGAACTTATGCGACTGAACTTAGAATGAAACTCTAAGCTGCCTACTATGAGCACGTGTCTTTTTGTCCTGTATATGAATTATTCCCATAAAATCAAATAAATAATTTTTCTTTACTTTTACAACTGTTGTTGCATTTTGTGTCGTCTTCTGATAATGATTGCATTTTATTTGTGCATGTTAATTCATATAAAAATACTAAAATATGCATTTGTATGTAGGATATAGTTTTATATTTTTAGAATTAATTAGGGATTAATTTGTTTTAGAACAAAACATGAAAAATCACAAAATAGTTCATTTTGGCATTTTAATTGTTTTAATTGTATCGTGAAATAGGTTTAAATAATTTTAGAATTTAATTAATTTATCTTTGGAATATTAGGGCTTTAATTTAATTTGTTATATATTTCTAAAATTAGAAAAAATGATAAAAATACAAAAATTAAAAAAGAGAAACGGGAAACAATTTGAAAAAGGAAAAAAAAAACCAAAGAAATACAAGGGGAGGGGCTGCCCAGACTTGGGCTCGAATTAATTTCCCCACCCCAATACCAAACCAAAAATCGCCCCAATCCAGCCCAATATCCCCTTCCCAGACCCGTTCGGCCCCACGCCTAACCCAAACGGCGTCGTATCGCGTCTTTAAATCCCAGCCGTCTAGGTTGAGATGATCAATGATTGGGAACTTCCCCAAACCCAATATAAGAGTGTCCGGAACATACCCCCACCCCTCATCTGGTCTCCCTCACTCTTTAAACTCAGAGAACTCACAATGAACCCTAATCCAAGTCGCCACCGTAAAACCTGGCGGCGCCACCACAAAATCCTACCAAATTAACACCCCAGGCTCCTCTCATCCTCCTCATGCCCAATCTACATTCCGTTTCTCTCGAATCATCGTCAAATGTTTCGAATATCGATTTGAAGATCTGTCCAAAATGCTACATTGTCCGAATCCGCTCCATATTGGATCCTATAGTCTCTTCGATTCCCTTAACCTGAAACACAATCCAAAAAACTTCGAATCCTAAAGGAACATGATGGATTGCGGATCTAGGGTTCATGGTTCGAACTAGATCTGGGGTATTTTATGGCGTCAAGTTGATTTCTAATGGACGCCATATGTTTTGCAAACATATAGCATTAATTAAAAATCAAGTTTGATGAATTGGCCGAGTGAAGATTTTTAGCCATAAGTTTTCCTTCTCTGTTTTGTTCTTTCATTTTTTCTTTCTTTCTTCTTAATCTTGTTTCTTATTGATGGGTTCATGTATTAGTTGATTGATGAAGTTTCTAATCGTTCATGCTTCTGTTAAAATCTTAGGTTTAGATTATGTTGATTCATTTTAGTATTTAGTTTTATTTTGTTCGTATAATTTGATTCGATTAGGTTTTACTCGTTTTAATTTCAAGTTTAGTTTTGACTTCGACAATACTTGATCTCTGTAAATATTGGTAGGTGATTTTGTTTCTTTGTTTAGTTTTGGTTTAGTTATTCCAGATTTTAGTTGAAGTATGTTTGGGAATTCTTTTCGCAATGTTGTTAGATCTTGATTGGATTGAATTAGTATGTTGTTAGCTTGATTAGTAGGTTTAATCGTTCTCTAATTCAGTTTTTAGTAGTAAAGGTTTGGTTGGTTGGATTTAGCTTAATAGATTAATACTTGTTTATAATTTGAATCTGTAGCTGGGCTAAAAAGGGTTGGGGTTTACCAAGGTTGGGAAGGTTAGTAATTTCAGGGGTGTTTAAGGGTAGTCTAGGAGAATCTTTTGGTAACTGAAATAGGAAGCTTCCAGCAGGGACTAAGGGCCAATATCAGGTTTTGAATGGATAAACTTGGGCTTCAAGTCAAGATTAGGAGGACTAAATAGCAAAAAAGAAAATAATGAGGGATTAAAAGCTGCAATTAATGAGGGACTGCAGGTGCAAGTCCAAAATCTGAGGACTGCCTTATTTTGCTTCTATAAAAAAGGCACCTAGTGCCTTGTAAAAGAGGGTTCTCTCTTCAGCCAGTTTCAGCTCCCAAAAGATTCTTTCAGTTCAATTTTGTAGATCTGAAACAGCTTCCAAATAAAAATATAAAAAAAGGGTGGAAAATACAATAGAAAATTTAAAAAAACTATTTCATTGCCTTTCTTCAATTTTTTTTCGGATTCCAGTTTAAGTTCAATTTTCTATGTCATGTCGAAACCTAAATGGCTCGAGTTCTTTGTTTCCATTCAATATTTGCAATCTGAAGTACTTGAAGTCATTGGTATTGGTTTAATTGAATCAGCTGAGTTGTTATCCACTAGTTGGGCTGGTCTCTTGGTTTATTGCTGTTATTTGTGTGTTATTTAGTTGGTTTGTTGATCCTGTTTGGTAATTAAATATTTCTGAACTTCTGAATTAATTCTTGGGTTGCTGTTGAGAGTTGTTACTGCTGCTGATCATTTCCTCTTCTAAATTTCTCTAATTGCCAGCTACACATTGAATCCAATCTACTGTGACCTTGAGCTTGAAATGGAATGCAATTATTCATCTATCTAGGCTGCTTGAACTGCTGTGTGCTGGTAGTTATTAGGTGTAAATGATTAACTCAGTTTAAATTCGATCGGTATGCGTAAAGATCCTGGACTGTACAATTGATTCTTAGCATGAACTCATGTTTGGTAGTTAAGTGTTGTAATTAAACTTGGACCATTCTAGACAGTTTTCAAACTGGTAAACCGTTGCTCATGAGCACATCTCCATTTATTTCACTAGCCAGCCTAGTACTACTAGTATAGTTTGATAATTCTGCATATTTGACGTTAATATAGGTGTATTAGTTGTTTTGGAGGTGAGTCATTTTCTCCATGACTTGTTTAAGATGTTAAATAGGAATGGTTAGTTTTGATTTTTAGCTTTCACAGGTCCTTCGTCGACAATTGAAATAGCTTCGTAATTAGACTTGATACCTATTTTTATGATGTAACTAGTATTCACACAAAGCAATTAATTAAGGAAATCTACAACAGCTTGAAGTAATGAAGTTGAAAGGCCAATGAAGTTTAGAACTATAATTGTTTGACATCTGACTCGTTAACTTTGAATGAAGTTTGAGAGGCAGCCAGCTTCGCCGTGCAGGGAATCGAACCCAGGTCAGCTCCATGGAAGCTGGTATATCATGTTTGGGCTAAAGCCCAATCCCTATTGTTTGCATATCGGGGATTTAATATCCTACTTTCATTTATCTTCATTTTGGTATAATCGGGCCACTTCTGGGGCCCATCAAGGAATTATCATTGAGTTTGGGGTTACTGAACTTCGGTGCACCAGTTTCAATGTTTATTTCAGTTTTTCACGTAATTAATGTTCCTTGTCGCACTCGAGACAAGAACCAAAGATAGAAATATAGTTGCTTTTAGATTGTCCCTTTTAATAAATGTTGAGATAAGGGCCAAACAAAAAATCATTACGGGGCCCTCAATAATTGATTATTAAAAAATGATTAGAATTTGGAGGGGTCGTTTAGCGAATTTCAACGGCCTTTACCAAACATTATTAAGCTATAACCTTTAAGAGTGATTTAATTAAATTACTTTCTTAAACTCAGGTGTGCATTGATGCGACCCAAATCCAAATCTCGACGAAGTCGAAACGTGTCGACGATCACGTGTACACTGGTGGTGATGTGATTAGAAATACATTTTCACGATGTCGCAAGTCTTTTAAAATAAATAATGGTAAAAGAGGTATATAAATAAAAGGGCACATAAGTTAGCATGTATTAAAATCAGATAAAATCAAATACAACAGTTAAGCGACCTTGCTAGAACCACGGAACCCAGGAATGCCTAACACCTTCTCCCGGGTTAACAGAATTCCTTACTCGGATTTCTCTTTCGCAGACTATAACAGAGTCATAATCTTCCCCGGTTCGGGATTCAAGTCGGTGACTTGGGACACCATAAATCTCCCAAGTGATGACTCTGAATATTTAATAACCAAATCCCGTTCCGATTGTCCTTCAATTGGAAAAACTCCTTTACACTTCCTTTGCGGGGGTGTACAACACGAAAAAGGAGGTGTGACAGCTCTGGCGACTCTACTAGGGACAAGAACCCAAAAAACGTTTTGTTCAGGGTTTAGAATTCGAGCTTAGATAAATTGTTATATTTTGTTATATCTGATTTTCCTACATGCTCTGGGCTTAATGTGCTAATTGTTACCGCTTTGATATTATCTGAATTGTATATAAACTGTGCTGATACCCTTCTCTCTCTACCTCTGGGGATGTGCTTACAGGTTGGGACTCCCTATTCTGTTAGTGTCATACCCTGAAATAAGAAAGAGGCCGGATATGTTACTAAGCCGCCTGACCCCGCGGGTCACCGGTAAGTTGCCCCCTCCTCGATTCGAGTTGTTCGCTCGGGTACACTGTCTAGAACACCGACCCAGGTGTTGAACATAGATTAACTTGACTGCATGTTGAATCCCTAGTAGGAGCGCTTTTTTGCATCATGCTGCATTTGACTTAGGGGACTCAACACAGGGGTTGGGTCCGCTTAGGGCTAACAACCTGAAATGAAAAAGACCATACTGATGCATCCTACTTGCTATGTATATATATTTGTTTCGAACCTGCATGTTGACCGGTTTCTTAATCTCGGGAATGTCGAAAAATTGAGAAAAAGAGAAAAGAGAAAGAGAGAGAAATAGCGGTTAGGGAATTAATTGATTACTTTAGAAAAACCAACACCCCTGTACTGCTGAAACCCTGCCGAAATTTTGAGCAAATGCAAAAAAGAAGGAAAATGTTTTATTTTGTTTTACTAAAAAGCAAAGGAAAAATAGAAAAAAAGTCTTTTATTTTTGGGAAGGTGTTTGCTGAAAAAGAAAAAGAAAAAGAAAAAAGAGTCGTTATTCTATCTTGTTTTAAAAAATGGAAAATGAAAAATAGTTTGTCATGAGAAAAGAAAAAAAAATCTTGATTTTTGTTCTTATTGTTTCAAAATAGTTTATTTGCCAACGAAAAAATAGGGTGTTTTATTGAAAAAGAAAAAGAGTCTTTATTTTTCGAAAAATAGGTTGTGTTAGTAAAAAGTGAAAAAAAAGAGTTTTTAGTTTTTAATTGGGAAAATAGGTTGTTTGTTGAAAATGAAAAATCGTTACTTTGTCTTGTTTTCAAAATAGAAATGGAGAAATAGTTTGTTTTACCATGAAAAATGAAAAGAAAAAAAGAGAGTCTTGATTTTTATTTCAAAATAGTTTATTATTTGATGGAAAAGAAGGGAAAAGAAGAGCCTTTTATTTCGGAAAAATAGGTTGTCTTATTGAAGATAAAAGAAAGAAAGAGTCTTTTATTTTTATTTGGAAAATAGGTTGTTGGGAAAATAGGCTGTTTTATTATTGAAAAAGAAGAAAAAGAAAAAGAGTCTTGTTTGAAAAGTAGTTTCTATTATTTTATTATTTGCTTATGAAATGCCAAAAGAGAAAATGAAAAAAAGCCTTGTTTTAAAATTGTTCGGTTAATCTGCCTGAACTACGCATGGTTTGATTCTCACATGGCGTGAGATATGTAGGCAACCATCATCGGGTCCAACCTCCCCATTACAAAAATAGCAAAAAAAAGTTTCTTAATTTTTGTCATAAATAAAACAGGTGACGTCATTTTTATCGAAAGTAGCCAAATGTTCCCAAACGGGACACCGGAGGCTAACTTTTCACAAACAGTCACCTTTGGGCATATTTTGATTTTTGGCCATCACAGCCTTAAAATCTTCACCCCCGAGGTGCTGGAAGGCCGTGTTTGCAATACCGGGTCATTTATTTTAATTTGCAAAAAAACAACAAGAAAATGAGTCATAAATAAGTTAGGTGATACCGTTTTGCGAGAATAGCTATATGTTCCCAAACGGAACGCCGGAAGGCTTACTTTGAATAAATAGCCGCCTTTGGTCGTATTTTGATTTTTGGACCCTCACAGCCTTAAAAGTAACGTACCCGAGGCGATGAAAGGCCGTGTTTACTATGCCGGGTCGTTTATTGTTAAATTTTAAAATGAAAAAGTCATATAAGTCGGAGGCTGTATTTTGAAAACAAAATTTTTCTTTAAATTTTGGGAAAAGAATATAGATGGTTTGGTTTGTTTTGTTTGAGTCGAATATAAGTTTTTCTTCTTTTAACCGCCTTAATAAATGTGCAGGACGAGCACAATGGAAAATGAACCTTTTTCAATATTAACAGAAGTCCCTTTCGAGTGGAAATTATGGTGGAATGACTCTGATGAAGAGGGGCAGGATGAGGTGAAGAAACATCTGAAAGTTCTCACATGTTTATTAGACATCAGTCCTCAAGGTGACATCATCAGAGCATTGGTTACTTTCTGGGACCCGGCGCATAATGTCTTTCACTTCTCGGATTTTGAGTTAACTCCAACGTTGGAGGAGATAGCTGGGTATATCGGACATGATGAGATTCCACTAAAGAATAATATCCGATTGCTCCAAGAGCTATCACAGTGCAACAGGTTTTAAATATGTTGAAAATACCCAGGACAGTCCACAATCCAGATTTGGCCCAGGGTTTCTGCACTCCGCGATTCCTATACGAGAGATACGACATTGTGGGAGGGTTTAACAACCTAGATATCCAACTATGCAGTAAGAATAACAGGCGAAAGTGGTATTAGCACAAGAGAGTGGCCTTCATGATAACTTTTTTGGGCATCTTAGTGTTCCCAAGGAAAGATGGGAATATTGATACAATGATGGCAGGGATTGTTAGTGCTTTGCTTAGCAAATGTGGGAGTACTCTTGCACCTATGATTGTGTCTGACATATTCAGAGCTCTTACTACTTGTAAAGCCGGTGGAACGTATTTTGAATTGTGTAATATGTTGTTAAAAATTTGGATGATCGAGCATATGTGCCACCATTCCCAGTTTTTGAGCTATGGTTCGCCCAGTAAAACTTGTATTGAGGAGTTTTACTCCAGAGTCGACGTGGTCAGTTTGCCTGAAGGTGTAAAAGCATGGGTATCGTACTTCCGGACGCTCAAGGCCAATCAGATACTGTGGACTTTGGGATGGTTGCCCGTAGGAGAGATCATATACATGTCAGTTGCTGGATCACATTTCCTTCTGATGGGGTTGCATAGCATCCAGCGTTATGCTCCTTATCGGGTTCTGAGACAACTAGGGAGATACCAAATAATTCCACCCGAGGAGGATTTGAGCACCCGAGTGATTGGGATTAGCCGGGATGGACAATTTCCTGAAACAAAAGTTCGCCAACTATGGAATGAAGGTCAATGCTTACAAGAAAATGCTTGTGTGCCGGATCGGGTCAGGGGTGAAGTGCCACCATATTACCTCATGTGGTACAAGAAAGAGCTTGAACATCAGAGACTAGCCAAAAGACCTCACGTCCAAGATTTTATTGAAATATCGCGAGAGCAGTGGTTAGAAAAAAAAGAGAGTTACCATGCTAAGATTGGGGAGTTAAAGCAGCAAGTAGAAAGTCTGAATTTTGGAAACAGCCTGCAAGTCGCTGCGGATCAAGGGGAAAAGAATAAGTTAGTTCAAGAAAATGAGATAGCATTCTAGTAACCTTGAAAATGTCCTACGCATGCACTACCCGTCCTTTCCTCGTAGCCCTGGAGGTACTTTAGGACCTCTACTTTTGGATAGTTCTAGAACTTTCTGTGGTTTTAAAAGGATAAAAGACTAGACATCAATCAAGAAAAATTAGGACTGCATTTAAAGGGAAAAAATTACATGCTCACAGTTACCTCCACAAGTATAACAAATAAATATATGTCTTCAAACAATAGTCAGGTATTTTAAGAGATAATCCTAGAACATGGTATCTAGGTGAGCAGGGATTATACAGTACTGAATTAGGACAAATTGTAAAGAAATCCTATTTCGCTTGCTTACGGATTTAGATCTGTTAAATTTGAGCAGTTTTAGATAACAAAGCACAGTTTCATAGTTGTAGAATCGAAATCGCCCTAGAGGCTTGCCTAAACGCGTAATAGTGGTGTCCTAAGAGTTGATATCTACATTGATTAGGAATGCAGTAAAACAATGAACAATTTTTAAAATGGACAACTTGAGATCCTATAGACATGTTTTCTTGCGGTATTAATTTAAGGCAGTGAAAACTTATTTAGAGAAACGGACAATCGAGCAAACCAATTCAGAATGAACTAACATGAATTAAACTAATTTTTTAACTAAACTAATTTTAAGTTATATAGGCAGGATTTCTAGTAGAACTTATTATAATTCCTATAGGCATAGTATCTAATTTATACGAGATGATTTTCGAACTTATAGGCATGATTTCTAGTAAGACGAATGCAAAAACATGTTATAACAGAAACCGAACTCAATCACTTTGCACTCTATAGGCATGATGTCTAATTATAGTTAGTTTTTACCTCATAGAAATGATTTCTATTATTGAAGCCATTTAGATCCTATAAGAATGATTTCTAATATTTTTGAAGTAAAGCAAACAGCGCAAATGCATCTGAATTAACACAACCCTATAGGCATAATCTCTATTATTCAAAGCCATTTAGATCTTATAGGCATGGTATCTACACAATGTACCCAACATGCATAAAGCTAGCACCCTATTTTACTAATCACCTCAATGCTGTCTACAATAATAATTATAGAGCAGATGAATAAATTACAAAAACAAATAAAGAAAAAAGAAGAAGAAGTTAATTATAGGGAGCCTGAAGCAGGCCCAAATGAATTCCCAAGCTCTTAATAGCATCAAATGCAAAAGTTCCATAGACAGTATCATGTCTAGGTATGTTAGGTTCCCTAAGGATCTCATTGATCCTGGGTAGTGCTCACACCTAGACTTTTTCCCAAACGTAGCTGATTTAGGTGCAGTGTGGAAAGGCCAGCTCTGACATGCCAGAGTTCAGAGAGATCTCAAAAATCTTAAGGCAGTACACATGCCAGAGGGTAGAACCTAATATTCTAGGAGTAATATATGAGTGATTAATATAGTTTTGATATGAAAAACAATGTTTGAAAGGGCTCAATTAAGTAAAGAAGTTTTATAAAAAATAGGAATTGATTAGTAATAAAATAATTTTGTAAAAAAGAAACAGTGTGAACTTGAGAGAAATCAGCAAACAATTTAAACAACACCATTCAGACACATATTTCACTCAGGGGGTATGGGAATTGGGGACCCATATAACATATTAATGTAACATCAAGGGCACAAAAGTTTTTTTAGAGTTATATATAGGATTTTAAGAGTCAATTACACTGCTATAGTACAGATATAGAACAAACGGTTGAAAAAATAGTTATACTAAGCAGAGTTGAATATATAGTGAGAAGGAATTACCCTAGCAAATTAGATTACTATTAGGAACTGGGCAATACAAATAGACAAACAATCAAACATACATACATTTAATAGAGTCTGATTGAGACATGCTAGATTAGTACAAAAGTCATTAGACATGTTAATTATAAGTTGAATAGGGTAAAACTCATGTATGTTAAGTGAAACTAGGAGTTAAGCATGCTAGATACATATCGAGAAGCATAGTGATAGATAGTAATAATGATGGAAATCAGTAAACTAACGCAGTAAGAGAACACATAGAGTTTAGAACTTGTAATTAATCAGGATATACCCTTTAAGGCAAGCAGACACAAGGTGTACAACAGTGTAGTGCAATAACTAGCCTTGGCTTATAGCTAGCTAGTTCAATGGAAGTAGCAAGTAACATAAAAGAGCAGAAAGCCTTAAATATAGGAGAGAGTTTAGGAACTAGTATTTGTTCTCTTGACTTAAAATAAGAGAGGGTTTATATGGTAATAAAAACTCAATAAAATAAGGGAAGAGATCAATCAAGTAGCAAAATCAAGGAAGTCACATATAAATCACCAAGATCTTCCTTTAATCAAGGGATAATAGAATCCACTGTAAAACATGCTAAGTATTTTGAGGAAAAGAGTCAAGTAAGATTTAGTATAGAGTAGGTGATTAGGGGTAAATGAACAGAAGTTCAATTAAGAAAATAAATCAGTAAGAATCGGCAAAATACAAACAAAGCAAGGGGAAAGTAATTAAGGCAAGCAATTGAGTCAAATCAAATAAAGAGGTAAGAAATGAATGGATAGTATTCAAATTAAACCAAGAGATAAGGGATTCAAAATACTCAAGGGTTCATTCAATGAGAATGTGATGAAAGAGTCAACATGTTTAACATATAAAATAAGGTAGAACACGAATAGTCAAGAAGCTATAAACAAATAGTTAGAATGACACCAATTCAAAGAGAATGCTACATGTCATAACATGAATATTCAGGAAGAACACAAGCACATAAAATAAGTGAGAGGTAAAACTAAGAAATTCAATAGAAGCATATTAGGGCAACAAAGTCATGAGAAATCACAAGAACCGAAGCAAGGACACGATCAGATGTACTTATACTTAGAATCCAAACGAAGAACACAAAAATTAGGGTTTTTGGTACAAGCAAGTTAAGGATGTAGCAAACTCATATAATCAGTCAAAATATATGAGAAATAGAAGATTAAACACAAAAAATCATCAAATAATTTTGAATAAGAAATTTCGAAAACCCTAATTTTAGGAAAAAATGAAATCAATTGAAAATCATACGATCCTTGTAAAGAATTTTAAGGTTTTTGAAAAACTCACATGAAACAAACCTAAATCATCTTTGATCTGTGTAGATTTAATAGGTTTAGAAAAGAAATTATGGTTTCGAAGAGAACATCACAGAGATGAAGAAACATACTTAGAAACTCTTAGATCATTGTCAATATAGGACGATCTTACTCGGAATCACAGTGGAATATCTTGAAACAAGCGAGGGAGGATCCATAGATGCAAGTCACTAGCCATGGTCCTTTGAGGGCCATGGAAATGGCAAGATTAACGTGAGGGAGTCCGTTTGAGGCTTATGGGAGTGGTGAGAGACCATCGGAGGAAGCCATAGATGAGTGAAGATTAGGTTTGATTAGGGTTAGGATTGAGAGTGTTTGAGAGAGGAGGAGGGTTTCCCGGGCGGCAGATGGGTAATAATGAAAAGGTTTGGGGGTCGTTTGGGACTAAAAATGGAAGGGATTAATGGAGGTCGTGACCTCTATGATCGACAACCAAGATTAGATGGGATTTGGGCTGATCGAGTCTTCAAGGTTTGAGCTAGGTAGTTTTATTTGAAATTAGGCTGCCATTGGGGCTGGATTGGGGATGAAATTGACATAAACTTGGGCTAGATTTTAAATAGCCACTTATAATCCTATATAATTTATAAAAATTATAGAGGATCTCTAGAAATATTTTCGTGTACTAAAGTGGTTTAATATAGTCGTTCGACATTTTAAAATACAAAAGAACATTTTATGCATCAATAACGTAATTATGCATTTGTAGGGTTATTGCAAAGATATGCAATTTAGCCTAAAAATGTAAATGCAATTATAAAACGTGCACTAAATATTTAAAAAATATTTTGGCATAAACAAAGAATTTTGATGACTAAATCACCACAAAAAAATAATTTGAAGGAGAATTATTGGAAATTTTATTAATAAAAAGGGAAGAAACAAATCTCTTTCGAGCTTTTAAAATTATAAAAAATTATAAAAATTCTTATGCATGCTTATAACTGCACATGTTCTATTTTGAATATATATATATATATATATATATATATATATATATATATATATATATATATATATATATATATATATATATATATATATATATATATATATATATATATATATATTAAAACATATAAGGAACAATTGGGTATCAACAGCTACCCCTCTTTACCCGGAAAGGATAAAAGATTTTTTGGATAAAGAAATGATGGCCAATTTTGACCGGACGAGATGTTTTGTAAGACAGAGGCTGGACTCTAGTCTTTATTCTCCTATATATTCTTGGTCATATCAGAATCAGGCCGTGTGTAGTTCTTGATTCATTGGCAGAATATACCGATGAACTCAGTGCAAGAATGGACACGAGATGTGGAAGTAGCTATGGTTAGCGGTTAAGATTTGGGACAGTTGAAGGAACCGAAGCGAGGTCGCTCCTGCTAGGATAGCGGTTGATTGCTGGTCACCTGCAGATAAAATGATGTTGCAGACATGTATTTATGTGAAAGTTTAAACATGATGCAGATTACCTTTGGACCATGAAGGTTGTCTTTGGACAATTAGAGATGGCATCCTTGGACCATTACGTCCTGATCCAAGAAATTTTTAGTAAGGGATTCACAGGCCATGAAATGTTGTTCTCGGGCTATGCAGATAGTGCCTCTGAACTATCACGCCTTTGAAAAATGATATGCGAATATGAGGGATCCTCAGGCCATAGCATGGTATCTTCCGACTATAAGGATGATGCCTTTTATACTATGACGCCTTTGGATAGAATAGTGATATATCAGCCCATGATATGCAATAATATGATGTTAACAAGACAAGGCCTAGTCTTGTGAAATGGAGGGCAGAGCTTAGCCCGATTGTAAAGCAAATAGATAGTACTAGGAATAAAGAAATATTTGTACAAAAGGGGTCAATGCTTAGTCCATGCGGATATGGGAGGCAAGGATTAGCCGTATGTAGATGGGGAGGCAAGTATTAGCCTTATACAAATGTGAAGGCAAGGATTAGCCTCATGCGAATATTGAAGCAAGGATTAGCCTCATGTAGATATGGATGAAGGAATTAGTCTCAAGCAAATAGGGAGGCAAGCGTTAGCCTTATATAAATAGGGAGGCAAGATTGGCCTCATGCAAATAGGGAGGCAGGGATAAGCCTCATGCAAGTTCAGAGGCAACGATTGGCCTTATGCAAATCTAGAGGCAGGATTAGCCTCATGCAGATAGGGAGGCACGGATTAGCATCATGCAAATACGGAGGCCCGGATTAGCCTCATGAAAATATGGAGGCAGGGATTAGGCTCATACAGATAAATAGGCGAGGATTAGCCTCATACAAATAGGTAGGTAGGGATTAGCCTCATGCAAGTATGGAAGCAAGGATAAGCCTCATGCGAATAGAGAGGCAGGGATTAGCCTCATGCAGATAGAGGCAAGGATTAGCCTCATGAGAATAGAGAGGCAAGGATTAGTATTATGCAAATATTGAGGCAAACATTATACTCATGCCAGTTTGGAGGCAAGAATTAGCCTCATGCAAGTGCGGATGCATGGATTTGCCTCCTGCAGATATGGAGGCAAGGATTAGTCTCAAACAAATATAGAGGCAATGATTAGTCTCAAGCAGGAATGGAGGCAGGGATTAGCCTAATGCAAATACGGAGGCAAGGATTAGCCTCATGCAAATGGGGAGGCAAGTATTAGCCTCATGCAAATGTGAAGGAAGGGATTAGCCTCATGGAAGTGCAGAGGAAAGGATTAGAATCATGCAGATATGGAGGCAAGAATTAGCCTCATGCGAAATGGAGGCAAGGATTAGCCTTATGTGATATGACGGCAAGGATTAGCCTCATGCAAGTAAGTCAGGGATTAGCCTCATGAAAATAGGGAAGCAAGGATTAGCCTTATGCCAATAGGGAGGAAAGTATTAGTCTCATGCGAGTATGGAGGCAAGGATTAGCCTCATGCAAATATGGAGGCAGGGATTAGCCTCATGAAAATATGGAGGCACTGATTAGTCTTCATGCAGAGAGCAAATATCAAATAGTAGTAGTATATGTCTTAGCTGGAGATTATTTGGCGTCTGATGTTCTGATTGATAATGAATTTTTTACGTGTACATATTTGCATATTTTATCGTTATGTTGTATGTTCCTTCGTTCAAACAAAAATTATAAGTTTTGTGAGGGGAGGTTGGTTCGTGCTTTCGTTTGCTGGCCTTGCATTGCTCCGTTCTGGAGGCCTATTCGAGTTTCCTTGGGTAACACCTGACTGTTATGGAAATAAAGTTTTTCGAAGAATATGCAATTATTGATTAAAATAATAGAGTCATTTTAGAAACATATTGATATATCAAACGATTTTTTAGATGGCCTAGTGACTGTAACACGTTTCTGAGATATTGCAGTTCTCTTATGTGAGAATTGTAAGGGTCTTCCCTGAAATTCTTCCCCAGTTTGGTAGAAGATCATTTGACTATTTGCGGATAATAGGCCTTGCTAAATCTTCTTCTGAATTTTGAGAAGGATTCTCAAAATTCTTGCCTAGTTTCTTAATAAATTTCTAACCATCTAACATATGTTGGTGCTGGCTAGACTTGATTCGAAATTTTGAGAGTCCTCCTCAAAATTCTACCCCAATTTATGATCTTGGGGGGTAATGGAAATTGTATTATGATACGACCGAAACCATAAGGCTGCCTATGTATCCCCTCTTTATATGGTAATCGGGTCGAGCGTAGTTCAATTACATCAGAACTGTAAATAATCTAAGCATAGTATCTCTTGATTGCTTCTGAAATTGGTTAGTTTTGGCTAGACTTCTCCGTCCATTTCTGCAAGTATGATTTCTCCTCTTGTGCACCCTATGAACTACTACGAACCTTGGCAATTGGGAGAGAATTTCCCTTTGGCTTCATCTTGATCTAGGAAGATATTCTTTAGCACCAATTGACCTGGTGCAAATTGCCTTGGTTTGACCGTTTTGTTGAAAGCTCTAGACATTTCGTTCTGATAAAGTTGGCTGTGACACACTACATTCAACCTCTTTCCATCGATAAGGGACAATTGTTCATAGGGACTCATTCTGCACTCTACATTGTTGAGTTCGGCTTATTGTATGATTCTTAAAGAAGGAATATCTACCTCGGCTGGGATGACAGCCTCGGTACCATAAACCAACATGTAGGGAGTTTCCCCAGTTGATGTGTAAACTTTAGTGTGGTATCCTTATAAAGCAAATGTAACTTCTCATTCCATTATTTGTGGTTCTCTACCATCTTCCTTAGTATCTTCTTGATGTTTCTGTTGGCAGCTTCTACGGCTCTACTCATATGAGGTCTGTAGGCTATTGAATTCTTGTGCTTGATTTGAAAGTTTCACACATGGCTTTCATCATATCACTGTTATTACTTTCTTGGTCACAACATTGCAAGATGCAGCCTCTACCTATTTTATGAAGTAATCAATGACTACCAGAATAAACATGTGTCCTTTTGAAGCAGTGAGCTCAATAAGACTAATAACATCCATTCCCTATGCGGTCAATGGCCAAGGTGAGCTTGTTGCATTGAGCTCGTTTTGTGGTACCTTTATCATATCATCATGCACTTGGCTTTGAAAGCATTTGCAGACATACTTGATGCAAAAAAAAGTAATCGGACCTAAGTATCTTCTTAGACAAGACAAAGCCATTCATGTGTGAGACTCCTAGCATGTACATCCTCAAGTACCTTAGAAGCTTCCTTTGTGCAGAAATATCTTAGCAATCCCAAATCAGGAGTTCTTCTATACAAGTTTCCCATGCTGTCGAAGAAGTTATTGGACAATCTCCGAAGTGTGTGTTTCTCAGAGTGATTTGCATGCTCTGAATATTATCCCTTCTATAAATACTCCTTGATATCATGGAACCAAGGCTTTACCATAATGGGATCAATATAATTGTTATTTGGATATTGTATCAAAGATGACAAGGTGGCAAACGCATAGGCAAACTCATTATGTATTCTATGCATATTTCGGAATTCTATCTTCGTGAACCTCTTTCTCAATTCTTACACATGGTCCAGATATGGTAATATCTTGGAATTCTTGGTGGCCCACTCTTCTTGCGCTTGGTGCATAAGCAATTCTGAATCATCGATTACCACCAACTCTGGAATGTTCATGTCGATCGCCATGTTAAGCCCTAGTACGTAGTCTTCATATTTTGCCATGTTTTTGGTGTAAGGAAATCTGAGTTTAGCAGATACAAGATAATGTTGACCCATTTCTGTTACCAAAACAGCTCCAATGCCCATTCCTTTGAATTTTGTAGCTCTATCAGAGATCACCCTCCAACCATCGTATGCTTCAGTAATGTCTTCCCCTACGAATGATACTTCTTCATCAGGAAAATGTGTATTCAATTATTTGTGTGCATCTCCCTCCAAATTTTTAGTAAGGTGATCTACCAATTCTTGTCCTTTGACCGCCTTTTGAGTTACGTAGACGATATCGAACTCACTTAGTAGTATCTGCCATTTTTCCAGCTTTCTAGTTGGCATGGGTTTATCGAATATGTACGTTAGAGGGTCCATCCTGGATATGAGGTAGGTGGTGTAGGCATAGATGTAGAGCCTCAATTTCGGAGCTGTACAGGTCAAAGCACAACAAGTTTATTCTAGCAGAGGGTAATGTGCATCATAAGGTGTAAACGCCTTACTCAGGTTAGTATATCGCCTTCTCCTTTCTTCCTATCTAATCATGTCAACACATCCGAAGGCTCCATCCAATACAAATAGATAGACTAACGAAGGTCGTAATGGTTCAGGCGGGACCTGAACTAGTGGTGTGGACAAGAACTCCTTGATCTTGTGAAAAGCTTTCTAACAATTTGCGGTCCATATTATTTTGGGCTCTTTCCTCAACATCTTGAAGATGGGTTCACATATGACTAGGGACTGCGCTATGAATCGACTGATATAGTTGAGACGTCCAAGAAAGCTTATCACGTCCTTTTTGCTCTTAGGTAGGTAGTGGTAACTCCTGAATATCCTTGACTTTAGATGGATCCAGCTTGATCCCTCAATGACTGACAATGGATCCCCAGTAGCTTTCCAAAGGGAACCCCAAATGAACACTTTTCAGGGTTTAGTTTCAGGTTGGAGAAACTTAGCCTGTCAAAGAACTTTCTCAAGTTCGTTATGTGGTCTGCGGCTCTCTTGGATTTGATAATTACATCGTCCACATACACCTCTATTTCCTTGTGTATCATATCATGAAAGATAGTTGTCATGGCTCTCATGTAAGTAGCCCTAGCATTCTTCAGACCACATGACATTATCTTGTAGCCATATACACCCCAAGGTGTAATTTAAGCTATTTTCTATGCATCTTTTTCGTCCATCCAGATATGATGATAACCCGCTAAGAAATCTACAAAGGATTAGAGTTCATGCTTAGCTAAAATATCGATCAGGATGTGTACATTTGGAAGTGGGAAGTCGTCCTTGGGACTTGGTCTGTTTAAATCTTGATAGTCAACACATGCTCTAAATTTTTCATCTTTCTTCGAAACAAGCACAATGTTAGCTAACCAATTTTTATACTCAACCGCCCAGAGCTCTTTGGCTTTAATCTGCATAGTAACTTCCTCCTTGATTTTCAAGCTCATATCTGGTTTGAATTTTTTGAGTTTCTGCTTTACTGGCGGACATATGGGATTGGTAGGCAAATTGTGAGACACTATAGATGCGCTAAAACTGGTCCCCCATATCGTCTCAGCTTTGTGAAAAGCTTGTTCTAAGCATAGTACCGGTTGCTCGAAAAGGAAATATAGTCTGCAGCATGGAGATGACCAATCGTTGTATTTTTTCCATGTTTATTGATACCCGAGCCTAAAGGTCACCCTTCAGCCGTACTGGTTTAGTGATACCCTAGAGGTTCTTCCCTAACCCTTTGCTGGGTTCATATCCAGACCATGCCAATATGCTCTATGTTTTACTACTCCTCCATTTATCTTTCTTGACGGCATTGACCTGTTCAATGTGATGATAGGTTTCCCCTCCTATCCTTCTTCTATTCCCAATAATTGAGATGGTTTGACTAGTGTAAATTGGTTTACTCCTATCTCCGTGAATGATCACCTCCTGACGATTCCATATGAATTTCATAACCTAATGTAGTGTGGAAGGAACGACTCCAACAGCATGGATCCATGGTCAGCCCAATAGAAGATTGTATGAGGTTGGTATGTTAAGCACCTAAAACACGATGTCGAACCAAGTTGGCCCCATCTGCAAGCAAATGTTGATTTCCCTGATTGTTGCCCTTTATGATCTATTAAAAGCTTTCACATTCATACTTCCTGCCTGTATTTCATGGAAACCTTTGTCCAATATTTTCAAAGTGTCCAATGGAAAAATATTGAGTCTTCAACCTCTGTAAACCAGGACCCTCACAATGAAATTGTCTTTGAATTGCACTGCGATATGCAATGCTCGATTATGATCCAATCGCTCAGGTGGTAGCTCATCTTCATGGAAGACAATCTTCTGACTTTCCAGTACATGCCCTACCATATTGGCCATTTCTGTGCCAGTGATGTTATTGGGTACATAAGCCTCACTCGACACTTTTATTAAAGCGTTCTTATGTGCCTCTGGATTTTGCAATAGTGACATGATACATATCTGAGTAAGGGTTTTTTTTATATGCTCAACTTTGGAATATTCCTTTGTCTATATTTCCTCCACAGGTCATCTAGCTCTATCTTAATGATGTGCTATGTTGGCCCAAGAACAGGTGTAGTTTTGAAGAAGGACAAATTAACTCAGTCATTGACCAGGTCCATCTGGTGAAGCACAATGTTTGTCAACCAATACATATGAGATGCACGTGAAGGAGATAAGTCCCATTGATCAAGCAACAATATCTCCTGAATTGATCGAAAAGGTTGCATATGGGATAAGTAGGGAAAGTCTCCTTATAAGAAGAGAACAAAGATTCTGATAAAGGATAGAATTGGAGTTTGTGTTGTTCAAGGACTCAACTTTGATGGAAGATCATAAATTGAGTCTCATTCAAACTCTAATTACTAACTCATTAAATAACAGTAATTGTTCTTTTTAATAGGCATTGCACACACGCATAGGTGAAACTAAATTGAGAGCAAAAAGGCGAGGCAATTTTGCAAGCAATTTATATGAGATTTGAGTGTGGATTCCTGAAGTTACTTGGACAAGATAAAAGAACCAATTCCATTGTGTCTTTCTTTTATTCTAGTTCAATTGTAGTAGGTGATATAAAGTTGTACCTTTCATCTTTCATAGAAGCATTTTTAGTAGGTACTTTGAGTATTCAAGTTAGAGTTAACTAGAAGGTGTGGCAACAGTTAAGGCTGTGTGCTACACGGGGATTAGAGTTTAATCCTTAGGTTTACAAAGAGTTTTGCTAATGCTGTTTTGGCTCAGTGATTTTAGTGGATGTTTGAGAAAATGCTACTGAGTAGTAGGTCGTGGTTTTTTAACCTTTTGACCTAGGTGTTTTTCACGTAATAATCTTTGTGTCTTTACTTTATGTAATTTTAATTCCATAAATAGTAGTAGTAAGTGCACCTAGAAGAACCAGGTTCTTCTAGAGCAATAATTGGGTACCACACAAATCAACCCCCCCTCCTTTGTGTGGTATTGACGTTTAGAAAATCAATTCGTATCAGAGCGGGTTATCATTGAAGAGGCCAAAACATTAGGAAAAGATCAACATGAGTGCACCACCTGGGAACTTGAAAGGCAATCCATTACTAGGTCTCTACTCTTCTATGGATAGTACTATTCTTGGCGGAAAAAAAAAGGATGAGAGATCATATCATTGGAGAGGACTATGAACTCTTGGACATAGTCACTGATGGCCCCATGGCAGCTACAAAGAAGAATAAGGAAGCATTGGATGTACCAAAGACAAGAGATGACTGCACTGGTGAAAACCTAAAGCAGTGGGAGAAAAATGCTAAAGCCAAGAAATGGCTTATGTGTGGACTAGGTCCAGATGAGAATAGTAGGATCCAAAGTTGTACCACTGCTAAGAAAGTTTGGGACACTTTGCAAGTGACTCATGAAGGAACACCTCATGTAAAGAGGTCCAAAGGAACACTACTGTATTCTCAATATGAGAACTTCACTATGAATTTCACTATGAAGGAAGGAGAAACTATCCAGGAGATGTATATTAGGTTCACTTCATTGACAGATGAACTTAAGTCTCTTGGAAGGATTATTCCTGAAGAAGAAAAAATTGAGAAAATCTTGACTAGGGATCTACTAGTCTCATAGGAAAGCAAAATCACTGCTATTCGGAATCTAAGGATATTGCTACCCTCAAGCTGGATGAACTTATTGGAAATCTTACTACCTATGAACTGAGAAGGCAAACTATGAAGATGGACACCCAAGAAGAAAAGAAGTCAGGCTCCTAGAATTGTTGAAGGTTCAAATCTGGAGGATGATGAAATGGCTATGATAACAAGGGATTTCTAAAGCACCTGATGAGAGGAAAGGGTTCTTCAAGAGGTACAACCTTCAACAAACCAAGGGATCTTGAGAAACAAACTAATGAGGGTTGCTACAAGTGTGGTAAGACTGATCACATGATCAAAACCTGCTCTCAATGGGAAATTGAGTGGAAGAAAGAAAGAGATGAACAGAGAAACAAGAAGAAGGAACAGGTTCAACCAAAAAGGAATAAAGGATCAACAAACGCTATGGTTGATGCCAGGGGAGAAACATCATATGAGGACTCAGAGGATAAAGCTGAAGATAAACAGGCTCTTACGACCATCGGAGAATCAGATGATGAACAAGAGGTAAGTATTCTTCATCTCAAAGACAAGATTAAATTTCTGTCTAAGGAAAGACTGGTTGAGCTATTACTAGACTTCATTGATGAGTATGAAATAATTAACAATAAGAAGGAAGATCTGTCCAGGGAATCTACGATACTTAAAGCAAAAGGCAAAAGTCTAGAGTCTAGGGCTAAGGAGAGTGATAGCAAAAATACTGAGTTGAAGAACCAGGTTCTTGAACTTGACACCAGTGTCCTAGAACTTAGATCTAAAAACATATAACTAAAACTAGAAACAGGGAAAAGTAAGTTAATCACATATATCGCACTTTAGAAGAAAACTTCGGAAAAATGAAGAATGAGTTGTATAAGAAGGATGAATTGACTAAGCTCTTAAAATGATCTAGGAAAGGAGAAACATGTACTAGACAAAACCTGCAAATGGAACAAGTCTTCTGATGCACTTTCTTGGTTGCAAGAGCATCACAGTAGCAACAAAAGAGAACTTGGTTATAGAACTCAAGAACCAAAGTGGGACCCTAAAATCAAGTACCTCACACTTCCTGAGAATAAAAACTACACACATTGTCGCAAGACTGGCCATTACAAAAGTGAATGTAATGCTAAAGAAAAGGCTAGTAAAAGAACAAAGCATCTGTTCAAGAGAAAAGGAAGCTGCCTTGGTGGGCAAGAAGGAATCTGATTCATCTTTTGTCTATAGAAAGGAACCCAAACTTGTTTCGATTCTTAAGACTAACACATGATTTCCTTTTGCAGGTCCAAGTGAAAGGAAGTAGCCATATATGGTATATGGATAGTGGCTGCGCAAAACATATGATTGGGAGCAAGGACTAGTTCCTTTCACTTGAGGACTTAAAAGGAGGCAATATCTTCTTTGGAAATAGGAAGAAAGGTGAGATTATTATAGTTGGAAAGGTAGGTAAGCCAGACTTTCACTCCATTAAGAATGTCTACTTAATATATTGCTTGAAATATAGCCTGATCACTGTATCACAACTCTACAACAGAGGTAACCTTGTAGCATTCAACTCTAATAAATGCTTTGTGATTAATCTTACCACTAACAAGATTGTTTTGCAGGGAAAGATAGTTAATAATATTTACATTGTAGATTTGTCCACTCTCTCATAAAATGAACTAACTTGTCTAAGTGTGATAGATAATGATACCCTCTGTGGCACAAAAGACTTGGTCATGCCAGTCTGAATCAGCTAAACAAATTAGTCTCTAAGGACTTGGTAATAGGGCTACCCAATATCAAGTTCAAGGATGACAAAGTTTGTGAGGCATGTTCTAGGGAGAAGCAGGTAAGATCATCTTTCAAAAGCAAGAAAATGGTAAGCACAACTAACTCGTTGGAACTGGTCCATATGGATCTATGTGGTCCAATGAGAACCATAAGCAGAGCTAGGAAGAAATATATAATGGTGCTTGTTGATGATTATTCTATATTTACTTGGGTTCTATTTCTAACTTCTAAAGATGAAACATTTGACGTGTTTACGACATTTGTTAGAAAAACTCAGAAATAATTAGGAAATCAACATGCATCTATTAGGTCTGACCATGGAACTGAATTATAAAACTCCAAGTTTGCTGAATTCTATGATGAAAGTGGTATAGATCATAATTTCTCCGCCCCTATGACTCATCAACAAAATGGATTAGATGATAGAAAAAATAGGACGCTTGTGGACATGGCTAGGACATGTTGCTTTCTAGTAAACTGCCTCATAGCTTTTGGGCAGAGACTGTAAATACTACATGTTACATAATCAATAGATGCATGACTAGACCTCTAGTAGAGAAGACTCTTATGAGTTACTTAAAGGGAGAAAACCAAAAATATCCCATTTTAAGGCATTAGGTATGCAAATACTATATGCACAATAATGAAAAGGACTCCCTAGGTAAGTTTGATCCCAGAAGAGATGAGGGAGTATTATTGGGATATTCTTCACATAGCAAAGCACATAAAGTGTTTAATAAAAGAACTCTATATGTAGAAGAAAGTGTACATGTAGAATTTGATAAAACTAACTTTCTTTCTTAGAGACGGGAACATGAAGATGAAGCCATTGGATTGGCAAAGGATTTGACTGAATCCTCAGTTTAGGTCAAAGTGGCACCAACAGATGAAGCAGGTGATGAAACGGGTTCTTCCATCTAGGGAAACCTGATAGGGGGAACTAATCAAAGGGGAATTGATATAAATCCTTGGAATGAATTGGTTCATAATCCTATTCCTCAGCAACAGAACATGGGAGGAATATCTAGTAGAAATAAGTTGGTTGTGAAACGTCACAAGTATCAAAGTTCTCATCCCATTAAGAACATTATCATTGATCAAACATCTAGAGTAAAAACTAGATCACAATTAATGAATTTTTGTGCTTTTAATGCCTTTTTGTCTCTTATTGAACCTTAAAATGTTGTTAAGGATTTGCAGGATGCAGATTGGGTGATTGCTATACAAGATGAACTCGGTCAGTTTGAAAGAAGTCAAGTTTGATATCTAGTTCCAAGGCCCAAGGGAAGATCAGTCATTGGTACTAAATGGGTTTTCATAAACAAACTTGATGAATATGGAACAGTTATAAGAAAAAAGGCAAGACTGGTGGTCCAAGGTTACAACCAAGAAAAAGGCATAGACATGATGAGACTTTTACTTCTATTGCAAGACTAGAGGCAATCAGACTCCTTATTGTTTTTGCAGCACATATAGAATTCACTCTGCATCAAATGGATGTCAAAAATGTCTTCCTAAATAACTACCTAAAAGAAGAAGTGTTTCTGAAACAACTACCAGGGTTTGAGAGTAAGGAATGTCCTTAGCATGTGTACAAGTTAGACAAGACCTTCTATGGACTCAAACTGGATCAAAGAACATAGTATGAACGATTGTCAAAATTCCTGCTGGAGCATGATCTACTAGCATAAGTATGCAAAGAAACTAATCAAAAAGTTTAAAATGGAAGAATCAAAGGAAATAGACACACCCATTGCAACTGCTATTAAATTAGATGTTGACGAACCTGATTTATCTGTTGACTAAAAATTGTATATGGGTATGATTGGTTCACTTCTGTATCTTACTACAACTAGACCATTTTCAGTGTAGGACTTTGTGCTTACTTTCAGGGAAATCCAAAAGAGTCTCATCTGACTGCTGTTAAAAGGATACTAAGATACTTAAAAGGAACCACTGATATGTGTCTTTGGCATCCCAAAGGTAGAAATTTTGATCTAGTAGGATATGTTGATACTGATTATTCATGTTTTCTAGTGGATAGGAAGAGCACCATATGTATGGCACACTTCCTTGGTTCATGTCTTGTGTCATGGGCTATCAAAAAGTAAAACTTAGTTGTCGTATCTACTGCTGAAGCTGAGTATGTTGTTGCTACATCTTGTTATGCTCAATTGTTGTGGATTAAATAGCAACTGGTAGATTTTTGTATTGAAGTTGGTTGTATTCAAATATTTTGTGATAACACTAGTGCTATCATCATGACAAGTAACCCTGCTCATCATAAGAGGACTAAGCACATAGATGTGAGGCACCATTTCTTAAGAGATAACTACGAGAAAGGACTTATCTCCATAGAATTCCATGCTACCTATAAGCAAATTGCTGATATTTTTACTAAAGCAGTGATTACAAAAATTTTTGAGAGAAACAGGTTGTAATTATGGATGATTAAGATCACCTAATAGGTCTAGTTCCGAATTCACAATGAAAAAAATGAGAATTTTTTTTTGCTAGGAGTTCTATTCTTTGTGTAAATAACAAGAATAATTCTTAATCCGCTTCATAATTTAATTAGCATACTCTTGTGACATATATATATATGATTGACAGATCCTTACAAAGGTTTTCTATTATGACATTTGAGGCATGTTCAAGAGAGTTCTATCTGAAGAACCTAGTTCAGCAGTATGAGTTCATGTGGATACACAGGTATGTTTTCAATACTTTGCATAATTAGAAAGATTAACAATTCAAACATGAGCAGAAGTCAGGTCATTGCACAATTCCTAGAAAATTCTTTCCATTAAGGCATTGAACCAGTTTTGTCCATTTAGAACTCTAAAACCGTGATTTTTGGATTAAGGAAGTCAAAGAAATAATTAAAGGACTGGAACTACAGGTTGAATAGAAGTTGTAAGAAGTGTCGTCAAAGGGATAGAAGTTGGGACGGTAGAGTGTTTGAAGACGCAAACATAAGGAGGATCCTAATGAAAACTGCAAAACAAAAACAGGTCACTCAAACAACTCTTATAAAGTCCAACTGAATGAAGAACAACGCATGAATTTTGAAGATTTTTTGAGAAAAATTGGGGACGAAGACAATAAACTACTATTTGAATTCCTCACAAATTTGGAGAAAGGAGAGCACCTTCATGGCTTCCACATATTTCTATTTTACTGTCTTAGTATCCTCATATGTAATCTCATCACAGAGTATGTTATAAACTCTGTGATGATCATAGCTTATTTGGTCCTTTCAAGTTCTTATTTCTTACATGCTTGCTAGTAATGAGGTTTTGAAGTCTCAATAGGATTAGTACGGTAAGGTTAACCCAGTTTTTGTTATATGGGTAACAACTCCGGCGCTATTGTCTTATTAGTATTTCTCCTAATTGTTGTAATTTTTCTTTTATGTATTAATAAAAAACTAGTCCTAGGATCTGCCTAGTGGATTGCCAAAAAAAGCAGGCTGATTAGACTTCTCTTTGACCTCTAAAAAATTGTCATTACTGAGTAAATGTCTAATTAAATTTAAATACATGCCACATCTCTAATCTTTTACATTATTCAATAACCGTAAAAATATTCCTGCAGTTCTAATTCACTTATCGTCACCAGAAATTCCCAAAATTCTCTTCTTCAAAGATTCCCAAAGCTTCTCAAGCAATAAATAACCATGTCATAATCCTGGTACTCCTCCACCACCAACTCTATCAAATACATCCTCATCTACTCCTCCTAGAGAATCCCCAAAACCTAGGTTTCAAAGGTAGAAAATGTTGGCTAGAAAAATTGTAGCATCGGGAACTCTGAGAAAAGTTTTAAATGAGAGATTGAAAGCTAGCCAAAGGAAAGAAAGCCCAGCTCAAGAATCTTATTCCAATTCTGAGACTAAATCCTTTATATCTGGCAGTGAATGTGGAGAACATGGGTTTTATGACACTGAGAAATACAAGAAACCCATGTTGAGGTAAGTTCTTCTGTGGTTGAAAACTTAGAAAATAGGTTGTCCAAGTTGGAACTATTTAAGATGTAAAGGTGGTTGAATCGAGTAGGAGTAGGAAAGGAAAAGGAAAAAGTGAAGTGCTTGCTATATGTGAAGCTGAAGAAAAGAGTGACATAGTGTAAGGGGGAAGTGGATCCCCGGAAGCAACTAAAGGGTTGGTCATCTAAGCGAATAAAGAGATGAACCTGGTTCATCTATTGAGGAAACTTTGGTTGATCTTGTGAAAAGGGTTGGGGCAAGTTATGACCCAAAGAAATGCAAATCTACCTGACAAAAGGCCCCAACTGTTCCCAATCCATCCAAGAAAAGAAAGATTTCATCCCTAAAATCTAATGCCCCTTCAGTACCTAGAGGAAGGGCTACAAGAAGCAGGGTAAGACAAAGTGAAGCTGACCTACAAAAAGCTTTGGAAGAAAGCAAGAAGAAGAAAATGGAGAAGGGAAAGAAAAAGGTTTCATAGTCGTCCGAGGATTAAGAAGAAAAGTAGATGGGAACTGGTCCATCAAGAAAGGGTAACAACAGTGGAGGTTTCTACACCAAAACCTAAAAAGTCAAAGACTTCTTCCAAGAAGTCTCCTTCTGCAGTTGTGTCTGATGAACCCCCACTAGCCAAGAGGACAATATCTCTAATAAAAGACAAGCAAAAGAAAATTGTTGAAGAAGATGAAGAGTGGAGTGGAGAAGAAGAAGAGGAGGAATATGAGAAGGAGCAGGATAAGTTTGCCAGCTTTGGCAAATGAAAATTTCTGAAGGACCTGGTTGAGCCAGGGTTAGTAAGACTGGTGGATGCTTTAGCTACACAAGGTTGAAAGGATAAGGTCCTTGAAATGGATGGGAGGTTGGCCACGAATGAGCTTATTGAATTTATGGTCAATGCTACTATGAAGGATGGAGTAGTCACCAGCCTGGTGAAAGGAGTGAAAGTGAAATTTGATGCACTCAAGCTGGGTGAGATTCTGGACATACCCACTAAAGAGTATGATGATTATAGAAGGCAAATATGGATATATGTGGATTCCATTACCATTCTTGTTGAAATCACTAGAAGGTTTTGTGATTCTGATGATGTGCCTGAAGCCATATTTGTGCTGACGAGTGAAATGAGACCTGAGCACAAGGTCTTGTTTGAATTTTTCAACAAGTGACTTTTGCCCAAACAAGAGAGAAGACACATTGCAAATTATATGGACCTAGTTCTTATGGTGTGCCTGGTGAGAGGAATGCAAATCAACTGGCCTGCTTTCATTGTCAAATTACTAGTAAGGGTAATCAATGGTTCTAAGGCACATGCTACTCCATATGGGTTCATACTGGCTACTGTGTTGGACAGGCTGAACGTACCTTTGAAGAAATGGGAAATGGTATCAAACAAAGAACATTTTGGTATTAAGAGTCTCCTGGCTTATGACTATCATGTCAATGCCATCCTAGTTGAACATGGTTCATCTTTGAGGATTACACTGGCGGCGCTCAGAAATTGTTCCTTCTCCTACTCCTATTTTTTTTATTCTCATTCTAATTTTACTGGTTTATTATCAGGAAAAATCTATTTTCCTTTCTGTTCATTATTTCCCTTTCATAAATGATTATGTTCTTCAATATATAGCATTTCATTTATCTTTAAGATTCTTATTTTGGTCAAAGAAAGGAAATGAGCATTCTAAAATTTGTTTTCACTCCAAGATTAGGGTATTAGTAATTCTCAGCTTATTCTTATGTCAACTTGTTATTCATTTTAGAAAGAATTTTGATGTCTTATTAATAAAGAACTCTTAGGTCTTGTTTATCTTAATATTAGATAGGAACATGGACAATTTAGAGCGTGATTGGATGTACAAAAGGTTGGATAGCCGAGAGGGTATTAATTCAAGTTTCATAACTGGTGTGAACACGTTTCTCCAGTTTGCTTGTTCTCAGCACAATCGCATGAGTAGTCAAAATATTAGATATCCATGTAAAAAATGTCACAACATTAAATACATAGATGTTAAAACTATTAAATTGCACCTTTACCAGTATGGATTTGTAGAGAACTATTTTCTTTGGAAGTATCAAGGAAAAAAAATGTGATCGGAGAGATGTCTTCTAGTGGTGACTTGCATGGTGGCGCTCAACCTGAATCGGGATATGAGAATCCATATCGACAAATGGTCTTGGATGCAGCTGGACCCAATTTTAACCATGGTTTAAACGAGCAGTCTTATAATAATACTGAACCTGAGTCATCTCATTCTTATGAATCTTCAATGGAGGCGGAGCCTAATCCTTCAATGGAGGAGGAGCCAAATCTTGAGTTCCAAAGGTTTATGATTTGCTACAGGCCGCTGACGCCAAATTATATCCTGGTTCTTCCTTCTCTCAACTCGCAGTAGTTTCCAGGATGCTAAATATTAAAATGGAGAATACTTTATCAAAAAGAGGTTATAACCAAATGATGCAATTTTTGAAAGAGGCTTTACCAGTAGATAACACAATGCTTGATAACTATTATGAGACCAAGAAGCTAGTGCGTAGCTTGGGTTTGCCAATTCTGGATGTATGTTGTATTGGGGTGAAGATGAGGACCTCACATCTTGCAAGTTTTGTGGTAACCATAGGTACAAACGTCGTGTCGCTTCTCGTAAGAGGAAATTAATTCCTTACAAAAAACTGTATTATTTTTCTTTGATTCCTAGATTGCAGAGATCATATGCATCTCATGCTACAGCTGCTGATATGAGATGCCATCATGAGCACATACAAGAGGAGGGCGTTATGCGTCATCCATGAGACTTTAAGGCTTGGAAACACTTCAATGATACTCATCCCTTTTTTGATGCTGAACCAAGAAATGTGAGGTTGGGATTATGTACTGATGGTTTTCAGCCCTTTGTTCATTCAGGGAGAAAATACTCTTCATGGCCAGTGATTGTACTCCATATAATTTGCCTCTAGGGATGTGTATGAAAGAGGCATACATGTTCTTAGTTGTTATTGTTCCAGGACCAAACAACCCTAAACATAAAATTGATGTTTATCTACAACCTCTAATAAAGGAATTAACCTTGTTGTTGGAGACGGGTGTAGAAGCATTTGACATCTCAAAAAATCAAAATTTTCAATTAAGGGCTGCTTTGATGTGGACAATCAATGACTTTCCAGCATATTCTATGTTATCTGGATGGAGTACTTCCGGTAACTTAGCATGTCCTTATTGTATGGAGGAAGCAAAATCCTTCAGATTACGTTATGGTGGGAAAACAACTCGGTTTGACATCCATAGAATGTTTCTTGACCAAAATAATCCGTTTAGGAGAGATCGTAAAAACTTTGTAAAGGTCAGACTGTCAGAAGGCTACCACCACCATTTAAAACAGGAGAGGAAATCTTGTACCAAATTTGTGAGTTGGGACTGAGAAAAGTAACTGAGCTAGATGCAGAAAAAGTTAATGGGAGAATTTCTCGGTGTTGTTGATGGAAAAAGAGAAGCATCTTTTGGGATTTGCCTTATTGGAGCTCTAACATGATCCGCCATAATCTCGATGTCATGCATATTGAGAAAAACGTCTTTAATAATGTAGTTAACACAGTTCTTAACGATGATGGCAAAACAAAAGACAATCCAAAGGCACGTAAAGATATGGTAAACTATTGCGATCGGACACAATTGGCAAAGAATCCTATTGATGGAAGCTATCCCAAAGCTGCATATACAATAGAGAAGAATCAAAAAAATTCGTTGTTCAATTGGTTGGAAAATGTGAATTTTCTAGATGGGTATGTTTCGAATTTGAGTCGGTGCCTAGACACAGACAAGTATAAATTATTTGGTATGAAAAGTCATGATTTTCATGTATTCATGCAACGATTAATCCCTATTTCCTTTCATGAGCTACTTCCTAGTAACATGTGGTAAGCACTTACGAAATTGAGCTTATTTTTTAAGGATCTCACCTTGAGTGTTCTTCGAGTGGTGGACATAGAGATATTAGAGGCAGACATCCCACAGATCTTGTGTAAATTGGAGCGTATATTTCCTCCTAGATTCTTTAACTCAATGGAACATGTGCATGTACACCTACTATATGAAGCACGGATTGTTGGACTTGTACAATATAGATAGATGTATCCTTTTGAGAGGTTATGAACTTTTTATGCTCTTATTATGACAAATATTATACACATGACTTTATAATTTAATGGTCTATCCATTTACTTGTATATGTACCTTCGAACTCTTATTAAAATGATTGGGAATAAAGTTAGTGTCGAGGGTTCAATTTGCAAAGCATACTTGATGATGGAATCAACACAATTGTTTTCTCATTTTTTTGAACCTCATGTTATGGCACGTAATCATAATGTGGCCCGTAATGATGATGGTGGTGTTATGGAAGATCTTGAAGGAAATTTATCAATATTCACCCATCCAGGCCGACTATGGGGAGAAGGAAAAAAGAGAAGTTTGTCCCTTGAAGAAATTAAGGCAGCCCAAACTTATATTCTACTAAATTATGTAGAGGTTGAGACGTTTGAAAGGTATCATTTATTAATAATAATAAATATATCCATATATTTTGAGTATGAATTTAAATTATTTTGTTGCAATGAATATGTGCATACAACAGTTGCAAGAAGAATTCCCCAACCTTTCTCAGGATCAAATAAATGAGAGTCTCGAAAGGTGTTTTGCTATATGGTTCAAGGAATATGTAAGGATATTAAAATCATTATCTTTTAAGCAATTATGCACTTAAATTGGCTTGTTATATTTAACCAAGTCTTATATTTTTTTAAAATAGGTTCGATGCAACCACATTGAGAACCAATTCTTGCATAGTCTTGCTCATGGACCATTAATAAGCAAAAAATGTTATCCGGTGTATTTTGTTAATGGATACAAATTTCACACGGAATGTCATGGTAGTGCAAGATCAACAATTAATAGTGGAGTTTGTATCTCGGATCCAAATGTTGGTGACTCTTATGGATGGATACAAGAGATTATATAATTAGAATACCGTGAAGAACCTTTAAAGCAAGCTGTGTTATTCAAGTGTGAATGGTTTGATCCAACTGTGAATGTTGGTGTCAAATAGCATAACCAATACAAACTACTTTATGTGAACCATCGTCGTCGTTTTAACAAGTACGAACCTTTTATTCTTGCAATGCAAGCAACTCAAGTGTGTTACGTGCCCTATCCTAGCACGAAAAAGGACAAGGATGATTGGGTAGCTGTTTTGAAAGTTAAACCTCGGGATGTTATTGAACATCCTGATGAGGTAATGCATCAACTCCAGAACCGACTCTTCCATTCCAAGTTGAAGAAGTTGATGTCCATTTGATATATATGAATTTCACCACTGATAAGAATATAGTCTTACATGACCCAAATGGGGATGTAATAGAAATAGTTGAACCCATTAATTATGGACTATTGATAGAGAATCAAGAGTTCGAAGACGAATCTCCGGAAGACGAGTATGAAACTAAGGATGAAAATGAGGAGGATGATGAGGAAGAGTTTGAAGAAGAAACAGATGATGACTAGTGTGTTGATAATGCACTACTATATTTTTATTGAATTTTGTTTTTCTAATAATCTGTGTGGTATGTTATAAGTCATATAGCTATTTTGTAGTATGATCTATAGAGAATCGAACCGAATACCACATTTGTAGTAATCTAAATGGTATTGTGCATCGAATACCATGTTTGTAGCATGTATTTTTCTGTTTTATGTTGCTTCAATATTGGATTCTTTTTATGAATCTACCTTTTGTTTCTTTGCTACTAAAATGAGCTAAAGAAGCAAGCTCATCAACAGAATCAACAATTTCTTCAACACAAATGACGATATCGGTTAGTATTAATGCAACTGCAGCCACTGGTATGACTTCTAGTAAGTTAATATCTTCCCAGAAACCTGATATGAGAAGTGATTTCAGGTTCTTTGTAGCTTCATTTAGTTAATGACCATGTATCTCTCAGCACTCTATTGAATTTTATAAGCTTTCATACTAGCTTAGCTTCTGTAACTTAACTTTTGGTTGTTTGAATTTTCAGTAACTTAGCTTCTGTAACTTAGCTTTTGCTTGTTTGAATTATTAGTAACTTAGCTTCTGCTTGTTTGAATCTTATTAGCTTTCATACTAACTTAGCTTCTGCTTTCTTGAAGTTTCAAAGACTATACTGCTCATGTTAAGTTGGAGTATCCCATTGCAGGCCAAAAAAAGGAGCAATTGGAAATATGCGTCGAGATAGAGGTCGAGGTAGCACAGGTCGTGTAGGTAAATCTTCAATTAGGGGTAATTTCTTTACTCGTGAAAAAATGCCTACTATTACCATTCCCACAATCAATCCTCAACAAGGTGGTACGAGTTCCTCAGGTGGACCGGTTCACATTAATCAAGTTCAAACATTAGCTCCTAGTAGTACACCACCTATTCAAACATTAGACCATGGTAGTACCCCAATTATTAATTTGGAACCACTTCCAAATACCCCTAATTAGAGCAACACAATAGGTGAGGGTACATCTTCTCAAAGCAACATAACAGGCAAAACTGAGTGTACCTGTACCTGCCGACCGCGGATGCTTCTTACTATTTCTCCTACAGGGTTAGTCCATACTTGTACTATTACTTTTGGTATATTATTATTGGTACATGACATTCCTTTAAATAATATCTTCTAATTTGTTCAGGTTGGAGCCTTCATATGAATGCTCTGAGTTTATAACTAAGTCTTTCAAGAATGAACTTGATCCTAATGGATTCAACTGGAAAAACGTCTCAAATGAGTTAAAAAAATTTGAGACATTTTTCCAGTTGAATCCATTAGGATTAAGTTCATTATTGAAAGACTTAGTTATGAATTCATGTTATAATCCATCACAGTTAGATTTTGAAAGTATATTAACTTTTATATGTCACTTATTAATGTTTATAAAATCATTTCAGAAGGCTTTCTACTGGGACTCTTCAATTTATAGTGCGGTGCAGATCCAATGGGAGCGTAGGGCAGCAAGAAGATACAGTGATTTTGTTAGCAAACTAAAAGCAAATATGGTGCAACCGGACACTATTCCAAATAATGTGTGGGAAATTTGGTTGAGACTTTGGAAAGATCCTAAGTGCGTTGAAAAGTCAGAAATAAATACAAAAAATCGTTGTGGTTGGAGCGAAATTGCCAGTGGGACTCATACAGGTGGCTCTATCAGTGTTGGGGAGCATCACAAGATTACTTGTAAGTGTATTTATAACTTTTACCTCTCATTGATAGTAGAATTAGCAATATGCCATGCCATTTTGAGAATAGAGGCTTCTCCAACTATTATTTGACTGCTTGTGTTCCGAAAACCTAAGGTTCAGCAAATAGATCCACATTTTATGAAATGAACAAATGTAATTCAATCTCTTCGAACAATTATATCTTTTAGAAAGTACCTCTAAATTTATAGGTCATGTCCGATCCATCAAAAATCCTAATACGCGAATCAGCTGAAGTTACAAGCACTTCTGTTGAACTCCATGGAGCAAACTGGACATGAACAAGTTCAACGTTTAGATAGATCTCCTGCAACTCAAGATTGCAGCATGAGAAAAGTAAATTTAGAAAAGAGAAATACTTGAAAACCAGTGACCTTTTTGGCTAAGGACTTCTTCTTGGGTTCGATTTCAATGTTTTCCTTTTGTTCCCGTTTGCACTTTAAATCACAAACATGTTGAAAGTTAATAGTTCCATCCATCTTAAAATTATCACTAGAATAAACGATTATGTGTGATGATTTACTTACCATAGTAGAATTGCCCTCCTTGTTTTGACATTTGATTCTATCTTCTAGATGATTTTATACTTTTATGAGATGCAATAATGATGGCTTTAGTTTCTGTTGATAGTTGAAAATCAAGAAAAACAAAATTTTTATCTTTTCCCGACCTTACTTGTGGGTTTTTGGGTATTACTGAGTTAGTTCCAATGCAAATTTATTCAATTAAGATTGTTATTGTTTAGTCTAGATCTGTAATACTGAGTGTATTTGGCTCTTCTCTGTTGTGGATCAATGCCATTGGTTATAGTTGTTTTAGTGTTATTACCCTATAAATTTTCTCCTCATCTTTGCTTCTTCATCATATGTTAATTCATAGCAGTACATCTGTCAATAAGTGCTTACTTTGTAACTTGATGTTATTTCATGATTCCTAATATTTCAATTCAAATTCTCATAAATATGCATGATGTCAATGTTAGTAATTAAGTTGGTTGTGAAATGTACTTGCAATAAAAATAATTTTGTATATAATTAATGTGTCTATTTAATTCGCCAAGTAGTTAGAATAAGCCTATTGAGGTGCGTTCTTACTCATATGAAAACCACTACAAGCCCGAGTGTATGTCACAGTCAATAAAGGTTCCATAATCCTTAAAACTGTATACTAAGCTTGGTGAAGGTAGCAGTGCATATGTGATGGGTAATTCTGATAAACAACAGAACTGGCATGTCTATTCTGCTTCAGCTGAATCTGCCAATGCCAATAACCCGAATCCAGTTTATACACTGGAGATATGCATGACTAGTCTCAACAAGAAGAAGGCATCTATTTTTTTCAAGACTCAATCAAGCACTACTGCTGAGATGACTGAAGTTTCAGGCATTCCCAAAATTCTTCCAAAATCAAACATATGCGACTTTGACTGCCATGATCGATAGGGTGTTTTCTTGCTTTAGATATGCTAAGTTTTCTGTATCACTATATTGTGAAACTCCTGGGAAAGAACTTTATACTGAGTCTGGCATGGATTTTTCTTACTCATATTAAATAGTTGGATCTAAAAATATTTTTGACGAATTAAATAGACACATTAATGTTCTTCAAGAATTGAAAAATGTTTATGATTTGTCTTACTTCTTCCGGTATGCATTGTGTAGAGAGGTATAAAGGAAAGAGCTTTTAGTTCCTAATTGCCCAACTATACCCTTTTGTTTCTCTATCTTCTTAATTGAATAATTTTTGTATAGGCTGTTAAAAAGGATCGAGATCCAACACCAAGTGAGTTACACTTGCACGTCCATACACTTGGTAATGATCGAAAATTTTTTATTTTCGAGAAATCCCGAATCATACATGTAAGATAACTTTTTAATTGGTTTTACTTTCACATATTTTTTTATTTTGTAAATTCAATGTTCTTATTAACTCTTCTACATGAAAAATATCAGGAGATATTACAACAACAAACACAAACTCAATCTGAGATTGATCAGTGTCAAGCATATTATCATGCTGCGTGGGGAGAAAATAAAAGAAGAGTATATGGCCTTGGATAGCAAGCAAAATGCTACAACGGGCAAAATCTTTAGGGCTCTTTTGGATATGATGCTACATCGTCAACAACACCTCCAAATGCTCAATCAACATCGACAGGGAATCTGGATGAGTTAGTGATTGCAATTGATTCCTGCATTGACATATCATATAGTTCCTGTCATTGTTGAGCGAATACGTGAATTAGTTTCCTTACCCTCGTATCAGCCAAATATTGATATGGCACCTACAGTTTCAACATCTTCTACTGCTGCTAACATTGATGAGGTTCATGCATTAGGTTTTGATGATGACCGTAACTCTCCAGCCTAGCATAGTTAGCTTATTTTGTTTCGACATTATTGTTGGTCCTTGTGAATTTTTGTACTTAATGATACTATTATATGCATTATTCTATATATTTTGGATATTGTTGAATTTATATTAATATGAATGACTTTTTATTAAGTATATTTAATAGTTTATGTAATATGTTTGAACAGAGTACATTTAAAATAATAAATAAAAAGAATTTTAAAAAACCAACAATATAGTAAAATGAATCAACGACGGATATATTCCTTAGCTAAAATTATCGTGTAAAATAAAATCTTGCAGCGAATTAGCTACAAAAGGTTTTTGTTGCAAAAAACTAGAGACAATTTGCTATAACACGGCTAGCGACGGAAAGTTTCGTCGCTATAAGAACAAACGACGAATTTTATTATGTAATGCAGAGACGAAAGGCATCAATATAGCGATAGAAACAAGTTATATAGCGACGAATATTTCTCTCGCTAAACTTTGCTACAAAAATATGTCGTCCCTACTCCGTCGCTAATTCTGCGATGGTTTAGTATTTTTCGTCGCTATAAGCCTAGCAACAAGGATTTTAGGGATCAACTTGAATCCGTCGCTATTTCGTCGCTAAACAACTTTAGTGACCAAAAACATTGATTTAGCGACGGAATGCGGCCGTTGCTAGTGTTAGATTTGTGCATATTCTCATTTTCTTTTCCTGTTGCATAATTACAAACAAAATACAGATGACCAAGATTCCAAGCAAATATAAATAGTGCTGAACTTTTTACAAATAAACTAAATAATTTCATCTCTAGAGCTGAAGTTTGCTAGTTACAAAACAAAAACTTCATTTCTTGATCTGAAGTTCGCCAGTTACAAAACAAAAACTTCAGCTCTAAAGCTGAAGTACGCCAGTTAGAAAAACAAAAACTTCAGCTCTAGAGCTGAAGTTTGCTAGTTACAGAACAAAATTTTCAGCACACTTGTTACATCAATCCCAACTACTAGAATGCTGAAGTTTTGCGTGACTGTCTTTACTATTTCAGCCCCATACACTGAAGTTATGCGAAAAAACAGGTGCACATGTAATTTTTTTATAAAATAAACGCAAATTAAAAAACAGGTATAAATATAAATGCACTTGCCAATCAATGTTTGCTTTCGCCCAAAAGCCATATACATCAATTATAGAAACTTTTTATCCGGTGATATAACAGTATAGCTTCCCATAGGCATTTTGAGACGCTGTAAAAAGAGGAATTATGACGAGAGGAGGTGAAAGAAGTGGTGATGTGATTCCCTTATAGTATTAAATTCAAACATAATTGCTTTAAAATTTGAGGATAGATATCCGTAAAATGAATTATACGAGGTGACGAGATTTCAAGCAAAAGTAAGTAGAAGGTGCGCGGAAAGTCAGACATAGATATTGTTTTGGTATTTGGAGATATTGTTATTATCATAATCTTTTCCATCAATCAAGAAAAATGAATATGTATTCTCACATGTATATTCCTAATTCCTGCGTAAGCTTTATTGTCATACCTTTTCTCCTTTTCTTATTCTTTTTTCTATCTTGGCTTGCCCCCGTAATTCAGATTTAGAAGTATTTTACCATCGGTAGGCAGTCACACGCCGTTTGAAGCAGGCGCTAGAATTTTAATTTTATAGGATTTATATTTTAGAGCTACGACTTCAAATATTAATAGTTTTACATTGAAAACTTTTACACATTTAATAAACTTTTAACACGTATATTATTTAAGCAAAATCTATTGAGTTCGGACGAATACGTTATCAAATTTCTAACTTCGCCCTTGATTTGAAGAGTGAAGATCCCACTCCGTTGCAGTTTTTATTATTTTACAGCCAAGAATTAAGTAGAAGTATAAAGACAAACAACGAATTTAAAGTTCTTTTTGCTTGCAAAACTCCACTTGCCCTTCCAATAATATAATATTTCTTGTTGGTGGTTGATGAAATATGAATTAAACATTACGAAAATAGAAAGAAGAGAGAGAGAGAAGAAAAAGAAAAGAAAAAACACCAATGCCTAAGCAGTGAAACAAGATCCATTTTGGTCCCTGAAAATGAGAGATCAATTTAGAGTTCCAAGTGATCTTATCCTGTCAGATTCCCTCATATTCTAGTTTTCCTGCATTGTAAGGTAAAAACAATTATATTAATCCCCGTTCTGGCACTTATTGATGATTAATCTGACCAATGTTAAAATAAGTTTACCTTTTTAAAGTAAAAACATAAATACATAAAATTAATAAAAAGTTCTATGAGTTGTTATTTGTCGTTAACAATGACCTAGAAATAACTTTTAAACATCAATCAGAGTTCATTTAACTGATTAAATCTCGAAGCGCGAAGAAACACTTCTTACTTTGGTACTGACTACTGACTAATGAATGAAAGGCCAAATTATCTTATTTCGTCATTTAAATTACATTTATATGTTCTTTTTATTGTTTCTTCTAATCTCTTTGCCTTTTTAATAATTTCTCTGTCCTAAAACAAGTGTCATTTTCCGTTTTTCAAGATTAATTTGACTAGTTTACAAAGCTATTAGATTATCAACTCAATATTTTAAAAATAAAATTATTTAGATATTCCAAAACTATATGAAAAATACTATAGGTTGCAATTATTACATGATAAAACAATATTTTTAAAAATTGTTGGTATTAGCTCACATATAGTTTGAATTTCGAAAAATAAAAATGACAGATAATTTGTAATAGATGGATTAATTTGTTATTAATTTATATGCTCCAGCACACATTAGAATTTCCTTTAATCAAAAAAAAAAAAGAAAATGGAGTACCTGGCTGAAGGATCACAAAGTAGAGATTAATTGACAAGTTGTACTTTCATCTCAGCAGCACTTGAATCAGCAACTGGTGGTTGTGACTTTGATTGTGTACCGTTTTCTATCTGCTTGAGGTTCTGCTGGTAATAAATTTGTCTCAACCTCTCTATTTCTCGTTTCAATGCTTCTTGATGAGCTATATATTTCACAACACGAATAACAACGATATTAAAAATGGTAAAAAGAAAAATTACTCGCATCCAATTTTGAACTGATTTACTATGGGTATGTCATAAATTAAGGTGAAAATATATAATGCCTCTATTTCATATTGAATGATGTACTTTTCTTTTTAGTCTGTTCCAAAATAAATGACACATTTCTAAATCTTGTAATTATTCAATTTTAAACTCTTCATTTTACCTTTTTTGCCCTTAATGAGAATCTTTTATAGCCACATAAATGGTATGACCCCACAAACCTTTTACTCCTTAAACTTTTAAGACCACAAGTTTTAAATTTTTTTTTTCTTAAACTTCGTGGCGAGTCAAACTATGTCAAATAATATAAGTTAGTGATAAGAGTGTACATAAAAATATATGCCATGTATTTGTTAGGACGTTGGTGAAGACATCCTACATGGATAAATTTTTACTGATAAATGATGATTATGCGGTTAACTAGAAGAGTAAATAAGAAAAAAGAAATAGAATACCATCTTTGAACAATTTATCTTGGGCAAGGGCTGCAATTCTTTGCCTTAGGGCACTATTGTCAGCGTTTAGAACCAAACGTTGATGGTCCAGAAATGCAACTCTTGGTGATAATACCGAAACTTCAGCCTTCAGAAACCAGAAGTAAAAAAAAGGGGGAAATTTAGAATATTCCAAAAAAAAATTTAAACAACTTGAATTACTGTTAGTAAAAAAGAAAAATTCTCTGAATTATTTTACATACTTGAAGTGTGCTAACACTACGTTCTAGCTCCGATACGTACTGCAGTTTCCTCACCCGTGATCTTTGTGCCGATTGTCTGTTTGCCAATATCCTGACATAATCAATTAAATATAAGATTTATCTTATATACGGATAGAATAAATAAACGTCAAAAATAATTAGCTTTCTCCTTAAAGGTTTTTTGCTTTATTTTCATGTCGTTAATTTTAATAATTGGGTAGCTATATTTAATTACCTCTAGATTATCGCATAGTATAAATAATTTTTACATTATCTGTGATGTTAAAACTTACTATACTCTTAACAGAAGAGACCTACTCAAATATGCCGCTATTCATGATAAAATGTACTCCATTCCACATGGAGAGAGACAGAGACAGAGACAAACAAACATAACATTTCAGTTTAGTCATACACGATTATTTCTGTACTTTATATGCTCGATACGTACCATACCAATCAAGACTCCAAAACAAATAATTGATGTTGCACACTTTTTTTTTAGTTTGTAATAAAAAATAACACTTTTAAATGTGGAAACAATTTATTTTGCATTGTGATTTTATTCTTAATATATTATTTTATAATTAACCATACAAATATTAAGATAGATTTAAGATCACCACTTTTGAAAAGTCTTCAATTTTTTCTTAAATTTTACGCCAATTAATTCAAATTACGGGAAGTGCACAAACAACCATTTCTTAGAGCTTCTATCTAGAAATTAGCCAATATTAATTTTATCGTGATACTTTTAATTAAAAGTCACGATTTAGGATCTATTATGTCACATAAATTAGAACTGATGAAGTATACTCCAATCAACAAACTAGAATTACCTTAATGAGAAAATGTCAAATCATGATGCACGAATAATTATATGTATAATCAAAAAATAAATATACCTTTTAATTCTCTTAGGATCAACAACCTTTTCACAAGAATACTCTATACTTGCATGAGTAGCTGCTGGTTCCTCATTAGTCTTGCATGAGCTTTGGACTTCCTCATTAAGCTGCTGCATTTGACCATCACGGTAGCCGCCGGCTACATTCATCCTTTTATTATCTTCATTAACGTTGATGTAATCAGACGGCGATTGAGGGGTCGAACACGATATATTGTCGTGTTCGTCGTCATTAAACATGGACATGATTTGCTGCTCATCATCAAACCTCTCAAATTCCTGGTTACCAGTACTGGTCCCACCCGAACCTGGAGTTGATGATAGCCTTCTGCATTCTTCAACCATGGGTGTCTCCAAGAAAGCAATGGAGTCGCTCATCGATCTCCGGTGGGACCCACGTTTCGATGAGAAATCGAGGAATTCGTCTGCCCATAAAGGGTTATTGTGAGCAGCAGTTGCATTGGGAGATAAGTTGTCCAATTTTTGAAGTGAAAAATCAGGCCAATTTGGTCTCGTGTTTGGAATTCTTGGAGGTAAGTGTGCCATTTTTGCTTTCTAGCTAGCTTGAAAAATGGGAGTTTCAAGAATGTAGCTAGAAAACTGAACTAGAAAAAGAACATATACAGAGACGACACTAATTCATGATAATCATGATATAGACATTGGTAATGAGACCGACCATATGTATAACTTTGATTTGTCTCATTAAGGAGATTAAACTGTCACCTTTCTTTCTCTCCAATAATGATCAATTCACCAAAGATAGTGGTTGGGGTGGGGGGATTAAGGGGATTGTGGGGTCACATGGGGGAGACTGAGACAGCTATAGAACAGCTGGTAGGAAGTTTGAGTCTCAACTGTATTACTGAAAAGTAGGAGTAGTTTAATATATAGGGGACTTGCACCACATGTGCCCTTGTGCTCATCACTCATCTCATAAAGCCTCTGGCTTCTTTTTTTCTTTTAAAAAAAAAACTAGTAGTATTGTTTTTGTAATGGACAAACACTAAACTAGATTTCATGGAAGGTTATGGTATTATGAGGTCAAATTATATGATAAAATTGTCAAATAAGCATCCGCGGGATCATAACATCATATTTATGTAACACAAATGAAAGTACTAGCGGGGGTTAATTGTATATATTTAAACTCAATCTCTTATTAGTTGACTAGTTTATCAAATAATCGATAGATGTAATAACTTAATAGTTATAATGATAGAAAGTAAGATGTAGAAAGTAAGTGCAGGAATTTAAAACACCGGAATTTTTATACTGGTTCGAATTCAATGTGTAGTCCAGTCCCCTTGTGTTACAAGGGAGTTCTCTTTTTGGTAAATGTGTTTCTCCGAGTACAGTGAAAATGACATGATAACATAGTTCCTCTAACACTCGTTTTTTTATACAATATCTCACAAGTGTTATACTCTCCTTTTTCTCTGACTTGTTACACAACAGATCTTAGTGAAATACAATGTTTGTTTGCAGTAGAACAAAGAGAGGGTTTTTGGTTCGATCAAAGTATGCTTGTCTAAGGTTAAGGTTGTGTATAAATATTTTAGTGAAGATCGAGGCTTGACAACCCCAGAGATATGATCCTTGGAAAGAGATTGATTCTTTCCAAGAATAAGATAGGTAGCCGTTGCTCTTTTCTTTCCTTTAACAGTTTTATATAATGAAGGCTTGCTCCTTGATTATTCGTCCTTCTGAAATTAGTCACTTAGCAATCTTTACAGGATTTTCGATCTTTCGGATATGATGTCCTTGATTCATGCCTTAAGTTTAGGCTTGCTTAAATCTTTCCGTCGCAGTTGTTTGTTAATCTTTGCTGATTGATATCTTTCCGTAGGCATGCAAATTTGCTGATTGGTTTATAATCTTTGCTGATTGATTTCTTTCCTTAAGCATCAAGATTGACTTCATCGATCTTGTAGTATCTTTTGATTCCTTGTTCTGTAGAGGTATATTATTTGCATTATTAAAATTAGATCTAACAATCTCCGCCTTTTGATGATGACAAAAAAATATAGGTGTAAACACCGATTGACTTTCCTGTGTTTTACTCCCCCTTAATATATGCAGTTGACTAGTCTATGGTACTCCTCGTCAGTTCATGCAGTTGACTAGTCCATGGTTAGAGTCGACTCCTGCCAACAAACTGTACTTGTACAGATACAACATATACTTTTCTCCCCCTTTTATGCATCAGCAAAGAGGGAACAAGCCAAGAACTAAACAGAATATATAACATTAAACATGATAGTTATACTAACTATCAAATGGCTTAGAGAACAAACCACAAAAACATCACAGGAAAAAAATAAATTCTCCAAAGAGTAAAAAATAGTTCATAACCAGCATAGCAAAAAAATTGTCTTAAACAACCACACTAATGGTGTGGAATAGAAGTAAGGGTATTTTAGATGAACTCCTTCAGTTGTTCAAAGCTAGCATTGGCTAAGATGCTCACTCCATCCAACCTATCATGAATTTTTCTGAAGGCTTTGACAACATTCTCCCTAACTCTGAGAACAACTCTAATTTTGAACACATCAGACCCCGTTTCCTTGGAAATGGCATGAATGTCACCAATAGTAGACTGAGTGACTGTGAGAAAATTGTTTATTTAAGAGAATTGAGAGTCAATGCCACGAAGATTATTACCAAAATCAGGACTACCACGACTGGGATGTGGAACAGATGGTGGAGGTTTGGGCTCTATAGGAGCATGCTTATCTTCGCTATTATATTTCTTAACCTAGGAGATCTTAACACTCATATAGACTGGTGATGAAGGGATAGTTGGACAGAGAAATTTGATGAGCTTCCAGAATGTGAGTGATTGAAATGTCATAGGATAGACTGGTGGAATCTTCAGCACTTTTGATCATGAAATTGATAACCCAGGAGGAAAGCTTGATTGAGTTTGGTCAAAAGACAGCAAACGAAGAAGGTGTCTCTTTAAGAGAAGGTTGAAAAGGAACCATCACGGGGAAGCAAAGTAGTTGGGATAATGTGGGCCAGAACCCTAGTTTCGAAACTAACATCACCGGGACCTAACTGGTTTGGAGGAGTCAGAGAGAGGCTAAGTAGTGCACTGTTTGGCTTGGTCAAAAGAAATTTCAAAGTCACCAGGCCAGGTATTTCTAAAAAAACATAGGAAAACCAGAACAACGACACTGAAAGAGCTAATCAAATAGAGCACAATCAAGAACAATACGCTTGCCTATCACTAAATATTCTAACTAATCAGGCTTACTAGAGCGGAGATTGGCATAGAACATTTTTTACCAGGGGTTCATATACCTTAGGGAAAGAAATATAGTGAAACTTAACCAATCCTTATTGAACGAAGAGGTCTTTGACCTTGCTATCGAGGGCTTCCATGTCGTCAAGGTCGACGACCCTTCCATGAGCAACAGGCTAGTCCTTCAGAGCAACGGAAAAATCTGTATTTGGGAAATCCCAAAAGTTGAGGTCAGATTTGAAAAAGGCAGAAAAATCAACCTTGGATTTCTTTGGGGTGGAGGAGATAATGGGTTTCTCCTTAGGGCTTTTTCTCTTAGGAGTTGAAAGTGTTCAAAGAATCTCCCTGAGTAGAGGCGAAACCCTCAGAGTGATCGTACCCTAGCTCTTCTTTTTCTAGGGGCATAGATGGGTTGCTTTGGAACGGGTGAGTTTCTGGTACAAGCAGAGGGTTTTCTGGGATGCTTAGCCATATAACGGAAAGGGTTTGATCAGAGCTTTGGAGAGGGTAGAACAATGAAAATTACTTTAAAGGGTTCTCCTCCTTAAGAAGAAGGTTTTTGACAGTTGAGTACAAAAAAGGAAAAGATATCAGTTGAAAGGACGTGATGATTGGCTTTCCAACTTTGAACGACGAACAGATGTGAAATAAGAGAAAAGAAAAGGAAAAAATGGAGCCGTAATTAATGCATGAGTAAAGGACAATCATTACACCTGTTTAAAAATCAACAGTACACATAGGTCCTAAAAGTTATTAGTAAAGCAAGTAATTCCAAGTAACTTTTCTTGAATCACAAAATATCTACTCTAACAAAGGTTTAGTAAAAATATTATCTAAATGATCAGTGGTTCCAACAAAAGATATTTATATGTCTCCCTTAAGAACATGATCTCTAATAAAGTGATGCTCGATATCTATATGCTTTACTCTCGAATGATACACATTATTTTTGGAAACACAAATAACAATTTAATTATCACAAAAAATTTGTATAAGCTTAAATGAAAGTTCATAGTCACCCAGTTGAGGAGACATCCACAGTAGTTGTGTGTAGCATTGTCCAATGACAATGTATTAAACTTCAGTAGTAGACAGTGCAACTGATGTTTTCTTTTTACTGTCCTAAGATATCAAAGCTTTTCCTAGTAATTGACATGTACAACTTATTCCTTTTCTGTTTCCCTTATCACCCGCAAGATCAGCATCTGAAAAACCTTCTAATTTAGAAGAGTTAGAGCGAAGGTACCGTAGTTCATGGATACAGTCCCAATGAGATATCAAATGATTCTTTTTACTGTGGTCAAATGTGATTCCTTAGGAGCTAACTAAAACCTGACACATTTACATATGTTGAACTTAATATATGATCGACTTGCGGACAGGTAAAATAGTGATCCAATCATTCCATGATATTTAGTTTCAACAACAGGAATTCCCTGCTCATATTTGACTAGATTTGTAGAAGGCTCATTGATGTGGAAATGGATCTAGCATTACTCTTACCAAATTTTTGAATCAGTTCTTTTGTGTATTTGGTCTGACATATAAAGATTCCTTCTTAAGATTATTGAATTTGTAGTCCAAGAAAGAACATTAACTCTCCCATCATACTCATTTCGAATTCGTTTTTCCTAAGATTTGAAAATTTCTTGCACATAAGAGGGTTAACACTATCAAATGTAATATCATCAACATAAATCTGAATGATGAGGTTACCTCCTAATGATCTTTTAATAAACAAGGTAATGTCTATTTTACCTCTTGTGAAGTCATGATCACCAAGAAAAGAACTGAGTCTATTATACCAAGCACGTGGAGTTTGCTTTAGCCCATACATCGTCGTAGTGAGCTTGTATACATGATATGGGAACTATGAATCTACAAACCCAAGTAGTTTTTTTACAAATACTTCTTCCTCAATAAATCTGTTCAAGAAGACATGTTTAACATCCATTTGAAACAACCTAAATCCTTTAAATGATGCGTATGCCAGAAGAATTTGAATGGATTCCAAATAAGCTACTAAGGCGAAGGTTTCATCATAGTCGACTCCTTCCAGTTGTGAATACCCCTGAGCAACTAGTCTGGCATTATTTCTTATGACTTTTTCATCCTCGTTCAACTTTTTTCTGAAAATCCATTTTGTTTCGATTACAGAAACATTTTTAGGTTTGGGTATAGATTCCGCATTTGATTCATACTGAACTGATCTAACTCTTCCTGCATAGCTTGAACCTAATTTGAATCCTTTAGCACCTCCTCTATCTTCTTTGGCTCGACTTGAGAGATTAATGCAATATTTGCTTTCTTTTTGAGAGATCCCCTAGTTTTCATTTCTTCATCCAGATCTACTATAATGAATTTTTGAAGATATTCAGGCTAGCTTCTACATTCATTTGGACACACTACATTGGTTGATATAGTACATTGCTGCTGATTTGAGTTGACTCTATCGCAGCAAATATATCAGTCGACTCCTGAGATTTGCTTGTTTCCTGAATTTCTTGAGCTCGATCTTCATTACCTGCAGTAATTCCTTTCTCGGCCAAGGATTATTTTCATTGAGTATACCATGTACTGATTCTTCCACACATAATAGTGCATTTATTATAGACTCTAAAAGATCTACTACTTAAAGAGTAGCCCATAAAAATACCTTCGTCAATTTTTGGATCTAATTTTCCAAGATTATCCTTACCGTTATCGGGGATAAAATATTTACTTCAGAAAGGATGGAAGTAACAAATATTGGAACGTTTACCTTTCCATAATTCATATAGAGTCTTCTTTAGAATAGGCCTTATGAGGAATCAGTTGAGAATGTGACATGTTATACTTACACCTTTTGCCCAGAAGTGATTTAGCAGTGAATAATCTAGTAACATGGTTCTTCCCGTATCTTGGAGGGTTCTATTCTTTCTTTCTACAACCATATTCTGTTGCGGTGAGCATGGTGCAAAGAAATTATGTGTTATCCTTGATCATTAAAAAAATCTTCAAATGCTCTACTTTCAAATTCTCCTCCATGTCACTCTGAATTGTTGAAATTAGATATCGCTTTTTTCTTTCAACCTTCTTGCAGAAAACTTTAAAATTTCTTAATGTTTCTTCCTTATGAGATAAGAAAATTACCCAGGTGAAACATGAATAATCATCTATAATAATAAAAGCATACATCTTTCCTCCTATACTAGAAGTTTTAGCAGGCCCACATAATCCATGTGAAGTAATTTGAAAGGTTTGAAGTAGATACTATATCTTTATTTTTTAAAGAGTTTCTGGTCTGCCCATTTGACACGCATCACAGATGTGGGTTCTAGAAAAATTCAGCTTAGGTAGACCAACAACCAACTCATGTTTGGATAATTTTTCTATCAATGCATGGTACCATGACCAAGTTTCCCATGCCACAACCATGGATCATCAGACAAAGAAATTAAGCAAATATGACCATCTATCTTTTCAAAACTATCTAGGATATAAACATTTCCATACCTTTTTTCCAAGAAGGACTATTTTACCTGATTGGTCTTCAATAGCACATCATGTTTTCTTAAAATTTACCTTATATCCTAAGTCACAAAGTTTACTTATGCTCAAGAGATTGTAGTTGAGGCCATCGACAAGATAAACTTCACTGATGTTACAATTGTTATTGAAGGGAATTGTTCCGGTACAAATTATTTTGCCTTTTGAGTCATCCCCAAATCTAACATTTCCTCCATCAATTTTTATAACTTCTTTGAACAGGTTTTGGTCACATGTCATATGTCTGGAACACTTACTATCTAGATACTATTTTCCGTTGCAGCTTATTCGGTAGTGTTCCTTCAAACAAGGTGAATACTTTTTTTAGGTACTCAAGCTTTCCTGGGTCCTGGAGAGTTAGTGTTACTAGACTTAGAATTGTTTTCTGGCTTCCAAACCCATCCTGAAACGTTTCCTTTACAAAAACAACAAAAGGAATATTTATGCCAACTTTTGTTACTGTAATGACATGTAATTTCTAACTAACCTTTAGGTCTTTCATTAGTGTTAGTACTAGTTGACTTAGTTCTGATTGGTCCTTTTCCAGTTGGCTTGTAACTCGTCTAGTTTGACCTAATAGAACTGTGACTGGTGGACTTGCACATGCCATTTAGTTGCACTTGCAATTCCTCAAACTCTTCTTGAAGTACTTCTTTTTCGCTTTCACATACTTCATGTTTGAGTTTCCAGTCTTTACCTTCTTTAGTAAGTCTCTTAAGCTCATTCATTATTTTTTGAGACTCTTTCAAAGTCAAATCAAGATTATCCTGCAATTCATTGCATCTTTCACAGTTATAAGATCTTACCTCACTAGTTTCACCTCGTACCATGAAACAATTTTTATTTTCTTCATCTGAAGTGTCCTCATTTATCCAACATAGGATTTGTTCATTTTGATTTTCGAAATCGTCATGACGTAGAGATTTGCTATCTCTTCATGGTCTGAATTGTCCTCATTACTCCAGCTTCCAAAGGATTTGTTCTTGTTAAAGCCTCTAGAGATATTCCTTTTCAATTCTTGGCACTCAGCTTGAATATGCCCAAATCATCCACACTCATAGCTCTTTCCATCGTTCTTGTCCTGTTCAATGCATTGTCTAGATTGTTTTGGTGGAATTCGTATTTTCTATGTATTCTGAAATCTTCTCATTAATCCATCTATGTTTCTTGATAGCATAACAATCTCTTCTGGTAAAGCTTCAGGATCATCATCAATTTCCTTTTCATCTATTTCAGTTGAGGTCTTGAATGCGACTATTTTCTTTTTTTCTTCTTGACTAGTCTTCTTGAGATGTGTCCTTTTAAAAGCTATGAGTTCTCCTCGTAGCTCATCATAGGATAATTTGTTAGATCCTAAGATTCCAGTGTAAATATTTTGGTCTTTCAGGTGGTTGGCAAGCTCGTGAGAATTTTTCTAATTTGATCACCACTGGTGCTTGCCAAATGATTTTAGATCGATAATTATTTTGCTAAATCTAGCAAACATCTCCTAAATGGATTCTCCTTCTTTCATTGAAAAGAGTTCATAATCATGAACCAGCATGTTGATATGTGTTTCCTTTACCTTATTGGTTCCTTCGTATGTGACCTCAAGCTTCTCCCATATTTCTTTGGGTGTGTCATAGCTTGAGATTTTCTCAAATTCTTCACCATTTATAGCATTATGGAGAAAATTTCTCGCTTTATTGTTAACTTGTACCACTTCCAATGAATTTATTATGTATGAATCTATATCTTCAAGATCAACAAGTGGTGGAGTAACAACAAGTAAGGATAGTTTTCCTTTTTGATTACTCTCCAAATTTAACGTCATAGGCCTTGGTATAGATCTCCATTCGCACTTTCCAATGGAGAAATGTTGTCCATTAATGTATGGTGGTCTAACTTGTGAAGTTCTTTCCTAAATGGCTCTTATGATAACTTAATTTTCCATGATATTTTCTCACAAGTTGTTAAGCAAAAGTAGAATGTGAGCCTTGCTCTTATACCAATTCAAAGTACCGGGGGGAGGGGGGGGGGGAGTGAATTGTATATTTTCAAACTTAATCTCTTATTAGTTGGCTAGTTTATCAACTAGTCGACTAGATGTAGTAACTTAACAGTTATAATGATAGAAAGTAAGATGCAGAAAGTAAGTGTTGGAATTAAACATCCTGAAATTTTAATACTGGTTTGGATTCAATGTGAGCCCTAGTTCAGTCTACTCGGGTTGCAAGGGAGTTCTCTTTAGTAAATGCATTTCTTCGAGTACAGTGGAAATGACTTGATGATACAGTTCCTCTAACACTCGTTTCTTTTTAATACAATACCTTACCGGTGTTATAGAGCCCGTTTGAATTTGCTTAAAAAAAGTGGCTTTTAAGTAGAAATAGCTTTTAAGCCAAAAAGCAACAAGTTAGGGTTGTCCAACTTATTATTTTTGGCTTGTTTTGAGCAGTTTTTTGATATTTTAAGTGCTTTTTGACTTTGGCAAACACTGAAAAAAGCTAAAAAGAACTTAAAAGTTGTTTTGACTAGCTTAAAGGCCAATCCAAACACCCTCATGCTCTCCTTTCTCTCTGATTTGTTACACAACATATCTTAGTGAACTACAATGTTTGTTTACAGTAGAATAAAGAGAGAGCTTTTGGTTCGATCAAAATATATCTGTCTAAGGTTAAGGCTGTGCATAAAGACTTTGGTGAAAATAGAGGCTTGACAACCCAAGAGATTTGATCGTTGGAAATAGATTGATTCTTTCCAAGAATAAGATACCTAGTCGTTGCTCTTCCTTGATATTCTTCCTTTAACAGTTGCATATAATGAAGACTTGCTCCTTGATTGTTGGTCCTTCTGAAATTAGCTGCTTAGCAATCTATACAGGATCTTCAATCTTCCGGATATGCTAGCCTTGATTCATGCCTTAAGTTTAGGCTTCCTTGATTCTTTCCATCACAACTGTTCGTTAATCTTTGCTGATTGATTTCTTATTTAGGCATCCAAATTTGCTGATTAGTTTATAATCTTTGCTGATTGATTTCTTTCCTTAAGCATCAAGATTGACTTCAGTGATCTTGTATCTTTTTGATTCCTTATTCTTCTGTAATTGATTTCCTGCGAAGGTATATTATTTGCATTATTAAAACTAGATCTAAAAACAAATTCACCACAAGTTATGGTAGAAAAGTGACAAATATTTTTTCATCCTTAATTGGATTTTGGGTTTACACTGGGTACGTATGGATCATCGTCTTTAATAGGAAACTTTTTACCCATAAAGTAGGATTTCTCTACAGAAATCCACATTAATTGAAACCCATAGCGAATATCCATTATCAAGTGAAAAAGACTTTGGTATGCGGACATCCAAATTTACATACATTAGAATTCAAAGGACAACAGGACATATTTATAACGTTGTCGTGATAAACCTTTAGTATAAAAACTCTTATGTCCTTAATCAGAGTCTAGGGTTTGAGTTTTAGGTATAGAGTCGTATTAGTTAAGAAGCATTTTACTTTAAAAGCAGAACATTCAACACCAAAAAAAAAAAAGACAATTCGGTGTATTAAGCTCACGCTATATACGGGGTCGGGGAAGGAACCAGACCACAAGGGTCCATCGTATGCAGTCTCACTCTGCATTTTTGCAAGGCTATTTCTACGACTCGAACTCGTGACTTCTGCCTGATCACATGACAACAACTTTATCAATTACATCAGACTCCCCATCAACACAAATTTAAATTAACCAAGCTCTACCACGAATACCGAATACTTGCAAAAAACCTAACAAGACCTTTAATACGACGACATCCATGAAATTACCTTCCTATCGTAGCTAATTTACATGCATTAGAATTGAAAGGAGATGAAAAAGAACATTCCTCCATATACTAAGCAGACTGTCGTGCACGTGCTATTGAGCACCGCTTGATCAATGAGATTAGATGTCATCACATGCTACCATCAGCTTTAGGGCATCAATCAGTAAACTTTCTCATTATTTATATTCTAAAAGTAATCTTCAATGCGTGAATTGATAATGTCCTCCCATTACACTGTCCTTATTCTCCAGAGCGAACTCAGAGTTTTAATTTTATGAATTCTAAATTTGGATTTTAGTTTTAAGACGCATCACTTTGTTTAAGTTTTGAGTTCATAATTTGGTAGTTTCAACAAATTTAGTGTATTTTGAATATATAAATAAATTCAGGTCAAAGCTAAAATTTTCGAGTTCAAATAGACTCATAACTATAATATTAGATACATCCCTGCTTGTTCCAACTTCGATCGCGCAGGACAAGATATCATTCTCCTGAATGTTTTTCAGAACTCTCATGTATTCTTGATATAAATATAAATTAATTAATTTAATTCCTATAAGAAACTGTAAGTTCCTCCGACTTGAATCTTTAATAATTTGAAATCCGTTATCCCGTTTATATCACAGATATTCAGAAGGTAAGGTACCATGTTCCCTTTATATTATTAAAATTCATCCCTTATTTTATATTGGTAGAGGTTCGCCTAACGTCTCATCATCAATAAAGGTGATTTATTTACAGAAAATAGATTGTATATGCCAAAGCAATTACAGTTAGATACTTCATCCGACTATAAAACCCTTTATGAATGAGCAGGTTACTTTAATTTGAAGACCGGGAATTTATAGGCAAAAATGGAAGTTTTACCACTTAACTCTGTCTCATTAGATATGATTTTCCATCGGACACGCCGTAAAAAATATGGTTTCATATGGACAATCCGTGGAAAACATTTCCGACGAACCAATTTTCGGGGAATATATATGTCAGAAATTTAAGAGAAAAATAAAAAAATAAATTATAATTAGGGAACAAAAATTTAAAGAAAAAATGAGAGGGTACAAAAGTACGATTATTGGAATATCGCGTGGAAAGTTGAAAGTGTGGAAGATGAGCTGTGGAATGTGGAAGGGATCGGAGGGGGAAGAAGAAGATCATGTCAAGCCATGTGAATGGTTTATGCACGATACTAAGCTTTATTTCACTTTGTCACCCAAACTAACTTCACATGTAGGGCATGTGTCCCTTTTTGCCATTATCCCTTTGTTTATTCGGAAGGGTTAAAAATACCTTGAACTATTTAAAATAGTTTAAAAATATATTTTATTTATTTTTTGTGTCAAAAATATTTCGGTTGTTTATGTTTTGGATTACAAATGGTCCTATACCATTAGCTTTGTCATTGAAGCTAACATAATAGTCCAACTAAGTTATATTTGCTTACATCGCCATCCATTTAAGCAATCCAACATGGCAAAATTATTTTTCGAAAAAAAATAATTTTTTTAATTAAAATACAAATTAAATATTTATTTTATAAAAAATTATGAAATACTCGGAAAAATTAGTTATTTCGGATATTTGTGTTAAAATACAAAATCAACACTTTTTCTAAAAATAATAAAAAAAATTCCGGAAAAATTATTCTTGATTGGACTTTATAATTTGATTAAAAAACTCTGTAATTCTGTTTTATGAATTTATGATTAGTTTGATCTAAATTTTAGATACTTATCAGTTATAGCTTCACAAAAGGCACACCTCTACTGTAAGTGTCAATTGGTTCATCCGAAATTCTTATAGTTTTTCATTTTTCAAATTTTCAAAAATTTAAAACTTCAACTTCAAGTGAAATTTAAAATTTTCATGATCAAACACTTATTCACCAAAAATTTAAAAAATTTCTGAAATAATATATTAAAGCACGCTAAAAAATAATTTATTTTGTATATAATATATAATATTTTAATAAATAAATAAATTTTCTGATTTTTTTAGTATTTTCGGAATGAGTGTTAATTTTGTATTTTAAAAAAAATTATGAAATAAATTATTTTGCCGAATAGTTTTTACCTTTTCAGGAATAAACGTTGATTTTGTATTTTAATAAAAAATTTTGAAAAAATAATTTTCTCAAAAAAATAATTTTGTCATGCTGGATTCTTAGGTGGATGGCCATGTAAGCAAATCTTACCTAATTGGACTACTATGTCAGCGTCAATGGCAAGACTAACTGTTTAGGAGCATTTCTGGTCCAAAACATAGACGACAGTGATAGTTTTGACACAAAAAAACAAACAGAAAATATTTTTGAGCTATTCCGAATAATTCAAAAATATTTTTGACCCTTTTTCGTTATTTATTTGTACCTTCTCCCATATTCCCAATATATGTATATGTATAGTAGTTGTCATTTAATGAAGAGGAGTATTGGAGAGTAGTACTAAAATTATTTCTTTATGATCAATAGATTATATGTTCAAGATGTGAAATCAAGCATTGATGTTTGAATTAGAATAAGTTAAATTGATATCGTATCGATGCATCCCTTTTGGAATTCTGCTTAGACACGAATTGTTTGGCGCATAGAACCGCCCTTATTTTTTGTTGTCATTTACTCCAACAACAACTACAACAACTACCCAGTATAGTCCCACAAAGTGGGTTTTGGGGAGGGTAATATGTAGACGAGCCTTACCTCTACCCGAAAGGGCAGAGAGACTGTTTCCAATCGACCCTCGGCTCTGTGAAGGAAAGGAAAAACAAAAACAAAGACGAAAGAGCATTAGTAACTCCAGCAGAAATAGCGTAAATAATTATCTAAACATAAGAATCATAAATAAAATAGCATGCAATAATATCAGATAGTAACTACCATAAATAACTACCATAAGGGAGACACAATCCAATACACAAATTATCTATGGATAGCCCTGCCAAGCCTCACCCAACCCCGGGTGAGGAGTACGAAAAACTGTAGGAGCCTCTATCCTACGACCCTGATACTAGACCTCCAGACTTTCCTATCAAAGGCCATGTCCTCGGAAACCCGCATTCTAGCCATGTCATACCTAATCACCTCTCTCCAATACCTCTTAGGCCTCCCCCTGCCTCGTCGTACACCGACCATCGCCAGCCGCTCACAACTCCTCACTGGGGCATCAGGACTTCTCCTCCACACATGCCCGAACCATCTCAGCCTCGCTTCTCGCATCTTCTCATCCACCGGGGCAACCCCACTTTCTCTCGAATAACTTCATTCTTAATCTTATCTAACCCGGTGAGCCCGCACATCCACCTGAGCATCCTCATCTCCACAACCTACATTCTCTGAACATGAGAGTTTTTCACTGGCCAGTACTCCGCCCCATAAAACATGGCAGGTCTAACCACAACTCTATAAAATTTTCCCTTGAGTTTCTGTGGAACTTTCTTGTCACACAGGACTCCTGATGCAATTTTGTTGTCATTTACTCCCTCCGTATTAAAAGATTTTTATAGTTTGACTTGACGCAAATTTTAATAAAGAAAGAAAGACTTGTGAGATATATAATCTAAAATAAGCTATAGCATCTTTGTGACCGTAAAAAGTTTGAAACTTGTGGTTTTAAATTTTCTATAATATTTATATGATTATAAATACTTGTTATTAAAAAATATTTAAAAATGTCAATTTAATTAAAATAGTACCAGATTTTTTGAAATGGATACTGTAATAAACATGGGGGCAATAGACATGATAATTAAATATACTAAGCCAATCGATCGCCGCAACATCAAGTTTAAGCAAGTTAAGTAAACGTAAAGCGTTGAATTTCTTTTAAACTATTCCTTTTTTGGTGAGATGAAATAAATATGTAAAAATACAGAATTGTACAGTTAAATTTCTCTTTAACAACCTTATTTGTTTTGAATATTTTTGAATCTTATAGTAAAATGCTGTTATATAGAATATATATTATAATATGATATAAAAATTAGCTTAAAAAAACTTAAATTTTATAGTAAAGTATTATTATATTAAAATATTATTATAGAGAGGTTTACCATATACGAAAAATGAATGAGAACAGGAATCGTGCTATTAGGGTTATGACACGCACAGGATACCAATATTCATCTACAAGACTACAGCAACAAAGCTATGGACTGGATTGGATCAGATACCCATGCGTTGCTGCACCTGAAGTAGAGATTTTGGTGTCTCAATTAACGATACTACTATGGACGTGGAATAATATTGTATGAGATAATGCGGCCCATTTTGTTGTGCTGCTACTTCAATATAAGTTGTAACGAAAATTGTCAAGTTGTTATGAAATAATATAAAGACAAGAACAATAATGCAAGAATAAGAACAATATAGAGAGAGAATAGGGAGAGAGAGAAGTATTCTTATTAATACTGGGGTGATTTATAATGGGGTAAGACCCCTCTATTTATAGGAAGAGGAATGACTTAGCTTCAAGCTAAAACTCTTAGACATTCACTCTAAATAGACTTCTATTTTATAACACTCCCCCTTGAATGTCTATTCAATAATGTGCCTCATAAAACCTTAAAACCAAAACCCAATGGGAAAAATTAAAGTAAAGGAAAAAGAGTACACATGTTTGAATATGCGCCTATTGGTTGCCTCGTTAAAAACCTTGCAAGGAAAACCCAGTGGGAAAAAACCTTGTAAGGGAAAAAGAGTGCAACGCGCATTGACTCCCCCTAATGAGTACATCAATTTATATCCTTGAGCATTTGCATTCCAATCTTGTGCATCATCTTCAAAACGATCTTTGGTAGACGTTTGACAAATCAACCATATTGACTTGAATAAATATTCCGTACCTTGAAATCATCATTCTTGATAGATATGAACATCTTCATATAATGTCGTGGAATAACTCTTTAATATCTCCATAGATGCATTCTCAATGCCATCATGCTTATAGTTATAGCAAGATACATATGTACATAAATTGTACTTAGGATGTGGTACTTCAGGACCAAGAATTGCATATGCTTCAAGCAACTTAAATCTTTCAAGTTAAGTCATATAAGCCATATAATAGACTTTAGATGCATATCAAGTTTTCCATGTCATGCTAGACAAATAAGATATCGAAAACTGATTATACATACCTTTGACTTTATACTTTCAAGCATTTGAACTATAGGTTCAAAACTACATGTCTTTCATATGGAATCAATTCTTCTTGAATTGTATCTCTTCCATTTAGTTACTTTCTTTGGGTCAGCAAATGCGTATAGCATGCTTTGCAATATGTTGCAATTGAATTATCCCTTTTATGAACTTCAGGTTCATATCATGATATTCGGGGATATACATATACAAATGATAATTCATCCCATGTAACCTTTTCTCAAGTGTTTATCATGTCTCATCATGACCGATCCTGGGTGTCCCAATCGATCATGCCAAAGTACAAAGGTATTGGAATCAGTAACCCTTTGGTTTACTGTTGAATGTGCCTCAATTGCACTAATTCTTGTCCAATACAGGCCACAAGATAAAGACGGGAATTTCTCAATAACCCTCTTTTGGCCGGAGACATTCTTTGTGATGACGAGATATTCAAGATTATCTTCATCCATTGTCTCAATATGATAGCCATTCCGGCGTACATCTTTAAAACTCAACAAGTTTCTCTTAGACTTGGAGGAGAACATTGCATTCTCTATGTTTAACGTCGTGCCTTTGGGCAGAGTTACAATTGCTCTTCCGGAGCCTTCAATCAATTTACTACTTCCAGATATTGTAGTAACGTTTGCCTTACACATATTTAGTTGAGAGAAATACTTCCTTTCTTTGAGTATTGTATGTGTAGTACATGAATCAACTAGGCAAATACTTTTACAGTTGGACGTTGATCCAAGTTCGCTTTGTGAGATATCCATATTTGCTATCCCATAGTTTGACATACAAAAGAGATACACGAACATAAGAATAAACAACTTCAATCCGTTTGTGTCACATTTAAATAATATTTTCAAAATCTGCTGCGGTCAGTTGACAAACTAAATCAGATAGTCGATTATATGGATTACTATGCAGCTTGAAAATTTCAGTTGAAGCATTTTCATAAAACAATCGATTGTTAAACACACACAATCGATTGTTGAACATTGACAATCGATTGTTAAACACACACAATCGATTGTTGAACATTGACAATCGATTGTTAAACACACACAATCGATTATTTGCTATTTTTGAAAAACTTCAGATCACACTGTCTTAAGACAATCGATTGTTAGACATAGACAATCGATTGTTGGTTATTTTTGAAAAAATTCCAAACCTCACTGTATAAAGACAATCGATTGTTAGACATAGACAATCGATTGTTGGTTATTTTTGAAAAATTCCAGATCACACTGTTTTAAAGACAATCGATTGTTAAACATAGACAATCGATTGTTGACTGTTTTTGAAAAATTCCAGATCACACTGTTTTAAAGACAATCGATTGTTAAACATAGACAATCGATTGTTGACTGTTTTTGAAAAATTCCAGATCACACTGTTTTAAAGACAATCGATTGTTAAACATAGACAATCGATTGTTGACTGTTTTTGAAAAATTCCAGATCACACTGTTTTAAAGACAATCGATTGTTGATCATTGACAATCGATTGTTTTGCAGTTTTTATGCGAAATATGAGATAACCGACTAGTTTTTCAGGTTAGTCGATTACCTCTACTAGAAAGTAAAAATATTATTGATATTTGAGCATATTGAAACATTCTAAAGAACTAATACTAACATTATATCATGAACTAACTAATACGAGCTAATACTAATGGCTATTAGTTTATTCATTCACTAATACAAACAAGTAAAATAAAATCAAACAGCTCCATCTTCTTTCATCACTGATCCATCACCGATTAGGTGGTCTATCTTCCCCTCGGGTTGCTCAAAGAAGTCTGCCACATCCAAGTGGGTGATGTCAAAGTTGTCGTCAGAGACAAAATTCGTTTCAGGGCGTTTACTCTTTCGAGATGCTTGATAAAGGTCAACCAAATGTCATGGTATACGGCAAACCTTTGACCAGTGCCCGTTTCCACCGCAACGATAATATATAGTTTATAAACTATTTTCTTTTGGGTTCTTATCGTATCGTGCTTGTGGCAGAGTGACCAACTTCAGGTTGTCATATTTCTTCTTTAAGCCATTCCACAAGATAGGTGGATCCTTGACGGTGAGATATTCAATCTTCAAACCTTCATCAAGGTGATGGCGCAAGAAAATCAAGGCCTTCACACATTCTTGGGTGGATGCTTTTTCTCTATCTTTGATGGTGTCTCCGAGACCCATAGCATCTAAGTGGATTTCAGCATCCAACACCCATGTCATATAGTTATTGCCTGAAATTTCAAGGGCAACGAACTTTCTTTTCGTAATGTCAGACATAATCGAAAATTAAATTAGGAAGAGGGAAACACCATAGATTTTTCGAGAATGGTTCTTGAGATGGTAGAGTCTCGTGCTGATAACGTGTTATGAAATAATATAAAGACAAGAACAATAATGCAAGAATAAGAACAATATAGAGAGAGAATAGGGAGAGAGAGAAGTATTCTTATTAATACTTGGGGTGATTTACAATGGGGTAAGACCCCTCTATTTATAGGAAGAGGAATGACTTAGCTTCAAGCTAAAACTCTTAGACATTCACTCTAAATAGACTTCTATTTTATAACACAAGTTATTTAATTAATAAGTACTTTCATTATCATTCTATCGGATATTATTTTATTATTTCATTCTAAAAGAAAAAGACATCTTTTTAAATTTGTAATCGATTTAACAAACTCCCAGGTTTACTCTTAGTGAGTGGTTGCTATGGGTTCTCTCAAGTGCAAGTTCATCTGAATGGGTACTAGTTTTTCAACACTAAAATGACATATAAATGACACGCATTTTCTTTTCAAGTCTCATTTATTAGGTATTGGATTGGGTAAGGAATCTAAAAGAAATTAATCTGACTATGATATTGAAAGAAATATTCAAATAATAGCTGGGAAGCTATTTACTTTTATTGAACAGTTAGATAAATTATAATTCTTCAAAATTGAAAAGTTATAATAGAATATTGAACTTTAACTTATGCACAGTAACAGTGCAAAAATAAAGATACATTATTTTTGACATAATGTACCATATTATTTACTGCATGTTTGTGTTGTCAAATTAGGATAACCATAGACAGTATATAAATGCTTTTATGATAAGCTTTTATACTTTTTTTTATACGTGCAAGCATTGTTGGTAACTCTTGATTTATCCCTAATCTAGAATTATCCTTTGTATTTTTTAGGTGATAAGTCTAATTGGAAAGTAAGTTTATCTTTTGACACCTTGATAGGTTATGCATTTTATTATGTTTTGATAATCTAACAAATTTACTTTTGAGAATCAGATGGGAACCTGTTCTACATCCTCAACTGCTCAAGAACAACAAGTTTTAATTCGGGGACATGTTTCAACAATTCAGAGTGAAAGAAACAACAGAGGGAATAGATGGATATCAGTTTCCCTGCTAACTGTACCAGTCAACCCCCACAGCTGTAAAGTCGTTGCAACTGTTTCTCTGGATATAAGCAACATTGCAAACAGTGCAGCAGCCACTTTACGGGGAATGCCCTTGTACCAAACATGCTTGCATTATTCAGGTGATGTCACTTATGTAATATTAACATTAAGAAAAGACAAAATATCATACTTGCACATTCTAGAATTGATCAAGCTTTCTCTCAAGTGCGTCGCAATGTTGCAAGTGACTTTCAAGATGTAACAAAGAGCAACATAACGATGTTTCTTACATTGAGTCATTACATATCATTAGTTGTATTCCACCTTATTAAAGTGATTTACTTGTATTTCCTACTTAGCTTATATTGAAGCATTGTGTAGGAAACCTTTTGTAAAATCATAAACCTTGTGTTTGTTTCTTGGCTAGAGGTAGTCGAGTTGTAAGCTTTGTAAAAGAGTTTTTACAAAGGATCTTATAATAGAGTTATTACAAGTTAGTGAGGGAATAAGAGGTTAATTCCCTGGTTACAATAGTTTGTAATGCGAAGCTTGTTTAGTACTGAAGTTGAATCTTACGAGGTTAGGTCGTGTTTTTTTACCCTGTGAGCTGGGAGTTTTCCACGTAAAATTATATTGTGTTATTTACTTACTACTCTGTGTGTGTGTTTTGTAGGAACTAATTGAGAACCCGGTTCTGTATATAGTTTGGTGGACTCCTTAGTTTCTATCATTTGGTATTAAAGAAGGTTCTTTCTATCAGGATAACACCTAGAAAAGATCCTCATAGCTGCTCCACCAAACTTTATAGAAGGTCAATCTACCTACAGATTACCAAGATTCAACTGCCAATACTACGGATGGTAGAAGACAAAGAATCATGATTTTATCATGGCTGAAGATTCAAAACTTTGGGATGTCATCTGCTATGGCCCATTTGTTCCTACGTAGACCATTGGTGAACCAACAGTGATAGTTTACAAACCAAGAAAGGAGTACAACGATGTTGACAGCAAGGCTATAGAGAAGAACTTTCGAGAAAAAAAGATCCTCGTCTATGGTATTGGACTAGATGAGTATTGCAGGATTATAACCTGTCAATTTGCCTAGGAGATCTAGGAAGCTCTCCAAACAACATACGAAGGGAGAACTCAAGTCAAGCAGTTGAAGATTGATATGCTAACCACCGAGTATGAGCTTTTAAGAATGAAGGATAATGAGTCCATTCAGCCCATGCACACTCTCTTCAACACTATAATCAATAAGCTTCACTCTCTGGGAGAAAGAATTCACAACAATAAACTTGTTAGGAAAATACTTAGTGTATTACCTGGTTCCTAAGAAATAAAAGTAAATGCTATCATGGATGCAAAGGAACTTCACCATTGATGAGCTCATTAATAATCTGAAAACATATGAAATGAAGAAGAAGAAGGATAACATGAGAAGAGAGCCTAAAAGGGAGAAGAATCTGGTTCTCAAGATAGACAATAATTACTCGCGCAGTGAGGATGCTGATAGAGATTACTTGATAAAGAGATTTCAGAAAATTATTCAAAGAAATGGAGGTATCCCAAAAAGGGGCAGCTCCAGAATAACGGGCTTTGCACTCATTGAGGTAACACTGGACATTTTAAAGAAACCTGTAAAGCTAGATTTCAGTCGCAATAGATAAGTAAAGTTTTTTGCTAATAAAGTAACTACTACTAAAGACATGGTCCCCCATATAAAAAACATGTGATGCCTGTTTGGACTAAAAGAACCTTGATTCACCCTCTTCCTCACTATAACTGATCCAAACTTGTTTGGGTTCCTAAATCTAATCCTTGATTTCCTTGTGTAGAGAGCAGTGAAAAGGAGCAACCAAAGATGGTATATAGGTAGAGCCTATTCTAAGCACATGAGTGGAAGAATCTTTCACTCAAAGTCGTAGAAAGAGAGAGTGTGTCCTTTGAAAATAGAAAAAAGGATACATTGTGGAGCAGGAAGAATTGGGAAGTCTCTTACTCACTCAATCGAAAATATGTATTATGTGAACGACTTAAAGTACAACATACTGAGTGTTACTGAAATTTGCGACAAAGGAAACAAAGTGGAATTTGTGTCAAAAATATGCACAATCACAAATCTTGTGACTGGTGAAGTGGTCCTGGTGGCTAAAAGATAGAAAAATATTTAATTTGCTGATTTTGAGTCTTTGCAAAATAGGTATCTCACTTGTCTGAGTGTTGTGGATGATGATGCTAAACAATGGAATGGAAGATTAGGTCATGAAAGTTTTACGTTTTTGAACAAATTAGTTAAGAAGGACCTGGTTCGTGGCCTACCTAAGTCAAGCTTCAAGGATCATAAGGTGTGTGATGCATGCATAAAAGAAAAACAAGTCAAATCCTCCTTCAAGCCCAAAAAGGAAGTTGGTACCTCAAAGTCACTTGATCTCCTCCATATGGATCTCTGTCGAGCTATGAGGGTTCCATGTAGAGGAGGAAAGAAGTACATTTTTGTTATAGTGGACGACTATTCCAGATTCACTTGGACACTGTTCCTTAGAACCAAGGATGAAACTTTTCCAGTATTTGCTGCATTTATGAAGAAGATCTAGGTGAAGATAAGCCATATTATAGTGTGTATAAGATCTGATCAGGGCACAGAATTTGACAATGAAAATTTTGGCGAATTCTATACTGAAAATAGCATAAGTCATAATTTTTCAGCTCCAAGAACACCTAAAAAATGGTGTTATGAAGAGGAAGAATAGGACTCTTGAAGACATGGTACGGACAATGTTGATTGATAGTGGCATTGCAAAAAATTTTTTAGGAAGAAGTAGTCAACATTTCATGCTACTTGGTGAACGGGTGCATGATTAGGTCCCTTCTGGACAAAACCCCGTATGAACTACTGAACGGGAGGAAACCCAAGCTGACACATCTAAGGACATTTGGTTGCAAATGCTTTATCCTCAACAATGGTAAGGAAGTACTTGGAAAAATCAATGCCAAAAGTGATGAAGGGATCTTTCTGGTCTATTTATCACAAAGCAAAGTCTGCAAAGCATACAACAAAAGAACTCAATATGTTAGGAAATCATACATGTGATCTTTGATGAATCTTACCACATATGTGGGAAAGATTCACATGATATGACTGACCAAGATACAGATAGTCAATTGTTCCTGGTGAAGGAATTCATATGGCAAATTGAAAGGCTGACATGATGAGTCATATCAAGGAATTAAATGATGATAGTTCAGCTGTATCTCTAACTGATGTGGAGGAACTCGATTCCTCAATCACAATAACTGAAGTTGAAAATAGAGTTGTTGATGCTGTCCAGGAACCCTAGATGCTGAGCTGAGAAGTGGGTCTCACGTCAACCATGGATCACATTCAAAAGTTCCCAGACCCTCTCAAAATGAGATTCAAGTGTCTAACTGGAAGCACAAAAGTTTATACCCTCTTCAAAATGTGATCACTCTTCTTGACTCAGGCATTCAAACTAGATCAAAGTTAAGAAACTCACTTTCCTTATCAGTTTTTCTCTCTCAAATTAAGGCAAAACATTTCAAGGAAGCATTGAAAGATGCTGAATGGATTAATACTATCAATATGAACTCTATCAATTTGAAAGGAACAATGTATGGCACCTGTTTCTTGACATGCTGACAGAACTGCTATAGGAACCTGGTGGTTATTTCAAAACAAACTTGATTAGTTTGGAAACATAACAAGGAACAATACAATGCTAGTAGCTCAATGCAATAATCATGAAGAATGGATTGACTATGATGAAAATTTTGATCCATTTGCTCAAATGGAGGCCATTTGAATCCTTATTGCCGTTGCATGTCATATGGAATTTAAATAGTTCCAAATGGATTTCAAAAGTGCATTTCTAAATGGTTTTCTAAAAAAAGAAGCTTTTATCAAGCAACCGCATGGCTTCGAATGTCATGAGTGTCAACCCCCTTTTTTCCCTTTTTGCAGGGAAGTCCGGGTTTCAACATTCATGGGGGAAAAACTCATTTCCTTTTGGGAATTGGATATTTGAAGAGTCTCTACCTAACAGATTAAGGTGTGTTAGGGCACCTAGAGATATTAACTAATGTAACCAGTTTTGCATTACCATAGATTAGGGTAAGGGCTCGAAATAACCTTGAGGGAAAGGTGTTAGGCACCTATTATGGTCCATTACGGTGGGTCCCGAATGAACTTAAACTATACGGATTAGTCAACTAACAAGCAAGAAATCTTAGTACATATTTGCAAATAAAGGTAGTCTAAATACTTATATAATCAATGTATTTGAGATGGTCCAATGCACATATATGAAAGAAGTTTAGATAGTTTAAACACATAGAGGAATTGAGAAAGGAAAGTTGATTAGCCTACATGATCAATGTGTGCAGTGCCCGGTAATCCTCCTCAACTAGAGGGGCTACACGTGACATTAGCGCACAGGTCATCATATGCTTTTCCACCCATTACCCTCCCCTTAATGGTTATATAAGCAAATTTGATTAACGACCTCTAAGCGTGATGTTATGCGTCCCTTCCTTGTGGCCTCATAGGAGTTTATGACCTGTAGACTTAGGAAATTTTAGAGAATCCTTATGTGTTTAATGGGGAAAAATTTAGGTGATAACAAATAACACATATGACTTTTAATTAAAGAAGCAGGTTTTTTACGGCTCATATTTACCTCCACATATACATAGGCAAATAAAAATCACATCTCAAAAAGCTAATTTTGAAGTTCAGAAAGCCTAGGAACATGATATCTAGATTGATGCTAAAGATACATGATATGCAGCGTTTGTTTTAAGGGAAGTGGCAGAATCCTAACCATTTTGCCTACTGGTTTTATAGCCTTTTAAGTAAGGACTATTTCATGCATAAATAGAACTGGTTTTGTAGTTATTTAATGACCCAAGGCTTGCCTAGGTGTGTATATGCAGTCATAATCCGGGACTAGTTAAACAATTTGAAGTTATTTCATACTATAGGCATGATCTAAGTGATGAATATTATAGTAGGTGATTTTATACTGATTCATACTAGAACGTGATACATATGTGTGGGGGTTATTTTAACCTATTTATATTAGGGACATGTCTCAAGCAAATGCACGTGCGGTCCCAAAACAGGATCTCTAATGCACATGGAGAAAGTTATTTTTATTAAATAATATTAATAACTTAATGGCATGATTTCTAAGTGATAGCCTTATACAGAATCAAAAGTGCAATGATCAATCATAACATGTGATATGTAGAAGCAGTAAATGTGATTCTCCTAAGTCAAAGCATCTAATGCACAAAATTTGCATGGTTTAACGCGAGCAAGCATAACAATCCTAAAGCATGCTATCTAATGTGTCACACAAACCTAGAACATGATTTCTACATCAACTCAACATAATGTAACACCTAAAGCATACTTTCTACCCAATTTACCCCACAGAATCATATTTCAACCCTCCCCTTTAACTAGTTACCCTAATATATGTTTACAAATAATTATTACAGACTCGAATTGAATAAATTACACAGATGAAATGTGAAATGATACAATAGTAAGCTTGAAGGAGGCCTAAAGTGAACCTAGGAGTACCAGGCCTTCAATGTAGTCTCAACTGCTCAGAAATCTCACAGCCAACAAGTGTCCACGTGTGTCAGAGTTTTCTAAGGACCTTAAAGATCCCGGGCAGTGCTCACACCAAGACATTTCTCAAATATGGACTGGTTGTGTGTAATGTGGAAGAGCCAGATATGCCAGAGTTTAGAGAGATCTCAAGGATCCCTAAGAAGTACACATACCAGAGGGGCAGAACTTAATAACATAAGCGTAAGTGAGTGCTTGACATAGTTTGAAAGACTTAGTGAAAACAGTGTAGAGATAAGTTTTTTAGGAATGAAAATGATTTCCTAGAATAGACCAAATTTAAGAAAATGCTAGGAATGAAAACCATTTTTTAGAAGAATACTGATATTATTTTGAAATCAATTCTGAAGAGAGCAAATTTAGTAGACAACCAATCAATCATAGAAGGTTCAGATTCATATGCACTTTAGCAAGCAAGTTTGCACACAAGGGTAAAAGATATTATAAACATATAGAAATCTCATTGAGGGTATATGAATAGGGGCAAGAACGCATGTAGACAACAATGTGCATAAAACAGTTATGAGCTTCATAGCTTTAACAAATTAACCAGGATAGTAGGTAATTAAGACATGGAGCAAAGATATAGAGGACTGAATCAGACACACAAGCACGATCAACCATATGTGTAAAGCAACCAACATGATCACATAAATAAGGGATTAAAAAAAATCAACAAACAAGTTGGTCAAACATAAGATAAATAGGGGAAATGTCGACATACTAGTTACATATTGAATAGGGCAGATTTTTAGGCATGCTAAGCAAAGAAGTAAATAAGAGGATAAGTTAAATTCATAGTCAATGAACTAGTGCAAGAATGAAATACATAGAGTTCAGGTTTCAAATTTAACAAGCGATATACCAGTAGAAGAGAAAAAAGTGCAGAGTATAGAGCAAGTGTAGTGTCACTATCTAGCATTAGCTTTCATCCAGAAGACCCATAATAGCACAAGTAGAAAAGAAGGAGAAGGGTTTAAGTGTATGTATGTGTTGTGAATTGGTGTTCGTGTATTAAGAAGTAAAATAGAGGAGTTTATATAGCAGTTCAAGAGTAGAGAAAATAAGGTAAAAGAATCAACTTCAGTTACTTAAGGAAAGACCACATAACCAATTACACGAAAAATCAGCATAATCTTCCCTTAATTAAGGGTAATTAACCAATGGTAAGGACAAGAAATATTTAAGAAAAGAAATTAAAATCCGACTTAGGTAATGAGTAAATAATTAAGAGCCTAATTAAGAAAATAATCGTGCAAAGAATTGGTAGTATCTATAGGCAATTAGATAAGGAAAGAAAACTAATTAAAGTCATCAACAAGATAATAATCAAGAATCATGCACATGAGTGTTAACAGAACAAATCACTCGACAATTCTAGAAATAATATATCAATTTCTATAAACAAAATAGGCTGAATAAAACTTTTGGTACATAGAGAAATTAGGCAGAAAATAATTCAAAACCCTAATAGAGGTTAATTAGGATAAAAAAACACAAAGCAAGGAATCCGACTAAGGAAAAATGTGTAAATTAGAATACAGAATGAACCAACACGACAGACAACATTGAAAAGCTCAGGCTCGAAGCAAAACATCTGACAGATAGATTTTTAACATAAATCAACTTAGGGCTTATACAACATTAGAGTAAATCAGTCAAAACACTTAAGAATAAATGACTAAGCGTTCAAAAGTCCAAAAAACCTTTTGAGAAGATGAATTGGGATAAACCCTAGTTTAGCAAAAAGGGAGAATCAGATGAAAACAAGAAACTTTCAAGGGAAAACATGTGAGATATGTTCGATTCGTCTTATATCTATACAAAGGTTAGAAGATTGGAGATAAAAAAATTAGGGATTTTAGAAACGATGACAGAGACGAGCACCTAAGCCTAGAAAATCATGGATTCATATCAAAATAAGAGGGGTTTCTTGCTCATGGTCGAGCAAATAGCCTAAAACAGGCAAAGAAATTAAAGGTGCAAACCAGACCCCCTATGTCCCTTAATATCTTCCCAAGAATCTAAGAAACTGATGAACCATAGCAAGTAGGAGGCTAGTATAGGCTTGAGACGACAAAGAAACATCATAAAACAGAGGTATAAGACGATGACGGTGCCTGTGGATTAGGGTTTAGGTAGAGAGCATTTGAAAGACAAAGGAAGGGGTGATAGCAGAGTATGTGGAAATGATTTAGGTTAGGAGGGGGTCGTTTGGAGTTAAAAATGGTAAGAATAGGGATTAATGGCCAGGATTGGGGGGCCTAGGTCGAGTTTTTTTTTATTTGGGCCTGGGGGGAATTGGGATATGGATTTGGACTGTTTTTTGGATCCAAAAATTAATGAGATTAAAAGGCTATTTGTTAAATATCCAATAATGAATAAAATTATTATAAAATAATTAAAAATGCGAAAAAATAATTTTCATGCATAGAAGTTTCTCAAAATAATTATTCAATATTTTAAAAATATAAGGGATCAATTTCTGGCAAAATCATGTAGTGATGTGTACATAGACTTTAATTGCAAAGTCAGTGCAGTTGTAACCAAAAGGAGTAAATTAGGCCATTTGTGAATTAATTGGAACTTAATAAGACCATAGATGGTAATATTAAATAAATAGATATTTTAAAATCATCTGTAATACAATTTTATAATTATTTATATAAAGAAAATATTGAGATAAACTAATTTAAAATATAAAATTATGGAAAAATATGTATAATTCTGTAGGTATATATGCATTTCAAAAATATTATGGGAAAAAATTTGGTATCAACAATAAGCATCCTAAGTATGTTTTTAAACTCGACAAGGTTTCATGTGGGCTAACCAGGCTCCTCGTGCTTGGTATGAAAGATTGTCCAAATTTCTCCTAGAAAATGGCTTTACAAGTGAAAAAAGTGACAACACCTTATTATGAAGAAACAAGGGAGGAACCTCTCATTGTGAAATTTTATGTTGGCGACATCATCTTTGATGCAATAAATGATCTCTGTATGAGGAGTTTGCAAATCTTATGGGAAGTGAGTTTGAAATGGGGGGAATTGAATTGTTTCTTGGGTTTGCAAGTCAAGGAAACTCCTAAGGGCAGAAGGATAAGTCAACAGAAGTACATCAAAGAACTTCTGAAGAGATTTGATATGGAAAGCTCCAAAATAATTGATACTCCCCATTGCCATTCTCTCGCCCATACATGGGTGAACCTAGTTCTCCTAAGAACAAGACCATGTATAAGGGGGGAATTGAATTGTTTCTTGGGTTTGCAAGTCAAGCAAACTCCTAAGGGCAGAAGGATAAGTCAACAGAAGTACATCAAAGAATTTCTGAAGAGATTCGATATGGAAAGCTCCAAAATAATTGATACTCCCCATTGCCATTCTCTCGCCCATACATGGATGAACCTAGTTCTCCTAAGAACAAGACCATGTATAAAGGTTTCATTGGGTTACTCCTGTATCTCACATCAAGCAGACTAGATTTAATTTTCAGAGCGGGACTATGTTCCAGGATTCAATATAATCCAAAGGAATCTCATCTAAGGATGCCAAGAGAATCCTGAGGTATCTCAAAGGAACGCAGGACCTGGTTCTCTGCTATCCCTTAGGAGACAATTTTGACTTGATCAGGTATGTTGACGCTAATTATGCTGGTTATCTATTTGATAGGAAAAGCATTTCTGGCATGTCACACTTTCTGGGATCGTGTCTAATTTCATGAGGTACAATAAAACAAAACTCAATAGCTCTTACAACAGCAGAAGTTGAGTATGTGGCAGCTGCCTCTTGCTATGCTCAAATATTATGGATCAAGTAGTAGCTAGAAGATTTTGGTGTGTTATCTAATTGTGTGCCATTATTGTGTGACAACACTAGTGCTCTCAACATGGGAAAAAATCCAGCTCAGCATAAGAGAACAAAGCACATTGGTGTGTCACATCATTTCCTCAAAGATAATATTGAAAAAGGTCTTATCTGCATGAGGTTTTGTAATACAGAAGATCAAATTGCAGGCATCTTCACCAATGTACTGAGTAGGGAGCACTTAATCAAGCTGAGGACCTGGTCCCTTGAGATTGGCTATGAAAGAAATGAATAGGTAAAATATCTAAAAAGTATTTTTTTGGCAAGGTCTAACTCACTTCTATACTGTTACAAGTAGACACGCATGGAGATTACAGAGCTAACAAGAAGCTAATGGTATTGTACTTTGGGAAAAGCATGATGCTCACATTTACAAAATTCGTCAAGGAACCTGGTTCCTTTGATACCGGTTAGTAATTCCTTCATGCCCTCATGTACAACTTTTTAATGGCTAAATGGGGTGCCACGTCTAAAATGTCAGTTTCTACTTTTTCCCTTTTTAGAACCCAATGTCCTACCCGTTAAGAAATTACCCGTCTAGCTAGAAAATCAATGCCATTCCTAACTGTTCCCTCACTCCCTTTAAACAAATCTAAACATTTTCACTCTTATAATTGTTCACATCAAAATCCAAAATCTCCCTTTTCTCTCAACAACCAAACACTCACTTCTTCTATGACTCTCACAACTCTCCACGATGTCTGAGAATCTCGAAGCCACAAATGTCCCAAGTATCATCCACATTGTGTCTTCATCAATTGAAGCACCAATGACAGAGTTTAAGTCCTCTATGCCACCTAGTCCAAACCCTAAGCAAGATTCCCAACCACCCACTGCCTCTTTTCCAACCCATACAAGTTCTAGTTCTCATCGGAGTCACAAAACATCGAATTGTAAGAGGTTTATGGCTGTGACTTCTTTTTCTTCTCACTGCAAAAAATGGCTGAGGGAGAAATGATAGAGGGAGAAGAAACTGATGAAGTCTCCAGTATGAAAGTGGAAGAGAGTTTTTAGACACAACGGGGTGTGGTTTGTTATGGTGATGAATCAATGATAATTACCCCAACTACGAAGTCTGATGAGAAGGTGTTTGAGAAATCTGCAGACTAAGGGAAAAGTGAGAGAAAATCAGTGAAACAGAAGGATGGTGCCAATGTGGAACTTAGTTCCTCCAAGAAGGTCATGGTGGGTGTGGCCAATGATGAAGGAAGGGAAAATCTGAGAAACCAAAAGGTGTTGTAGGGCCGAACTTTTGTCCCAAATATTCTTGACATGACAGAAATGTGCGGACTGGTTGATATATGTGAATTTCAACAGTAGACACATTTGTTCACAAGTGAGAGTCCTAAAGTGTTTGAGGACTAGGTGCGTAATTTCTATGTCGACTCTTACACAGTCAAGGATGACAACATCTGCAGAATGGTGAATAGTGTTGACTTTGTGATGGATGCGGCTTTTGGAGTGCCTATTGGCGGAATATCCTCCATTGAGGGGACTTGTTCTTCAAACTATAGAAATGACATCTTGAAGGATAATGCAGTACAACAAAGGGAACGAGTACACAAGAAGGCTCTCCTTCTAGTGTACCAACTGATGTTTGAAATGGTTAAAAATGTTTTGCTCCCATGAGCAGAAAAACATTCCATTACATCACAAGCATACTTGATTCTCATGAAAGCACTGAATGCCTACACTACTATAAAACTACTTCGTCTCATGATAAAGCACATGAAGAAAGGTGGAAGATTTTAAGGATGGTAATCATGGGTTGCCTTACAGGTTCCTACTCACTAAAATATTTTAATTCTTCAAAGTCTCTTTGGGAAAGGTTAAAGTTGGTACTTGCAAGCAAGCCTTCTCCAAGACCACCTTAGAAGAGTGTGAGTGCCTTGATTAGAAAGGAGGGGTCTGCAACAATTCCACTATCTCTCAACTGATTGCAGCTCAGAACATTGCCACTAAAGAGATACGGAAGCTAAAGGCACAGAATGTCCTTCTCGAAGGTCAGGTTAGTCAGGCCCGTGAATCACTTGGTTCCAGCAGTTCACAAGGCACAAAGGTTGTATGTCTACCAAGGAAAATGCTGATCTCAGGAAATAGACCAAGGACTTGAAGGAGATGTTGCTTAACAAGAAGGTGTCAGAAAATGCTTGAATGGACATTGTTGTTAGAACCCTTTCCGCTTGATCTGTACCTCCCCCTTCCAATGCTCCTTAATATCGTTCCCTTCCCATTACCAAGTTCAAGTTATCTGTCCTCTGTTTTGGTCTCATGTGTTTGGATATGATTTAGTGGACCTTTTTTGTTTTGTTTTATTTTATGTGTGAGTATGTAACAAATGGTATTGCTCCCTTTTGTTTACAAAATTAATGAATATCACGTCCTTTTTCTATGTGTGCTTTGCTCTATTTTTAGTCATGTTTGTGTGCACACATGTGCATTAATTATTCAGAAAAATTAATCCAGGGGGAAAAGATTCAGGGGAAATACAAGAAATATGTATGATACTCTGATTCTCTGGGGGATTTTGGTACAACGTGAACCTCGATCCCATAATATCACTCGCACTCAGGTCGTCGGTCTCACTCAGTCATCAATCTCTCAAGTCTCTCGGTATATAATGCCATGAAACTAGCCCCGAAATGATGATATGATATGTCAATAAATAGTAACAGAGACTGATATATGATATGAAATGAATGAACATGACTAAATATGAAATTGCAACTTATACATAATTCAATAGCATTATGACCTCAGTTGGTCCCAACAGAATAAGAATGTAGTCTAGCCATGGTTTTTAACATAGGTCACAGCTCAATAACTCTAGTACGTAGAGATTTCAAGGTTATAGATAAGAACATGCAATTACACAACAACACTGGAATAACAAAATCACAATTCACACGATGCACACTCACACGGTCGTAATCTAGCATGTGCATCACCTCAACACCAAATAAATATCACTGCATTTGAGGTTCATACCCTCAACACCAAAATTTGAAGTGATACTTACCTTGTACCAGCCAAATTCAATAGCAAGCAAGACAACGATGTTCCACAAATTCCATCGCGCGCGTACCGACCTCTGAATGTCTCAAAACTAGCAAAAAGCAACTCAAATACATAAATAATACCAAAGGAAACAAACCCATCGATAAATTTTGAATCTTTAATCAAAAGACCAAAATCATCCAAAAAGACCAACCCGGGCCCGCACCTCGAAACCCAACAAAACTCACAAAATCCAATAACCCATTCAATTACGAGTCCAAGCATACCAGTTTTACTCAAATCTAACTCTAATTCAATGTTCAAAACTCAAAATTTTATTTTATGACACTTTAGGCTAAAATCCCCAATTTCTCTTTAAAATTCATAAACCAATAGCCAAAAATGTTGACATATTCATGAAATAAAATCAAACCCAAGTGTAGAATTCTTACCCCAATCCTTGTGATGAATATTTTTTGTCAAAAGTCATCTTAATCAGGGTTGAACATCTCAAAATATGACAAATGAACAAAAATCGTAAATTAAATATAGTCTGGTTAGAGAATTTCGCATTTACGATCAGATCGCTGCATCTGCGACCCTCGCTTCTGCTGTAAGCATTTCACTTTTGCAAAGAACCCCTGAACCAGCAGCCGCCGCTTTTGCATTCTCCTACATACTTCTACGATCGAGTTTCTACATATAATGAACTGCACTTGCGGTCGCGCAGGTGAACCCAATCACCCGCACCTGCGATCCTCATGTCCAACTCCGTCTTCATGCTTCTACGATTACACTGTCGTTTTTGCCGCTCTGCTCCTGCGTCCATGGCTTTGCAGGTACGATTACACCAAAACATCTACCAAACTAGGCTTAGCCAAAATTTCCAAAATGCTCCGAATCTCGTTTGAAACTCACCCGAGCCCGTCGATACCACATTCGAATATACTAACAAGTCCAATAACATAATACACTACTCGAGGCCTCAAATTATGCATAACAACATCAAAATGATGAATCACACCTCATATCGAACATAATGAACTTCGAACTTTTCAATTTCCGTAACTCATGTTAAAGCGTAGCAAATCATCCCGGGATGAGCCTAAATTTTGCATACACGTTTCAAATAACATTACGAAACTATCCAACTCCTGGAAATCAAAAATCCAAACCCTATATTATCAAAGTGAACTCCTGTCAAACTTATGAACTTTCCAAATCGTCAAACTGCCAACTTCCTCCATATTATGCCTACTTTTTAAAAACATCTAAATGCAAATCCGAGCATAGGCCCGAGTCTATTATCACCATCCGATCCTAATGGAACCATCAAAAGTCTAATTCGAGGTCAAATGCTAAAAAATCAAGCTTAGTAACCTCTTCCAACTTAAAGCTTCAACAATAAAATTCATTCTCCCAAATCAATTTCGAATAACCTGTAAACCAAAACTAATGATTCACATAAGTCATAATATATCATACGGTGCTACTAATGCCCGCAAATTTTGAGCGACGTGCAAATGCTCTAAATGACCCGTCAGGCCGTTACGTCCTCTGCCACTTAAATATTTGTTCATCCTCAAACGTGTTTAGAGTTGTCCTTATGCCGTCAGATCACCATGTAGCCTCACCAGTCACCATGCATATACCCGAGGGTGATCCCACATCACCCTATTCCATATAGGCCTGAAAACACAACATATTAAAGATCATTACTTCAACCTCAGCACATAAACTACAAAATCCAATTTCCAACATTTGGAATTTACTAGAAGACCAGAACCCCACATCTACTAACTATATAAGTCTGAACAAGTTGCATCAAGTTATAACCATAACCCAAGACACAATCACACAATATACCACATAACTCCAATACTCGTAGCACTAATTTTTGATCATAGTAGCTGCCCAAAACAACCCAATGCCGATAATAAACCTCATATCAAATAAAACGTCGATGTAAAACCTTCGTACACTGCTAATGATGAAAGAAATATGCAGAATTCACAACCATTCACCATATCAACAAGCCATGGAGCTCTTTTTCCTTCGAATAGAACTATAGCCAATTTCTAAACTGATCAACAATATTGTCCTTTCAAATATATCATAATCAAATCCAATTGCACCCATTCTAGATCCGACAACATCCTCTTATCAAATACAAGCTACTCCACTGACTTACGACACCAATACTACACAGATTCAAAAACTGTGCATCCGTGCATCAATACACAATAATTCAAATGTACTCAAACATGGAAAATGACTCAAACGACGAAATCGCCCTGCAAGCTCAACAAGTACCGCCACAATGAAATGCTAACTACATCACACACCGTAGAATCATAACACATGGATCAAACACAAAGGATCATATCTCGACAAACTCCGCTACAATACGTGATCCCATCCAAACACTGGCCTATATGAAGTACCTCAAGCCACCTGCTCAAAACCCATAACGACACGCAATGCGACATCATGTACTCAAGGTGCATGACCATGACTACAGAGAAGAAAATGACACAAAGCCATACATACCCGAAAGAACATAACCAATGGGCAACCAATCATACATCACACAAATACTTATCTCACTCAAATTTTGCTATGAAGGCCTAATAGAATCACACCATATGTGGATATAACCAACGAATCACAATTCCTTGTAGCATAGAAGGGTAACTCATAGAACATTCCAGGATACGAATAAGCTCAACTCTAACTTAATGGCATGTCCCTTAACAATAGCAGTACGAAGTCAACCAATTCGACCTGGTGTGGGATATACACCTCCGCTGGCCTACCAATGGGCCCCAAATCAACTCTGACCATCCCCAAATAGATAAATAATAGAAGTCCACAATGACTGACTCATTACACATACTATCATCTATCTAGCTGGGCCAGAGCTTCATAGTTCACAACCACGAAACAATGTGCTCCTCAGAACTCCGAGTCTCTAAATCCATAGAATACACGAATCACCATATATGACCCAGCTCCACCGCCTGAAAGTCTAACACATCTCTCATACACGATCACCCTATGAGGAATACTTTATAATTCTCCTATGCCATATAGAAAAAATCTGAATATTAGCAGTCGATCAACCAGGGGAGTACTGCTATACAAATGAAGCATCCACAAGTCAAAATACAATTCGCCTTCTGAAATGTGCACCCTTCTCAAGAAATACCAAGTAGTAATATCATTCATCTAGTCATCTGAAACCGTCTATGTTGCCTAACAATTCATGACCTTCCCTTCAAAATAGAACCATGACCTTGCATACGCAAATCTTAATCCCACATAATACACCAAATCAATCATGCCATCATGTGAGGAGTACAAGAATCTCATAATCAACTTTGAGTTACCAGCGGAATACATACCCGATAAGTCAGAAACCTTCTATTTGATCTCATCTAGGAGAAAATCACAATAAGAAATATGTTCCCCATGCCAGTAGGAAAATATCCATCTCAAACCATGGTAGAAGTCATCGGGAACTCTTTGGAATCTATTTGCACATAACCAAGCTATCATAACCGAATACCTCTAACTCAACCAAGCCCTCTAACTCAACCAAGCCACGCATGTCACCAAAACCCAAGAGCATTTCCCCGAAACACATGTCGTGATTCAGCATATCATAATTACCTGAAGAGCTAATCATATCCACTGTTATGCTGATCAAACCTACTACCAGTTTGTCTTATTTCTCTGAGTTCCTTCCAAATTGCCTTCAAATTGACATTTCTCTTTGTTAGAACACCACGATTCTCCACCAAATCTCACCCCACGAGACCCTAGCATAAAACCGCTCTGCTCTAAGGCCCATAAGCCGTTGAATTCTATCTTAATCACCCAAGGCACCATAATCTATGCACACACTCCTAAGAGACCTTATGTGAACCTAAGACTATTTCCTTCACCTTCTCGGTACTTATGTGCATAATCCATAGTGATATAGAAATTCCATAAGTCTCGGCGCCATCCAACTTAAATCTTAAGATTCTAGTTATATATAAATTCACAAAATTCTCAATTGCTACTTATAAAACTTGAATCCATTAGAACCTTTTCGAGAATCATCCACTCTGCTCAAATCTCAAATTCACCACCCAAATGAGCCAAACAACATGTGCCCTATTAGCACAACGACACCCAAAGAAGTAACCCACAACTCTGAACAACCAAGTGAAACCCTACTTCAGGCACGTTACATGCTTCCTGAGTTACAAACACAATTAATTCCATGATTTCCATATAACCATAAAGCATAATACAACATGCACCTAGAAGTTCCTTGCTTATATCATCTTGAGAACCAGACTCTGCAAGTCAAAACTGAACCACAGGTATACCTCAAATTGAAATTAATACAACACATAATCATGCAATCATTTCGTCGATAGCAAACTCCCCTACTTGGCTCAAAAACCATTGAATAAAACAACTGATAACTTCCAATAGCCATACCCCCATTATTTCCATAATACCGCAGTGAGATTCAACCAAATTCTTTATAAGCTCATGTAACACAAAACCATCTAATACCTCAAATCATTTGCAAAATCTTGCATTCATCCTCTTAATGGTCAGATCAACTACTACTATCACTCTAAACTAAAATCATACAAATGTAACCCACTAGTAGATAAGAAAGCCTCCACAACATAAAAAAAACACATTCGTAGATTACTTTGCAGGTTATAACCTACTTGCTTAGCCTCAAAATGACATCTCTTTATACCCTTTCACAACCACAATTACTACGCAATCACTTAATCTTTCTGAATCTGAACCCATCAACAAGCCCATGAGAATCTAATTCGTTCCACAATCAAGAAATATGAAAGATCTTTCAATACACTCATGACTTGAGACTATACATCACATTAAGATAGAAATCAAGCACCCAAAAGTTCTTTTACATCTCAAGCCAATTCTTCTCAACGCCTTTGAAACATACCAACATATCCCGCAATCACATCATACTTATCATACAACCATCCAAACACCCATCGAGCCACAAATTCCACTAATAGGGACACTACTAGACTTATAAGTCCAAAAGCACGTGCTCACATACTCGAAATCCCCGTGCTCAAGCTACACTCAAAACCCAGCCTTAAGTCCTCCAGACTGGCCCTTCATCAACACACAAAAATCACATCTCACACCTCATTCATGGAATCACAAACTATCGGCGCGCAACTGATACAGAGCGCTCATATGCGCATATGAATACGTGGAAATAATTCAAAGGGTTACGCTTCAAGTTGAATCAATGATGCACGATAAGGAAAGAAAGATGGAAAGTATATCCTAAATGCCCTGTAGCCTCTCAAAGATAGGTATGGACGTCATCGTACCAATCCACAAGACACTTTCTCATGACTTGTAGAACATATGATTTCAGGGCTCTGATACGAACTTGTCACAACCCAAAATCTGACTAGTAGTGATGGCACCTAACCTAGCCCGTTTGGTAAGACAATTAAAAACTAACCAATCCCAATGAAATTTATAAGATAATTAAATAAAAGAAAATGTCTGAAATTGATAAATTCCCCAAGGATATGTAGTACAAATCATGCTCGTCTAAGATTAGAATTTACAAAGCTGGTATGAAACAAATACATCATCTATTCGAAATTTACATAAACAAATTTTTACTAATCTAAGGCTACCATAAATAAGAGAAAGCTGCAACCGGAATGCAAGTACGTCTTCAATTTTCAGCTCCAATTGATTACAGAAACATCAACATCCAACATCCGCACGTAAGGTACAGAAGTATGGTATGAGTACAGCCGACCCCATGTACTTAATAATTAACAAGCCTAACCTTAGGTTGAAAGTAGTGACGAGCTGGAACAAAGGTCGGAGTCCAACACCAATAGACAATAATAGTTCATAACATAATAGCAGTGCTAAAAGAAGTAACTCAGTGATAAAATGCTCAACTCTTTAACAGTTCTGACAAATACGCATGTTTGTCAAGTATATCAGTGAAAACCCAAATCTTTTACCGAAATCATAAAAAATATGAGTAAGTTTTAAAATTGTAATATTTCCCACAACAGGCTTTCAACAGGTAATTGTTTCATTTTTAAAATGGCATGAGGGAAATAAATCTCTATGCTTATATGTCAATATGTGTGAGAAGTCATGAATGCTGTGATACCGCAGGATATGAGGAAACTACACCTCTATGGCTATATGTCATGTGTGCATGTCAATGCAATGTACCTCAAAGATGAACTCATGTACTCACAATCTTGGAGTACTCAATCTCACAACCTCGCACTTTTCATTCATCATGCCCAATCCCTCAGTATTGTATATATCCCAACCCACGTAAGATATATCCTAAATATATACATAACAACTGCGAATCAGTCACTTAGTACTATATAAGGCCAATCCAACCCGGGGAAGATCTATCCCAAAATATAATTTGTTCGGACAAGGACCATGTCCATGGAAGATCCATCCCTCACTATAAATCAATCGCGCTCACTGGGTTATGTGTAGAATTCGGAGGGGTTCCTTCAGCTCAAGCGCCATAATAAGCCAGATTCAGGCGTAAATCAATAATGATATGCTGCGATATGAAGCCTGATCCCATAATATATAACATGATGTGGTGTGCAGCCTGATCCCATATTATACAACATGCTACGACGTGAACCTCGATCCTATAATATCACTCACACTCAGGTCGTCGGCCTCACTCAGTCATCAATCCCTTACTCAGCCTCTCAAACTCGAAATACGATGAAACTAGCCCCGAAATAATGATATGATATGTCAATAAATAATAACAAAGTTTGAGATATGATATGAAATGAATGAACATGATTGAGTGGGAAATTGTAACTTAAACATAATTCAAAAACAATATGACCTTAGTAGATAACAGAATAAGCATTTAGCCTAAAGATGGTTCTCTGGTACGTAGAGATTTCAAGGTTACAGATAAGAACATCTAAATACAAAGTAACACAAGAATAACAAAATCACAATTCACACGGTGCACGCCCATATGGCCGTCACCTAGCATGTGTGTCACCTAATCACCAAGCACATATCACCTAATTCAAGGTTTCATACCCTCAATACCAAGTTTAGAAGTGTTATCTCGAACCAGCCAAATCTAATACCTAGCATGGCCAAAGATGTCCCCAAATGCCATCCCACGTGTACTGACCTCCGAACAGCTCGAAACTAGCTAAAAGAAACTCAAATACATCAAATAATGTCAAAGGATACAAATCCATCGATAAAATTTGAATGTTTAATAAAAATCCCACAATCATCCAAAACTTCCAACCTGAGCCTACACCTCAGAACCCGACGAAAGTTAAAAAATCTGATAACCCAATTAATTATAAGCCCAACCATACTATTTTTCCTCAAATCCGACTCCAATTTGATGTTCAGACTCAAAAATTAACTTTATGAAAATTTTGGCTAAAACCCCAATTTCTTTTTAAATTCATCAACCAATTGCCACGTATGAAGTTAGATTCATAAAATAAAATCAAAAAGAAGTATAGAACGCTTACCCAATCCTTGCGATGAATATTTATTCAAAATTCATGGTAATCCACGTCCCACGTATCAAAAAATGATAAAAGAACCAAAACCTCGAATTAAATAGAGTCCGCCCAAAGAATTTCGTATTTACAATCAAATCGCTGCATTTGCGACCCCCGCATCTGCAGTAAACATTTTGGTTTTGCGTGATGCGGGGGTAAACATTTTGGTTTTACAAAGAACCCCTGAACTAGAAGCCAACACTTTTGCGATCTCCTACCCGACTGCTTCTTTGATCGCGCTTCTGCACACAATGAACTACATATACGATCGTGCAGGTGTGCCAATGAACCTACTCCTGCAATCCTCACATCCAGCTCCCCCTTTACGCTTCAATAGTAACAGTGCCACTATTGTGTCTCCGCACCTGCGCCCATCGTTCCGTAGGTGCGGTCACACCAGAACCTCTGCCGAGCCAGACTTAGCTAAAATTTCCAAAATGCTCCAAACCTCGTCTGAAACTTACCCGAGCCCCTTGGACATTGTCTGAATATACCAACAAGTCCATTAACATAGACCTACTCGAGGCCTCAAATCGCACATAACAATATCAAAATCACGAATCGCACTTTAAATCGAACTTAATGAACTTTGAACTTTTCAACTTCCATAACTCGTACCGAAACATAGCAAATCAATCTACAATGAATCTAAATTTTACACACAAGTTTCAAATGACATAATGAAGTTATTCCAAATCCCGAATCAAAATTCGGAATCTGATATCATCAAAATGAACTCATGGTCAAATTCCGAATCTTCATATTTTTATCTTTCACCAATTAGTGCTAAAATCTTCTAGAAACATCCAAATGCAAATCCGATCATACGCCCGAGGCCATAATCACCATCAGGTCCTAATGGAACCATCATAGCACCAATTCAAGATCAAATACTAAAAAGTCAAACTTGGTCAACTCTTCCAACTCAAAGCTTCAATAATGAAATTCATTCTTCAAAATCGACTCTAAATAACTTGAAAACCAAAACTGATGATTTACATAAGTCATATTACACCATTCGAGGCTACTCATGCCCATAAACTACCCCAGCGAAGTAAAAATACTCTAAACAATCGATCGAGTCGTTACAAACTATTTCTCTGCACACACGCAACAGTGCAAATAGTGCAACAATCACTTCATGAGGAATGCCCTTTACCAAATATGCTTACATCATTTATTGATGTCACTTATGTAATATTAACAAGAAAAAAAGGCAAAATATCAGATTTGCACATTCTAAAATTGATCAAACTTTGTCTCAAGTGTGATGCAATTTTACAAGTGACTTTCAAGGTGTCAAGAACAAAGAACAACATAACCAAGGACCAGTTTTTCACATTAAGTCATTATTTGTCTTTGTTAGATGTGTTGCACCTTTATTAAAGTGATTTACTTGTAATTACTACTTAGCTTAATTAGAAGCATTGTGTAGGAAATCTTTTGTAAAATCATGAACTTTGTATCTTGGTTAGAGTTAGTCGAGTTGTAAGCTTTATAATAGAGTCATTATAAAGGGGCTTGTAATAGAGTTATTATAAGTTAGTTAGGAATTAAGAGGTTAATTCCTAAGTTACAATAGTTTAATTTGTAATCTGAAGCTTGCTTAGTAGTGAAGTTGAAATCCTACAAGGGCAGTTCGTGGTTTTTAATCCGGTGAGGTGGGAGTTTTCCACATAAAACTCTATTGTGTTATTTTCTTATTACTCTCTCTGTGTGTGTTCTGCGGGAATTGATAGAGAACCTAGTTCTCTATATAGTTTGGTGGACCTTAATTTCTAATACACCTATAATTAACTAATTGTATTTATATTTGGTGCCAAATGAATGGAAGAAGTTTTTCTCCGTAACGAATTAAGCCTTTTCTTCATCAAAATTTACTAGGAATAGCTAGATAGGTTAAACCGACTTGACACTGCAATACTACTAGCCTACGTACTAAGAATAATTTCGTGCAATTGGCGGGTCTCATGCAAAGGAGAATTTCTAACTTGGAATCTTGTTTATGACATAATTTACTCATATAAATCAAGATTAGTCTGCGAATTATCAAATATAAATAAACTGGTGACACTTACTATTTATGTGATTTACCTATATACAACCCTATATATCAACCAAGTGCCCTTTTTATTCTATTCTTTTATTATGGCCATCTTTTCGTGCTCCTGACTGTAAATTTTCTTCTTGCATCTTACAACAATCTACATATTTAAGCACTCTTTAGTACCTTTTTGTAATCTTCCCTCCTATCATTATATAATCAAATCACAGTATCAAACGAATTATTAATTTTTTTGATTGAATTCGGTTTGATATATATAAGATGCAAAAGCCTAGTGGAACAGCTGCATGTGCATCATGCAAACATCAAAGAAAGAAATGTACAGAAAACTGCGTATTAGCTCCTTATTTCCCAGCGGAAAAAAGCCGAGAATTCAAAGCAGTACATAAGGTTTTTGGTGTCAGCAACATCACAAAAATAGTGAAAAATCTAAAGGAAGATCATGATCGGAGAAACGCCGTCGAATCACTAATCTGGGAAGCAGTTTGCAGGCTAAACGATCCAGTTTTTGGTCCTTATGGGGAGTACAAAAGGATATATGAGGAACTCAAGTTGTACAAAAGCCAATATCAACAAATTCTGCAAATGCCAATTAGCCAAGAGAGTAATAATAATGGCATTGTGTATGAAGCAACAACACAAGGATTGATTAATGGATGGAATATTAATAAGAGGAATGATAATAACTTGTTATATATAAATGAGAATTCCACTGTGGAATCTTGGTCATCGTATAACAATAAGAATGATCCTTTACATCATCACGTCCAGAATATTGAAAAATTAAGAACAGAAAGTAATAATGGTTCTATATTTATTGTGCCTCAACCACAGGCCTATAATGAATTCAACCAACAATATTTTCTGGCAGGTATCTATTCCTAGCACCTTAACATATCGTTTTGTTTTTCAAAATTTTTTAAATATAATACATGTGGAACGATAATGTTTAAGGGTTTTAAGCTATCAGTGTAATTTTAACTATAGGTTATTTACTCGGTCACAAAATACTGTTTGATATAAAAAATTATCTGTAATTGACTTTTATTTCCTCGTTTCGTTTTATGCAACCTATTTGACTGCACAAATTTATTGAAAAGATATGTTCTTTAAAATTTATGATCTTAAATATGTCGTGATATTTGTATCGTTATTAAAATAATTTTCTCGTTTAAAGTGATTTAGGAAATTTATTTATGTTTTTTTAAATATAAAAATATGTTATTCTTTTATAACATAATAAAAAGGAGCAAGTGTCACGTCAAATAAAATAAATAAAGTAAGTAACCATACATTGTACGAAAAACAGAAACTGATGATTTACTTTTCGTCTTTCCTTTTCTATGGTGTTTACAGGTCAATATAATCCAATAGATTCCAAGTCAAGGGAAAGCATGCTGTGAGAAGACCACTACTGAAAATCCTGAATTTTTTTTCGATCTTCTTTATTTCCTTTTTGTTCTTAGTCCTCTTAATTCTCCTTTGTTAACTTCTCTAGCAATTTTATGCATATATATTGCACAAAAGTATTAAATGTTCCATGGTCTCTTTAACAAGAAGTTATATACTATGGAGTATAATTTAGTGAAAAATTTAGGAGCATCGTAGTTTGTAGGATTGTGAGGTTAAAGGACAAATAAGGGTGTGTTTGGTTTAACGGAAAATATTTTTTAATAAAATATTTTTTTGGAAAGCAAGTAGTAATTTTTTTTTTTTGGTGTTTGGTATGCAAATTAAGGAGAGTGACTTCTCAAGGGTATTCATAAATAATTTAGATATAATAAGCATGAAGCCATAAACTTTCAAACCAATAACCTTTCGAACTCACAAATTTCATAAACTTTTGAACCGCTTCGAATCTGTAAACTTTATAATTTCTAAACTTATAAACTTCCAAATACATAAACCTCCGAACTCATAATTTGGGAACTTGTAAAATTTTGAAACTTTAAACAGATAAATAAAATTTGAAAAATATATTTAAAATTTTCTTTTTGGGGTTCGGGGGAGGGTGACAGTAAAATAAAAAAATATAAATATAAATAACAAAAAAAAGTAAAAAAATAAATAAAATTGTGCGGTTAGGGTGGGAGACAATAGGTGAGGGGGGATTGGGGGTTGGTAGTGCAGAAAAACGAAAAAATAGAAATTTAAAATTGTAATAAAAAAAAATGAAGGTAACAAAAATAATTTTTTCGGGGGGGGGGGGGGGGGGATTGAGCAAGAGTGTGGGGGAAGGGGGAGGTTGGGCTGAATGGTCGGTGGTGCAGAAAAACGAAAAAAATAAAAACTTGATTGCAAAAAAAAAAAATTAAGGTAAAAAGATAAATTCTTTTTTGCGTGGGGAGAGGGGGGGGGGGGGAGGGAGGGTAATTGAGAAGGTGAAGGGGGATGGGGTAGATAATGGGCGGTGCTGAAAATCTAAAAAATAAAAATCTAAAATTGCAAAAAAAAGAAAATTATGGTGAAGAAAAAATATTTTTTTGTGCGGAGGATGGGGTGAGGGTAATAGGGTGGTTAATAACAAAAAACTGTAATAAAAAGAAAAAGACTTTTTTGGAGAAAGGGTATGATGTGGGTTGGTAAAGCCGTAAAGGTGGAACGGTTGAGAAGGAATTTTTGAAAATATTTTTCTTTCTCTTGATAAGGAAAATATTTTCCTCTAATTGAAAAAGAATGAGTTCATAAAATAAAAAAAAATTCAAAATATTTAACCCAATAAAACATAAAAAAATTAAAAAATATTTTTCCAAAAAATATTTTTTTCGTACTAAACACACCCAAACTATAAAATTTCTTATGTCGAAACAAACATAATCGACATAAGCTGGTGAACTATCTAATAACTATGTTTTCAGTTTAAAAATAGTCTATAGTTTCTGTATGGTGTTCAACTCTTTTCAAATAGGTATACTGCAAGATCATTAACTTGTCATGTACATCCTTTATACTTAGACTCAAATTAATAAATGAATTGGACTAATTAATAAATTTTGTTATAAATAGAATCCTATTTAAGGTGAATGTCTATATCTAGAGAGATTCTAGAGTTTTACTTTGAGGCTAAGTCTTTTCTATGCCTATAAATAGAGGTGTCTTACCCCATTGTAAATCATCCCTAAGTATCAATAAGAATACTCATCTCTCTACTTTTCTCTCTATTGTTCTTGTTCTTGTATTATTGTTCTTGTTCTTATATTATTTCATAACACGTTATCAGCACGAAGCTCTACTATCAGCAGGGTTTAGTGAAGCTCGTCAGCTGACACACAGATGTGTTTGACATGGCTTCAAGGTGTCTGTGAATGACAAGTTTGGAAGGCCAGCCATTACAGCTGTTGACAGTTCCAATATTTGGTGGGCACTGTTAGAAGAATCTATCGTCAAAGCTAATGCTGGAGTTGGAAAACCAGAAATATTTCCTGCATCGACAGATGCACGCTATTTTCGGGAGCGAGGCCTGCCAGCAATAGGATTTTCTCCAATGGCAAACACTCCCATTCTTCTTCACGACCACAACGAGTGTGATTGTAAGTTGTTCCATGAACTTCCTTCATGATTAAATTCTGGATTTAAGGTAAGTAATTTACTTTTCCCTTTCAAATTCTTGAAATTCTACTATTTGATTTCATATACAAACATAGACAACAAAGTTTGATTATAACTCTAATGGAGTTTGTAAGGAATTATAACCACGTGAAGTGGTACAAGTTCTATGTCTTGCCATGATTAAATTCATGTATGATTGTGGGCAAAGAATTGAAAATCCGTCCCATTGAATTTGCTCCATTCCCTTTAGAGAATGTGGTAGCAGTATGTGATAAGTCTGAAAGAAGACAAAATTATTACCATGAAGGTATCAATGAATGTGGACGTGGCAATAGACGGAATTATAATCGTCATCATTGTGATAATGAGAATAATAAAGATTCTCAAAATAATCTTTCACTCTATGAAAGTAATATTTGACATGAGATTGTATATAGCACATACAGATGATTATAATCCATTCCCTGAAGTGAATGTGATAATAAAGCCCGTAAGTATGAACACGCTCTTGATGTAATTTTGTCTGGCATTATGAAAAGAAAGTTCGTTGCCCTTGAAATCTCGGGCAAGAACTATATGACATGGATGTTGGATGCTGAAATCCATTAGGATGCAATGGGTCTTGGAGACGCCATTAAAGACAGAAATAATGCATCCACCCAAGACTATGCTAAGGCCTTGATTTTCTTGCGCCATCACCTTGATGAAGGTTTGAAAATTGAATATATCACAGTCAAAGATCCACCTATCTTGTGGAATGGCTTAAAGGAGAGATATGACAACCTGAAGTTGGTCACTCTGCCACAAGCACGATGCGATGAGAATCCAAAAGCAAATAGTTCATAAACTATATATTATCGTTGCGGTGGAAAAGGGCACTGGGCGAAAATTTGCCGTGCACCAAGACATTTGGTTGAGCTTTATCAAGCATCTCTAAAAGGTAAATGCCCTGAAACCAATTTTTTCTCTGACGACAATTTTGACATCACCCATTTGGATGTGGCAGACTTCTTTGAGCACCCTGAGGGGAAAATAGACCACTTAATTGGTGATGGATCTGTGATGAAGGAAGATGGAATTGTTTGATTTTATTTTACTTATTTGTATTAGTTAGTGAATAAACTAATAGTCATTAGTATCAGCTCGTATTAGTTAGCTTATGATATAATGTTAGTATTAGTTCTTCAGAGTGTTTCAATATGCTTATTTTCCAGTAGAGTTAATCGACTAACCTAACAGTTAGTCGATTATCTAATATTTCGCATTAAAACTGCAAAACAATCGATTATGTATGTTTAACAATCGATTATGACATAATCGATTATGTATGTTTAAACAATCGATTATATTAAGACAGTGTGATATGAAGTTTTTCAAAATAGCAAATAATCGATTATGTATGTTTAATAATCGATTATATTAAGACAGTGTGATCTGAATTTTTTCAAAATAGCAAATAATCGATTATGTATTTTTAACAATCGATTATATTAAGACATAATCGATTATGTATGTTTAACAATCGATTATATTAAGACAGTGTGATCTGAAGTTTTTTCAAAATAGCAAATAATCGATTACGTATGTTTAACAATCGATTATATTAAGACAGTGTGATCTGAAGTTTTTCAAAATAGCAAATAATCGATTATATATGTTTAATAATCGATTACATTGAGACGGATTGAATTTGTTTATTCTCATGTTCATGTATTTTCTTTTGTATGTCACAAACCAAACTTGGATCAAATATTTGTTTAGTTGGTTCATGTACTACACATACGATACTCAAAGAAAAGAAATATTTCTCTCAACTAAGTATGTGTAAGGCAGATGTTACTACAATCTCCGGTAGTAGTAAATTGATTGAAGGCTCCGGAAGAGCAACTATAACTCTGCCTAGAGGAACAATGTTTATCATAGAGAATGCAATGTTCTCCTCCAAGTCTAAGAGAAACTTGTTGAGTTTTAAAGATATCATTCAAAATGGATATCAGATTGAGACAATACATGAGTATAATCTTGAATACCTCATTTACTCATGAAAACTAGGCTGCCCACTTCGGTTTGGGGTCACGCCATTTTGCATGCAGCAATGCTAGTTCGTCTCTGACTGACGAATTGTCACAAATATTCCCCGTTGCAATTAGTTTTGGGTCATGAACCTAATATATCCCACTTAAGAATTTTTGAATGTGCAGTATATGTGCCTGTAGCACCACCATATTGCACCAAAATGGGTCTGCAAAGAAGGTTAGGAATATATGTTGAGTTTGAATCGCCCTCCATTATTCGCTACCTCGAAACATTGACAGGGGATTTGTTCACTGCACGATTTGCAGACTGTCAATTCGATGAGACACTTTTCCCAAAATTAGGGGGAGAAGTTGGTGAAACCAAACGGGAAAGTTTGTGGAAAAATGCATCATTATCTCATCTTGATCCACATACCTCTATTTGTGAAAAAGAGGTGCAAAATATTATCCATTTGCAAAGAATAGCAAATCAAATGCCAGACGCATTTGCAGATTTGAAAAGGATAACAAAATCACATATCCCCGCAGTGAATGTGACAACATCTGATTCACGAATACATATTCATTATTGGAAGAATATGAACATGAAATTGGTATTGAATATACCACACTCACCCCTAGAAGGAGGTTTGAGATGATATATGGAAATAATGTCATTGTTATGGCATGAATAGTCATTGGTTACGTACCTATTGTACGCCAAAATAATTTGTCAATGTGATTATCAAAGGACAATAATAATGCAAGAAACATATCTTGCATATAATTTTGACATGACCATAATGGTATAACTTTCTCTTTAAAAGAGATATTCACCACATGGATGTTGATGAATTTGTGATAGTACAAAATTAATTGAGAGCTCTAGAAGAGCCAATTATTACTATGTTGGAGAAACACAATTGATTACCAATAAGGTATTGTGTTGTAGTAAGTCTCAAAGAAATTTATTCAGTTTCCAAAGTATATGCGAAAGTGATTGATTTATTGAGACTATAATTAAAGAAAAGATTTTCATTAACACCATAATGCATAAAGATGGACACTCAAAGTTGAGGAAACAAGTTAGCTTTTCATGATTTCCTCTGCTGGGGCTAATTGTAACAAATTTGACGAAATGATTTAAAGTGTTCCTTTAAAGTAAAAATTTCATGGATAGCTTTATTTGGTCATTTACAATTAACTTATACTTTCTTTAAAAAATGTTTTGCTGATACTTAATTTTTGGGTAACTTTAGATACATATACTTTCTTTTCTTTTTTCTTTTGCTGTTTTCTTATTCTTTGTATTCATGTCATATGTATCCAGGGGCTTTGATAGTGCTTTTTTCTCTTTTGTATTATTGACCCATAAAATAATACAGTTGAATTTATTATTCAGTTTATACACAAGCAAAATAATTTGATCCCAAAATAATAAATAAATTAAATAAAAAATAAAACTTAGCATTGAAATTGAAAGAAATGGCAAGCCTAGTTCCGGGAGCAAAGCTTCCGAAGACAGCAATAAGAAATATATTATGAGAACTATAAAGTTACATTATTTAGCTTGATGGTAAAATGTAGCATAAGTTTTGCCAGATATCATATGTTACAATGGTTGTTCAAGTCCATTTTTATAGTTATACCTAGAGAACAAGATCCTAGGATCAAGCCCCTCTTAAATAACAATCATTGGGGCTATTGACAAATGTGTAATGATTATTGGTAAAAATATATATTATACGTGGATTTATATGAGTGGCTAATATGACAAGACACATGGATCATTAAGAAAGCGATAGCTAGAGAGATGCATTAAAAGAGACACGAGTCATAATAGATACGAGCAAATCACCCACAGAGACAAAAATGTGTGATCATTCAAGTTTAAATGGTTACATGAAGAGGTACCGGCGGAATGAATCAAGACAGTAAAAAGTAAAGGTTCATGAATCATCAATTAATGAGCGTGAATGATCTCAAATGTTACAGAATCTTCATGAACAATTTTGATTACCAATTATAACGTCTTATTAATGTCAGTAACGCTCATAATGACTCGGTCATAAAAGGGAAAATATGTTTTACTTAACTGACTCCTATATAATAGAAAGAGAAATTATTTGTACAAACACGTTCTGATTATTATTGGAATATAATCACTTACTTCTGCTTTCTATTGATTACTTTGCTATTACATATTCTAATTTCCTTTTTTATCACTGCCAGAATATTGAATTTCTTGATTATCAGTAGCCCGAGTACTTCTAAAAGTAGGCTTTGACCAAAACACTCATTTTTTTGTTAAATAAATTGGTTCCTTTACCGTGAATCTGATAATCTTTTCACTTTTCAAATTTATTTTTTTGTCAAAAATTCATGACGACCGCTAACGATAACAACCAGCAAAACCAGAAAGACCAGTTGAACTAACAAAATCAATAAGAGAATGCCACGCCAATCCCTTCACCCCGAAATTCTCCTCAACACTCCCGAGACAAGTCACCTGATAGATCAACATCACATGTAAATAATAATCAAGGGAAAAATCAAAATATTGATGAGGCATTGAAGCAACTAATTGCAGAACATGAGAATATTGCACTTCAAGCTTTTGTCAATGGATTCCAACTGTGCAACCGACTTTGCCTCCAGACAATGTCGTAACCATGAGAATCCATGCTCAAGACTCACCAATTCGGGCACTGGAGGAACCCCCAGCGAATCTCGCGATGGAGGGTAAGGTATGGCGAATTGTTAATTCTAATTTATAAAGTTTAGTACTAACTTTGCATAAATATATCAAGGAGAAGACCGATCGCATAGAACAGATATCTGGTTTTCCATCCATTATCAAAGGAGCCGATATTGATAAATATTTTCAACAAACCTAGAGGCCAAATGCCACTTCCTTGCTGATTCCAAAAAATTTAAGATACCTGATATCCCATAGTATGATGGAAAAACCGACCCACAAGTGATCATGTAACTGCATTTACAACTGGCATGAAAGGAAACGACCTGAAAAAGTGAGAAAATGAATTAGTTCTGGTAAAAAGATTTGGTAAAACACTCACGAAAAGGAGAACTAACATGGTACTTTCATTTACATAAAAATTTCATTGATTCTTTTGCTGAGCTCGCATATTCATTTATAAAAGCATACTCGGGAGCTTAAAAAAATAGAAAAGAGGATGAAAGACATTTTCAAAATAAAATAAGGAGATATAGAGCTATTCAAGAAATTCATGGATAGATTTCAGCGTGAAAAGATGATGTTACCACGTGTACGTGATAATTGGGAAATTATGGCATTTGCAAGCAACCTAAATGAAAAACGCTCAGAAGCCACGAGGAGACTCAAACAGAGTTTGCAAGAATTCCTTGTAACAACATGGAATGATTTACAATAGGTATAACATGAAGCTATGGATAGAAGAATATACTATCACTCAGTCATGGGGAGATGAAAGAATCAATTCGAGGTGGCTAGAAATTGAAAAAATATTCGGTAAGAACATGTACGAGCCTTACATGGGACCGTCAGGAAGGGATTTACGATCTAATAGGAGAACCCGCTGTACGGTTCTAGATCAAGGGACAAAGACACGGGTTCGTCATCCAATATTGTAAAGGAGCGAGATACACAGGACAATGATAAAAGAAGAAAAGCAAATATTGGTGGTTACAGTTTCAATATTAGTACATCTGAATTGGTAGTTGTTTTAAGAATCATGGGAGATAAGATGTGGTGGCCACAAGAAATGAGATTGAACCCCAGCTGAAGAAACCCAGATTTCTTGTGCGAGTTTCATAATGATCAAGGTCATAAAACGGCGGATTGCAGATTGCTACAAGGTCTTCGTAGAGCACTTCTTAAAACATGGCTATTTAACATATTTATTCAATAAGAAGGGTAAGCAAGCATATGTGAAGAATAGACAAGAGCCACCAAAACCTTTGTCCCCAAAAAGAACAGTTAACATGATAAACGGAAGTGAGAAGGTGAACATTGTGACATATATTTTTGCAAAAAAGGTGCAAAAAATCACAGTTACCAACGAAAAGTGGGTACACTAAGTTTTGGAAGAAGACAATATAATATTTGATGGTGTAGATGTAGATATAGTGCTGATCCCACACAATGATGCATTGGTAATATCATCACTTGTATATGATACTAATGTGAAGAGAGTGTTGATTGATCCAGGTAGTTCTGTAAATATAATTCTTCTAAGAGTGATAAATGAGATGCAAGATGATGAAAATTTGGTACCCAAAGAGCTTACCTTATCTGGATTTGACAATTCAAGCGTCGTTACAAAAGGGGAGATAGTGCTCACCATATTCGTAGAAGAAATAGTCTAAAATACTAAATTTCAAGTGATAGATATGGACATGGCATACAATAGGATCATTGGCAGACCTTGGATTCACGAGATGGATGTTATTCTGTCTACTTTACATCAAGTTATTAAGTTCCCTTCACAATAGGGAATAAGACAAATCTGTGGTGATCAACAGGCTTCTCGAAGCATTAACTAAGTGGCAGATTCAAGTGTAAAAAATGACATTGTAAATGGAAAATAGCAATTACCAAATTCAGTTGAGGACTTAGCAACACAAACCTCAACTGGAAATGGACAAACAGATGCATACTCAAGGCCTGATATTATTGGAGTGCCAGAAGAAAATGATAATATCAAAACAATATTAAGGGACTCGAAGATGTCGTGCTGTTTATACATTGGTGGGACAAAAACGTTTACATAAAACCAACCTGAGCCTAGAGATGAAAGGTAAGTTAATTAAATTCTTAAAAGTTAAAGCAGATTTCCTTGCTTGGTCGTATTCAGATATGACAGGCATACCACCGGAGCTGATGACCGATAAGCTAAATGAAGATCCAATGCATCCACCTGTCAAACAGAAGAAAATGAAGCAAGGATCCTTCAAAAACTAGGTGATTCAAGATGAGGTACAAAAACTTTTAAAAATCGGGTCTATCCGTTAGGTAAAATATCCTAATTTTCTAGCTAATACTATAGTGGTACCCAAAAAGAATGGTAAGTGGCAAGTTTGTGTAGACTATACTAACTTGAATAGAGCTCGCCCTAAAGATTCTTTTCTATTACCACACATAGATCAACTAATTGATACTATTGCATGACACGAATTGTTGAGTTCTTATAGATGCCTATTCAGGATATAATCAAATAAAATGGATCTTCAGAAGAGGAAAAATATCCTTTATTACAGACAGAGGGACTTACTGTTATAAAGCCATTCCTTTCAGCCTAAAGAATGATGGAGCCACGTGCTAGAGGTTAGTAATGAAGATGTTTCAAGAACATTTGGGAAAATCATAGAGGTTTATATCGATGATATGTTAGTCAAGTCACAACAGGTGGGGGATCATACCCAACATTTGTCAGATACGTTTCAGATTCTTCACAAATTCAATATGAAGTTAAATCACAAGAAATGTGCATTTGGCATGTCTTTAGGTAATTTTTAGGTTTCCTTATTTCTAATCGAGGAATTGAAGTAAATCCAGCGCCGATTAAATCCACTGAAGAGATACCGGATTTATTCACAATCATAAAAGAGGTGCAGAGGTTAACATGGAGGATTGCAGGATTGGGGAAATTTATTTCTAAATCATCGGAAAAACGTTTTAAGTTCTTTTTGTAATGAAAAAGAAAAGCCAATTTGAGTCGACTGAATAATGCCAACAAGCACAAAAAAATCTGAAAGCATACTTGTCAGATCTAGCGTTTCTGGTTAAAAAAAAGAATAGAGAAAGGCTACTTACATATCTCGTTGTCTCAGAAGTGGCAGTAAGTGTAGTATTAGTTCGGGAAGACAAAGGTAAACGATCTCCAATTTATTATTTTATCAAGTCCTTATTGGATGTTGAAACTCGATATCCTCATTAAGAAAAATATGCTTTAACATTAATAATGGCATCTAGAAAGTTGAGGCCTTATTTTCAATGCCACCCTATCTATGTAGTGATCACTAGGGGTGTGTATTCGAATCGATTTATCGATAAATCAAATCGATTATTTGTTATCGATTTATCTATATCGGTTTATCAATTTCGATTTCGAAATTTTCTTTATCGAGTTATCGATTTCGATTTCGATTCTGTCCTTTTCGATTTATCGGTTTATCGATAAGCAGATAACATACACTAATTTTTTTATGTTTTTATAAATTCTTTTTTAAAATATTTTTTAAATTTTTTTACCCTTATTTTATAATACCATGTCCTTTACCCTAAGTCCATAGCGCTATTATTTCCTCTACCACATTTAAGGAATGATCATATTTAAATATCAAGGGAATAAAGTTCAAATTAATGGAAAATAAAATTAGCCGCGATGATATATTTTATTTTTTAATATCGTTGCAGTGTTGGTGGCATACATTTGATCACATACTTTAATTTCATTTCATGTGCTTGTTGACACAATATTTGTGTTATAAAAGATGCTCCTCTTATTTTATCTTCTTTTTGTCCATATTAGTTAGGCGTGTTTGTAGCGATATACTTTTTGTGTGATCCCGAAAATTTTCTTATTTGTGTAATCGATAACTGAATCGATAAGCCCCAAAAATTGATAAACCAAAATCGAAAAAATCGAAACCTTATTGAAACGATAACGATAAGCATATGTTCAAATCGATAATCGATAAATAATTATCGATAAGGGTCAAAATCGAATCGATAAATCCAATACACACCCCTAGTGATCACCCTTCAAAGAATATATTGCATATATAAAAATTATCAGGTAGATTAGCTAAGTGAGCTATAGAACTAAGTGGATATGATATCACAAATAAACCTAGAACTGCGATAAAATCAAAGTTTTTAGCAGATTTTGTAGAATACTTTAGCCTAGGGATGGTAACAGAAGCAGAAAAAGAACTGCATATATTCAACGGGTCTAATCCAGGCACTTGGACCCTATTTTACTGATGGCTCCTCAATTGTTAAAATGAGCAAGGCATTGTTCTAATCCCACCTTTAGAAGAAACTATAAGGCAAGACATAAGTGCCATCCTATTACTAACAACGAAGTAGAATATGAAGCTGTAATTGCAGGTCTAAAATTGGCACGAGAGCTCAAAATAGAGCAGGTTGTAATCAAGAGCGACTCGCATCTTGTGGTTAATCAAATTCAGGGGGACTTATATAGAAAGAGAGGTGGGGATGAAGGAATATTTAGAAAAGGCACGAGAACTGATCAGACAATTCCAATATTAGAAAATCATGCGAATGTCGAAGCAGGCGTGCTAGCCAATCTTCCAGCCGTTGCAGAAGTGACACATGAAGAAAATGCTTCCGTAATACATTTGTTTAAGTCGGTGCTTGATCAAGATAAAAATGAGGTAAATTTCAATAATTTGACTTGGGATTGGAGAAATAAGATAGTCAATTTTTTTTTGTATGGGATCCTACCAGAAGATAGAAAAAGGCTCAGGCTCTTTGACGAAAAGGTACTCGTTTATGTTTGGACAGAGGCAACTTATATGGAAAGACGTTTGATAGACCTCTAGCATGGTGTCTTGGACCTTCTCAAACATCGTATGTAATGAGAGAAATACATGAGGGACACTGTGAAAATCACGTAGGAGGAAGATCCTTGGTAAAAACTCTATTATAGAAAGGGTAATGTTGGGCTAAAATGGAAGAAGATGCAAAAATCTATTTGGCCAAATATGACAAATGCCAAAGATAAGCTAATAACATACATCATGCATTAGAGTTGGTACATCCACTTATTGCACCGTAGCCCTTTATAAAGTGGGGGATGGATATCGTGGGTCCACTACCGCAAGCAAAAGGTAAGGTACGATTTGTACTACTACTAACTGATTATGTTACCAAGTTGGTAGAAGTAGGTATGTAAAGACTCGTATGGTTATATTGAGAATTTACGTCCCGATCTCCTATCAACTACTTACCCCATGCCTTTTTCTGCTATTTTGATCTGCCGGTAGGGATCATTTTGAGTTTTGAAGTTTTTTTGGTAAACTTAGTCCCTAAATGAGAGCTTAAGTCATAGAATTTGTACCATAGTTGGAGCACTGTGAAGATGGATCCTGAATGGAATTCTGTCTATTCTTTTAGCTCCGTTGGGTGATTAAGATCTTAGGAACGTGTTTGGTTGTGTTTAGAAGGTCCGAAGCTTATTTAGGCTTAAAATTGCGAAAGTTGAATTTTTGGAGTTTCAGGCTGATAGTGGAATTTTTATATCAAGGTCGGAATCCAATTTTGGAAGTTGGAATAGGTCCATAATGTTGAATATTGTTTGGGTGAAAAATTTAGGGTCAATCCGACGTGGTTTGGTTGGGTTCGACATCAATTGTAGGATTTTGAAATCAAGTTCATTAGGTTTGGATTGTAGGGTGATTCATGGTGCATTGTTTGATGTTATTTGAAGGTTTGACTAAGTTCGTATGATGTTTTAATATTGACTGGTGTTTTTGGTTGAGGTCTCAGAGGCCCCAGGTGAGTTTCTGATGCTTAACGGATTTTGTTTGGACTTAGGCAATATCTGAAGTTTGTTGAACCTCATATAATCGCATCTGCGAGTGTGGGATTGCATGTCCGGTGCCGAAGAAGTGGTTGGGTAGTCATAGAAGCGGAAATGGACTAAGGCAACAGGAACCAAAGGTGCGACTGGGGGACCGTAGATGCGGCCCAGCCATGATAAGTGACCTCCACACCCACGATGATTTTTCCGCAGGTGTGGGTTCGCAAATGTGGTGGACCCCTTGCAGAAGCTAGATCTCTGGCAGAAAAAGAGACAACATGAGGGTTTTATCCCATTTTTAATTTTGGGGCTTTGGAGATCAGGAGAAGGAGATTTTGTGAGGATTTTGAAGAGAGAAATCAATGGGTAACTATTCCTAACACTATTCTTTTTATATTTCATTAATCTATAGAAAATTTCTCCATCTAATCAAGGTATTTGAGTGGAAAAATGGGAATTTAGGGGGAACATCAAATTTTTGGGTTTTGATCAGGTTTTAGGTATTGTAATTGAATAATTTTTAGACGAGCGACTTGTGAGTATATGGGTGTTCATAATTTGTGGGTTTTACTCGATTTTAAGATGTGGGCGAGGGAAAGAATTTTGGACACTTTTCTATTTTCTTGCCTTAGCTTCAATTTCATTACTTAAATTAGTTGTTTGTAGTTATATTTACGTTATGTATTTAATTTGATTATATTTTGGCCACTTGGAGTTTGATACTCGTGGCAAGAACGTGATCTCAGATTTACTTGAGCTTGGTTCAAGGTAACTGTCTTGCCTAACTTTATGTGAAAGAACTCCCCTTAGGATTATGGTATTGTTTGATATATGAGTGCCGTGTATGTGAGGTGATGAGTGCGTACTAGTAGTTGAGGATTATGGTATTGTTTGATATATGAGTGCCGTGTGTGTGAGGTGATGAGTGAGTACTAGTAGTTGTAAAACTCAATTTTTCATTAAGTCTTAACTGTTTTCCTTGTTGAACTACATTAATATATATTATTACCTTGATTAGGTTAGAAAATCATGTTACATGTTAAAGTGATTATTTGAACTCTGTGCCACATGATATAATGAAATTTCCTTTTTTCATTAGATGCAAACTTAGTTTAAACTGAAAATTTCTTGATATTACTGTTATTTGTATTGACTGTGTTGTATATTTACTTGGGGACTACGGAACAGTATTATGGGAGATCCCCTTATACTGTTTATTTACTTTGGGATTATGGGTCGATATTTCGGGAGATCCCTCAGCACTACATATTTACTTTGGGACTACGGAATGGTATTCCGGGAGATCCCCCTGCATTTTTAAGTTTGAGACTACAGAACGATATTCCGGGAGATCCCCCTACATATTTATGTTTGGGACTACGGGACGGTATTTAAAAGGATTCAGTCTTAAGGGTTTGGTTTAGTGCAAATGGGATTTAGGGAGCTCTTGGTGGTTTCTACTATGGTTTGAGGTTATATTTTCTACTTGCGTAAGGAGCATGCAGTGTGTAGTGATTTTCTTCCATATTGGATCAAATAGAAAGTTGTTAACTAGTGGAGTACGTGGTTGTTTAGGGCTCGGAATGGAATATGAAGTTCTCACATTTGACATGGGGCGGCATGGTATATATGATACGTTGTATAGGGTTGAGAATGTATGTGTAACGTCACAGTTCAATTCTAGAAGGAAGGTCATAAATTCTTAGGCAACACAGGTAGTTTTAGATGATTAGACATATGACATTACTAATTGGCATGGCTTGATAAGGCTTTAGAAACGGTAATGTGATTGAGTTAATGATACTTTATTGGTATTGCGACACTCTCTTGTTTGATAGACTGCGGATATTCGAGTTTGCTTGGTGGCATAGAAGAACTATAGGAGTATCCCCCGTGGAATGGTTGGATATTAGAGGTGTGTTATATATTTAGACGGTGGAGTTGGGATCGGATATGGCGATTCATGTGCTATGTGGATTTGGAGACTGGAAGTTCTCATAAACAGGTTATATTGTGGTTGTGGGCCGCGTGTATCAACCTTGTGTGGTGACTATTGGGGATTTGGGGACCTGCGTGGATCCTTTGTTACTTATTATGGTGGATTTCGATATGATATTGAGTATGAATTGGCTGTCGCCATGCCGCGCTATTCTGTACAGTTACGCTAAGACGATGATTTTTTCTAGCCCTGGACGCCGTGGATTAAGTGGTGAGGTTCAATTGATCATGTTCCCAGTAGACTGATTTCATTTTCTTGAAAACCTAGCAGATAGTTGGGAAGGGCTGCGTTTCTTATTTGGCCTTCGTGAGGGATGTCAATGGAAGGACTCTTACCATTGATTCAGTTCCGGTGGTGATGGATATTTCAGATATATTTCCTACTGCCAAGAGTGCCGCAAGAAAGGGTTATTGGTTTCGGTAATGATTTGGTGCCGGGCACTCAAACCATTTCTATTCCACCGTATCGTCTTGGCACTGACGGAGTTAAAGGATTTGAAGGAGCAGGTTTAGAAATTCCTTGATAAGAGGTTCATTGGTAGGCCAATATGGATATGTGTTCTGCATTTAGTCAGCTTTGCTGATCCTGAATTGCATTATTGAGGGATATGCAGTTCTATTTTTGTCAAGCTTATTCGCGTTCTGGAGCGATCTATGAGTTACCTTTCGTTGTTGTGATGAGTCGTGATTCATTGATTTTATGCATAAGTGATAGGGTTCTATTGGGGGCTTTATAGAGGAATTTGAATGAGACGGGCATTAGGGTGTTTCATGATTGATTGCGTATTGGATGTATTCTTTCAGACTGGTATGGCATTGCATCATTTGTTTCTCCTCAGTTATGATGATTTACTTTTGGTACTAGGCATCAAATTGCGTATGGTAATTGATTTTAAGCATAGTGACGTGAGGTGTTTCATGTGGGCCAATGTTTGGATAGGGTCGCACATTGCTGTGAAGTTATGTAGAGGTATGATCCTTCAGGTTAGATTCGTGTTTCTAGTCCTACGGTGTGTGATAAGTTCTTAGCATAGTGTTGTGGTGGTATTGGTAAGCTTATGGCACAACTCTCTTATTTGATTCACTTTCCATGATTTGAGTACATTTTGGACTATTGCTTATTGGTGCACGGGTTGCATGGGTTGTTGCTTGAGATTGTATCCATGTGTTATGTCACTAGAGTAGCCGTATTGGATTAGATAAGGTCATTGGGTTCTCGGATGAATGCAATCGAATTTGATTTCACTATGTAGGAATGATAATAATGAGATTCGACTTAGAAATTTACTATGCTCCTTGTAGGAGGAGAGGGAGCTTCATGAATGGTTTATCTGAGGAAAGGTTATGACATTCTGCATGTTTCATTCATGGTAGTATATGAAAGTGTTAGAATGAGGCTTTACTTGATAAGAGGTTTATTATTGGTATTACGTTGTTTTGAGCAACTACTGTGATTAGAGGTTATCACTACGAGTGTTCGAGTTATGTGGTGTATAATGTACTTACATCTAGGTTTATAGATATGGTTAGTTACAACTTGTTTGGACTTATTCAGAGTATAGATGTGAGATTCTGATCATATAGATTATTTCAAAAGTGGAAAATTAGTTCTAAGGTTTATGGGCTAGATTGGATTACTAAATTTCGGTTATATTGCACTATCAGACTAATATGGGATAGGGTGATGTAGGATCACCCCCCAGTTATGTGCATGGTAAGGTTATACAACGATTTTGTTGGCATTTCGAACAACTCTTGACATGTTCGAGGATGAACATACGTTTAAGTTAGGGACAATGTAACGACTCGACCGGTCCTTTTGAGAATTTGTATTTCGCTCGCCAGCTCTCGGGCATGACTAGCCTCCTGTGATATATTATGACTTATGTAAATCATCGATTTTGGTTTTTAGGTTAATTGGAATAGATATGATAGAATGATTCTCAACTTGAAACTTTAAATTTAAAAGGTTTGACCCAATCTAGACTTTTTAGTATTCAATATCCGATTTGGATTTTTATGATTTGGTTAGCTCAGTTAGGTGATTTTGGACTTGGGAACACATCCAGAATGTCATTTGGAGGCATGTGGTAGAATAAGGCTTGAATAGGCTAAATTAAAAATTTGGCATTTTACGGTTGGCAATGGAAATCTCGGTATCAGGATCATAACAGAATTCTGAAAATTGGAGTAGGTCCGTTGTGTCATTTTTGACATGTGTGCTAAATTTAAGGCCATTTGGATGAGCTTTTATAGGTTTTCGATCGATTAAGGAATTCGAATATTTGAAAATCCTTAGGCTTGAATCCGAGAGTGAATTGGTATTTTGGCGTTATTTTAAGTGTTTCGAGGGTTGGTATGAGTTTGAATACTGATATGTAACTTGTTGGTAGGTTTGGATGAGGTTCCGAAAGCATGGGGACGATTCAGATGGGTTATCAGAGAGTTGGAAAAGTGGAGTTGCAGCTAAAGCTGTTGTATGTCATACCCGTACCTGCGGATTAGGGACTACAGGTGAGAGCCGCAGAAGCGGAAATCATACTGCAGAAGAAACATTGGTTGCATGAGCGGAAGTATAGATCACATCAGCGAGCCCGCAGGTGCGTGACTTGGGTCATAGTTGTGGCGTATGATGAGTTAAGTGAATTTCGTATGTGCGTATTTTTGGGCACAGAAACGACCTCCATGTGCAAAATATTGTCCGCGGATGCGGAAACAAAGCATAAAAGGCCCGTTTCGCAAATTTGAGTCATGCTTTCACCTTTTTTGGATGATTTTGGAGCTTCAAGTTGTGATTTCAAGAGGGAATCAAGTGTTTTTTGAGAGATTCGGGACAATTTGAGGCCGGGTCAAGAGGCAAAGGCATTGCAGAGTAGATTTTCATACTTCGAGGTAAGTAATGATTGTAAATCTAGTCCTAAAGATATGAAACCCCGGAATTTCATGCTATTTTGATATAAGAGGTGACACTAATGCTAGGTTACAGGCGTGTGGGCATGCACCAGTAGGGATTATCACTTGGTACGTCCCGTGGCAACTGTAAAGTTGTAGGTTTTGATAAACTCTATATGATATCTGTGTGTTTTAGAAATGATTCTGTTAACTTGGGCTGAATGCCACGTTCGGGGCCTTGTGTCTTAGTGTCTGGACCTTCAGGGGTATTTTACTATTATCTTCACCCTATTTTGATTCGAAAGCATATCCTCAGTCATGATTTTGTTTATTGTCTAATTTAATTTCATTACTCCGTTTTTAAATATATGAAAGTTTTTTGGGCTGAGTTCCCTCATATTTCACTGAAATGCCAGAGTGGCTTGTAAGGTCGATGACTGAGAAAAGCAGAGGGCTTGTTGGTGAGTATTATATAATTATGGATCGGGCTGAACGACACATCGATCCATATATATATATATATATATATATATATATATATATATATATATATATATATATATATATATGTAAGTAGGTATATATGTATATGGATTGGGATGCATTCTGCAGCGCGATATGGATCAGGCTACACACTCCAGCGATATATGGATTGGGCTGCACACATCAGTGATATTGCACTTGGGCTGTAAGAGCCCCTTCCGAGTCTGCACACCCCTAGTGAGCGCAGTCAATTACCTATTTGTAGATTGGGTATCATGGTGGAGCGGTTATTATAAGGTACCTATTGAGCGTGAGAGCTGAGTGTGAGCGCTGATTGAGGATAGTTGAGTCACGAGTGACTGAGTGGCTTGATGATGGGCTCTCTCTCTCTCTCTCTCTCTCTATATATATATATATATATATATATATATATATATATATATATATATGTACTGAGCCTCTATTGAAAATGTTAAATAAATGTTTTAAACAATTTTCATTGAAATTGAAATTTTTATGAGATTTTCGGAATTTAACTATTGATTTGAACCTAGCTATTTCCGCTAAGGCATTATGTTATAAGATGTATATGATTTTAAATGCTCGTCACTACACTTAGCCTTTATTTACCTTTATTACTTATTGAGTTGGCGTACTCATATTTTTTTGCTGCACCTTGTATGAGATTCAAGTATTTCTGAACCCGGTGGCGAGTGTTGATTACTCAGTGGCAGGTTTATCGGAGTTAGCAAGGTAGCCTGGTTATCACAACCCGGCTTTTCTCCCTCCTTATTTCCCGTTAGTTGTATTTAGTAATTTTTTGGGTCATGTTGGTCTTGATGTTGTCAGACATTTGTAGTAGATGCTCTGGACTAATGATACCCCAATGCCGGATTTTCTTTCCGCCACTATTGTTTTATTTTAAACACTTCATAAATATTTATTATTAAGTAGCTTTTATGTTATACAAAGAATTGAAAATATTTCCTTGTTTTGGAATTGTGTCTGCTTGCCTAGTTCCATGATAGCTCTATCACGACGAATTGATTTTGGGATCGTGACAAACCGCAAGTCCAACCATACCAATTTTATCAAATTCTAATAACAACTCCATCTCAAAATCTAAAATTTTCGTTCTTGAAATATTTTGCTAAAATCTTGATTTCTTCCATTTAAATCCGAAATAAAATGACGAATATAACCTGAATTTGTGAAATATATCAATTTTAGATATAGGACACTTACCCAAGTCGAAATCGAGAAGAAATCCTTAAAATCGCTCAAAAACCACGCTCTAAAAATCAAAAACGATATTAAAGAAATGATCATTTTTTGTCCTTAAGTTTCTGCCCCTCCGTCATTAAAAGTCCATTTTCCCTCAGTAAAATTCCATTTTTTGTCATTAAAAGTCCAGACTAGAACTTGCTTGTACCAGCAATTAGTTTTCTCATCACAAAGGCTGTAACTCCATCATACGAACTCGGAATTCAAAACTTTTTGTTCCTATGAGTCACAAATAATAATATGAACCTAGTAGTTCAACCGAAACTTAATTTGGAGATCATTATTTCAATGCGATACCAATTTTGCTTGTTAAACAATTAACTCGTGTTTCATGCTAAAAAGTCAATCGCGACTTGGTGAAATTAGTCCAAACTTTCCAAATAATTCTTATAATTCATCAAAATCCGGAAGTATCGAAATCAAAGTTCAATCTCAGAACTAAAAATGAACCTTTAGATCATTACACGCTTATGCTCAAAAAACCAAACTCTTCCAAAAACTCTTTCACAACTCATCCGGGCCATGGGACCCCAACCATGTATAGGTTTCTTTCCAAATCTCACAAATAAGTCATAAGTATAATAATTGACCTGTATCGAATTTCGAAACCAAAATACAAACCTGAAATCTAAAAAGTCAACCAGTGGTCAAACATTTCATAGATTTTAAGCCTTTAACCTTCAAATTTAAAAAAGTCTGATAATTTGGGTTAGGGACTTCTGAATTTAATTACAGGCTTACATCCAAGTCCCATTCATGATACGGAGTTACCAGCTGTCACGCCCCAAACTAGGGGAGGAACAACTGGCCCTCGATACTGTATTTGACTAAGTTAGCCACTACACATACTAGCTAACTAAACTGGGGCCCAACGAATCGAGCAGCAAAACATCTGAAATACTAAGCCTGGACCATTAAGGTCATGACCTGAATAACAATAAGCCATATAACCAAAAGTAGACGAGTCAAAATAATAAAGTACTAGCTGCACGACGAGGCTGGATAGGAGACATACATGCTTACATACATATATGTACATGCCAAGCCTATGGCTGGAGAGTGGAAGCTGCAAAAGGAAATCCAGAATACAATGTCCACAATAGCCTCTATGAGTGTCATAAGCATTGTCGAGACAAGGACCCGACTATACCCAAATTGTACAACAAAAGTAACCTACCTATGAAAGCTCAAGAAGAGGTGGAGCTTACCATGTCACACAGCTGAACCTCAAAATCCTAGCAGAGGGGTCGATCAGAGTCCCTACCTGGACCTGCATGCACGAACAAAATGCAGTGTCCCCAGGCAACGGGACATTGGTATGAATAAAAATGTACTGGTATGTAAGGCAGAAAGTAGAATCACACATAGCTGATGTAAAAAAATAATAGAGATACCACCTGACACTGAAACTCTGATAGCCTCCATGGACGACATCCGACCTCATAGTAAACAAATATGCGTGGTATGCTCGTGTAATCGTATGTCGTGAATACATATATATATATTGATGAAAATGCATGACATACCCAGCCAAATGCTAGCAGTGGTGGTCTCTTCCGGTAGCTAACTGGTATCATATTGGCAACTCGTGGCCATCTGTACAATATTATGATTTTCAGGCAAATAGGCCCTTTACCTTCGATTATATCTCGAAGTCCATGCATAATATTCCATTATGATATGAACTTTGAATTCATATAATAAGAACTTAGCCAATCTTGGCTCATAGGTACCCTTATTCTCATGATCTCATAATCACCTCCTATTGCATACAATTGCCTCGTGGAACCTCATACCTTTCCTTTCTTTTGAATAAGCTTGAAAACTTAAGTCGACTTTTAGAAAGATAACTTAACTTTGAAGATGTTCATAAAAAGCTTAAGGTGCTTCACTTAGTCCTTACACCTGATTTCTTGATATTAAATAAAAGACAGTATTAAAAACAAATCAAGAGTTTTAGTAGTTTAAACAAAAATTATATTTGAGATTACTGGAAATCGACGAGTCAGTTCAGAGATTTTAAAATACACTTTAACAAGGAAGAAAGACTAATAGCAAATATTAAATGCCTTTATTTATTATTTTAGTTGCACAACCTAAAGACGAATAAGAATTCATATATATAGACATATAGTTAAGAAAACCGACAAAGTGACATATATAGATTTTGAATACCCTATTTAATTGAATGAGTGGAAAATCAACCTAATAGCGTTATGAAAATACTTCGTCTATGATCCCAATGCCTTTCATAGAAGGTCTTTCTAGCAATAGATTAGTAAAATATCACATTTGACGTCTTAGAAATTTCCTAGAATTCATGCTAAAAGAAAGGACGGAACTTAGCCTTAACATACCTTAAACATGTTGAGTCCTTAATTCCTTCCAAGTGACTCTTCAAACAAGTCAACTCGATCTATCATAGCATAAGGAGATTCCAACTCAGTGTTGATCAAAGGCCAAGTCTATAACTTAAGCTAGTAGCTCGTTTTACATAAATTTGGGCAGCATCTCCTTTGTAACAAGGGCCTCCACCAATACCATATACCAAAAATAACAACTAGATAAATCCATCAAAGTAAAATGTCAATAACAAGACACCACATAACAAAAATAAGTCACAACTACTTTACGACGAGTGGCAAGCTCCAATTGGAATTCGTATAACCCATCTACCCCTTACAGACTTCTTACATTAACTTAAAAGTATCATTTAACATGATAATGATGTCATTCATCAACTATTCAATCCTTATACCATATATTTATAACAAAGGAAACAATCCACATCTCTAACTATATTCGATTAGTAACTTTATTCACTAGTTCATGTCTACTCCATCCATTTAACTTAATCAACATCAATATAACCTTAGACACGTGCAAGAACACAATATACCAACCTCCTACAGTAACTTCAACTTGAAATCCAAGTTATATTCAGCTTACAATAACCCTCAATGGCAATACAACACCATAGAAGTGACTTAAGCTAATCCAAGTATTATCTTGTAGTTTATCATCATAACAACTTAACCAACATACAAGAAAGCTTAATAACAATTAGTAGGCTGTTAGACTCACTTTAGAAAGCAGCAACAACCTGGAATTTCATCCAAATACAGCCCACACCAATCCTCAATGACAACACAACCTCAAAGAGTTGTTGTTTTTCATTAGGACTAGGTTTGATATTGAAATATGGTGTAATCACTTTGGAATCACTTAAAACACTTATGTAATCTGATATGAAGGGTTTGGAGAAGTTTGGAGATAAGGTTGAGCTGAGAAATGAGCAAAAATAGGCATCCAAATCGTTTATAAATTGAAGTAGCTCAACCACCGCCTATGTGGGTCCCATTAGGAGTTGCTTGCGCAGTCTCGCAAACTCGAATATCTATCTACTACGTCGTCGTATAGATGAAGGGTTTGATTCGTTGGAAATAGACTCTCATGTATATTTAATTTGGTATATTGATCATCCCTTGATTCCAAGTATATTGGGAGAAAAGAGCATCTACATTTGGCCTAAATTTCTGCAAATTTTATGAATGTAACTTGTGATGACCTTTGCTAAATCTTGTTCCACAACTTGCTTGCCTTCAAAATGTAGAAATTAAATATCATAAGACTAAAATAACTCATAGAATAACCTCCTTATCATGTTAAGAACCCTAGTATCACCCCAAAGTACATGTTACAACATTCCAAATTTGTCGACTTTCAACGAAACTTATTTTCTTCTTTTTGTTTATTGTCTAAGCTTTCCAAAACTTTTGGTACTTTTTATTCAGGATCTTAAAGATTTGTAAACTCCAAGATAACAAGTTTCTGAGCTAATAAAGATTTGTAAACTCCAAGATAACAAGTTTCTGAGCTTACATCAATTGGTTTACAACGTACTCTCACGTATGAAAACATGGAATGTAACATCATTCCCCCCTTTGGAACATTCGTCCTCGAATGTTGAATGATGCACTTATAAGTTTCATAAACTATAGCTCTTATGAATACTTTAATGCTCACCTTTCCATCTAGGCAAGTGTTTTGGGAATAAATCCAAACACTTGGGCGTTCTCCCCTTTAGGCCTCTTTCTCATTCCATAACACGTGGTTGGAATTCTTCCAATATCGTAAAATTTGTTAGTTTATGTCATGCAGTATGTACAATTGTGTCCTTGTATGAACTCCTAGAAACTATCCTTGCCTTTTTCCTCCATCCTTTAGCCAGTCTCTAAGCCTCACTTTATGAACATATACAGAATTATGACAAGTTGTCCCTTTAGGAAACTATAGATGTACTGATGTTCATCGCCTGGTACTTTGTTGAACTTACGACTATTGATATATCTTTTTATATAGACTAAATATCCATCCTTAGGACTTCGATGCATCTAGGAAGGTCAAACTATGCCATAAATCTTACTTTTGTTTTATTATTATCGAGGTCTGTTACCCAACTCCGTGTTATCCCCTCGCTGCTTATCCTACATATATAAACCTAAGTCCTTTAATGCTTCCTCATTATTGTTCATCTTAAGAATAACAACCTAACCTCCTCTCATATTTTTTTTAATTTGTATCCATGATCGTTGATCCCAGTCCTAATGTTTATCTTAATCTACCACTCATAACTTGAAACCTTTTACGTAATACATTGTTATTGAGGCTCATGTCTCATCAGGGAACATCTTAAGTGATTTGCTTAATCCACATAGGCACGATACTACACTGCAATGACCATATTTCATAGTATCCCAACATGATTCGTCTTATGGGGGTACTCAAATCCTGTGCAATTCATGAAATCTATTCTATTTAAATCATTACTCAATCAAATACCTAAACATTATTCTCTTATAATTTATCACAATTACACCCGCATTCTACTACTAGTGCAGCATTCCATCTCTTTTATATGTAGTCTTAGACTCTTTTGAGTTCATTCCGGCTATAGCGAGCTTTCATTAAGTTACGGAAGCTATTAGCTCTCTTGTTGCGATGGGTTTAATCTTGTGGACTCACCTATTCTTATCATCTTCTCACTTGTATTTTCTTATCCTTACCCCTATCTACCTAAAACATTGTTGCTCTACGATACTTTACCTTATGACCTACACCTATCAGTTTATACCACTCGCAACCTTCCTTTAACTTACTAGCACCATAAATTTCCTTTTGTGCCTTCTCAGTTGTCCTCAAATGTAAGCAACTTCTTTTCCTTGTCGTTCTAACACTTGTTGCATAAATACTTGGCTTGTCTTATCACCCACAAATACTGTAATTTCCTATACCTCATAAGCTCGGTATGCTTAGGTGGAAACCTTCTCACTTATTTCCTTAGCTAGTATATTGTTGCAGTATTTTGGGAGACCTTCTGGGTCTTGTAAAGTTGAGAGCTTGTTATATCATGCACTAGAAGGAAATTTTCGTTGTTCTTACTCGCCTATAATAGTCCTTAGTTACATAACTTTGTGCCCTTGTACTCGTCGAGTAACTTCTAGGCTCAAATTTTGATTGTGTCCTTAGTGAAATTATCTCTTGGGATATATACTTTAGCTTAGGTTACCTTTAGCCACTATCTCCTGATGTATGAAGAGTACTTATTTATCAAAAACATCCTGGCCAGAAACCTTTAGTGCCTCTCCCCAGTTTCGTGCTTGTATAATGTTCTGGAATCACAATATATATGTAGGAATTGAATAAATGCAACATCATCCCTCTCACCTTTTTACCATATTCCTCTTTTACCATTCTATAATTACTTGAACTCCTTACCTCTGACTTCACGCCATATCATACCATATTCCCCCCTTTAGGGGAGTACCAAGATTTAGTACTATGACGATCTATCTATAGATGTTTTATCTATTCATCTTTGGTGTCTTCTCACATCATAAATGAACTTTAATTGCCTTATGGTAATCCTATGTGCCAGGAATAACTAAATATCTTACGCATGAAAGCGAAACCTAGTATAACTGGCACACTTACTCCCTTATGATTAACTCTGCTCATAGTGCATGCCTTAGGAAAACATCTTACTGAATGACCTTTTCAAGGTTATTCTTCTGTTGTCCATTCTATTATCGCCGGAACGCAATCTCTAAAATTCTGATGATGGCGACTATTATTAAATCATTCGATTCCCTATCCATGCCCAGTTTGTCTTGTTCACCAACCCATACTTCTTTCTATTACTCTATGGTCTACCTTTTCCTTCTAGTAATCATGTCGGAGTCACCAACTCATTTCTCAAAATAGGGATATTGTTTTATGGCTTATAAACTTTTATTTCAGCATGGCATGTCCCCTTTTGTCTTTCCCATCAGTTGACTGTAGACTTTTTCATCCTGTCATACCATTTACCATACCGTACTCACAATATTTTAGTTACTCTCTTCTTATTCTCCGACTGATACTTCTATCTATCACTTTATTCTGAAAACTTCAACAAAACATTCTTTCCATTTTAGCTCCTCTTGCTTCATCTCACTGGCCCCTCGGGATGCCTAATATTCTCTTTCTCTCTCTCTCTCTCTCTAGTGTAGGAGTCATACTAAGGTAAATATGTTATCCCTTTTAGGCTTCCGCCGCCTATCTTCTGAAATTGCTGACTATTCTAGTATTCATATCTGATTGCACTATTCTACATATCACCATCTGGGTGCCTTACAAAGATATCTATTACCACCTTTGCAGCACCCTTGGAAAATTTTAGCTAACGATAACAATCCAGCCACAAATTTTTTTGTTACTCTAAACCCAGCTTGATCCTGATATTACATCATTCTCTTAAACTATATTTTTCAGTTCCCATAGGAAATAATTGAGGTGGAGGTGGTCAATTGTATAAAACTTTGTTACTGTTGAAAGTAACTCAGAATGCTTATATTTCTCCACCTGAATTGCAAATAGTGATAATCTTCATTGTCTACGTACCTCATACTTTTTTTTTGTTATTTCTTTCACTTATTGTAACTTATATCCACCTCCTAATTCTCTCGTTGCTCTTTACCATATGGGTGGATAGATATTCATGCCTTGAGGCTCCTTATCAAGAGGCTCACATATCTCAGTATACACATGATTTGCTGAAGACCTAACATTTATGAATTATAAGCATGATGCAAAATCGAGTTCCTTTGATAAACTCTTCCACGTCCACATTAAATCTTTTACCAACTGTCTTTCTGGATATATGCATCATTGTATAATGAATAAGATATAGTTTAGGAAATTGAGTTCTTATAACTGAGCTCTACCACACGATCTAGAGTAAGAAGAAAGAGTGACAATCCTAAATGACTTGTAGCCTCCTGTTTATAAGTGTGGTGCACTACACACCCATACACAAGACTCTACTAGACACGGCTTATGGACTCCCTAGGATACGACCTGCTCTGATACCAAGTTTGTCACGCCCCAAACTAGGGGAGGCACGACTGGCCCTTGATACTGTATTTGACCGAGTTAGCCACTACACATACTAGCTAACTAAACTGGGGCCCAATGAATCGAGCAACAAAACATCTGAAATACTAAGCCTGGACCATTAAGGTCATGACCTTAATAAAAATAAGCCATATAACCAAAAGTAGACGAGTCAAAATAATAAAGTACTAGCTGGCCGACGAGGCCGTGGTAGGAGACATACATGCCTACATACATATATATACATGCCAAGCCTATGGGCTGGAGGGTGTAAGCTGCAAAAGGAAACCCAGAATACTATGTCCACAATAGCCTCTATGAGTGTCATAAGCATTGTCGAGACAAGGCCCCGAGTATACCCAAATTGTACAAAAAAAGTAACCATCCTATGAAAGATCCAGGAAGAGGTGGAGCTTACCAACTCATAGCTGAACCTCGAAATCCTTGCAGAGGGGTCGATCAGAATCCCTACCTGGACCTGCACGCATGAACAAAATGCAGTGTCCCCAGGTAACGAGACATCAATACGAATAAAAATGTACTGGTATGTAAAGCAGAAAGTAGAATCACACATTGCTGATCTAAAAAAATAATAGAGATACCAGCTGACACTGAAACTCTGATAGTCTCCATGGACGATATCCGACATCATGGTAAACAAATATGCATGGTATGCTTGTGAATTGTATGTCGTGAATATATATATAGATATATATATATATATATATATATATATATATATATATATATATATATATATATATATATATATATATATATATATATATATATATATATATATATATATATATATATATATATTGATGCAAATGAATGACATACCCAACCAAATGCTAGCAGTGGTGGTCTCTTCCTGTAGCTAACCGGTATCATATTGCCAACTCGTGGCCATCTGTACAATATATAGTTTTTCGGGAAAATTGGCTCCTTACTTTCAATTATAGCTCAAAGTCCATGCATAATATGCCATGTATGATATGAAATTTGAATGCACATAATAAGAACTTAGCCAATCTTGGCTCATAGGTACCCTTATTCTCATGATCTCATAATCACCTCCGTATTGCATGCAATTGCCTCGTGGAACCTCACATCTTTCCTTTATTTTGAATAAGCTTGAAAACATAACTCGAATTTTAGAAAGATAACTTAACTCTGAAGATGTTCATAAAAAGCTTAAGAAGCTTCACTTAGTCCTTATACTTGATTTCTTGATATTTAATAAAAGAAAGTATTTCAAAAAAAAAAATCTAGTGTTTTAGTAGTTTAAATAAAAATTATATTTGAGATTACTGGAAATCGACATGTCGTTTCAGAGATTTTAAAATATACTTTAACAAGGAAGAAAGACTGATCGCAAATACTAAATGCATTTATTTATTTTAGTTATTTATTTATTTTAGTTAGACAACCCAAAGACAAATAAGAATTCATATATATATATATACACACATAGTTAAGAAAACCGACAAAGTGACATATATAGATGTCGAATACCCTATGTAAGTGAATGAGTGAAACATCAACCTAATAGTGTTATGAAAATACTTCAGCTATGATCACAATGCCTTCCACATAAGGTCTTTCTACCAATAGAATAGTAAAAATATCACATTTGACGTCTTAGGATTTTCCCAGATTTCGTGTTGAAAGAAAGGACAGAAGTTAGCCTTAACATACCTTAAACATGTTGAGTCCTTAATTCCTTCCAAGTGACATTTCAAACAAGTCAACTTGATCTATCACAACACAAGGAGATTCAAAATGAGTGTTGATCAAAGGCCAAGTCTATAACTTAAGGTAGTAGCTCGTTTTATATAAATTTGGGCAGCATCTCCTTTGTAACAAGGGCCTTCACCAATACCATATACCAACAATAACAACTAGATAAATCCATCAACGTATAAATGTCAATAATAAGACACCACATAACAACAATAAGTCATAACTACTTTAGGACGAGCGGCAAGATCCAATTGGAATCCGTATAACCCATCTACCCCTTACAGACTTCGTACATAAACTTAAAAGTATCATTAACATGATAATGACTTCATTCATCAAGGATTCCATCCTTATACCATATATTTATAACAAAGGAAACAATCCAAATCTCTAACTATCTTCGATTAGTAACTTTATTCACTAATTCATGTCTACTCCATCCATTTAACTTAATTAGCATCACTATAACCTTAGGAACATGCATGAACACAATATATCAACCTCCTACAGTAACTTCAAGTCAAATCCAAGTTATATTCAGCTTACAATAACCCTCAATGGAAATACAACACCATAGAAGTGAATTAAGCTAATCCAAGTATTATCTTGTAGTTTATCATCCTAAGAACTTAACTAACATACAATCAAGCATAAGCTCAATTAGTAGGCTGTTTGAATCACCTTAGACAGCAGCAATAACTTGGAATTTCATCCAAATACAGCCCACACCAATCCTCAATGGCAACACAACCTCAAAGAGGTGTTGTTCTTCACTAGGACTAGGTTTGATGTTGAAATATGGTGTAATCACTTTAGAATCACTTCGAACCCTTGTGTAACCTGTTTAGAAGGGTTTGTAGAAGTTTGGAGATTAGGTTGAGCTGAAAAATGAGCAAAAATAGGCATCCAAATCGTTTATAAATTGAAGTAGCTCAACCACCGCCTATGTGGGTCCCATTGGGAGCTGCTTGTGCAGTCTCGCAAAAACTCGAATACCTATCTACTACGACGTTGTATAGATGAACGGTTTGATGCATTAGAAACTAGACTCATATATATTCAATTTGGTATATAGATAATCCCTTGATTCCAAGTATATTGGGAGAAAAGAGCATCTACATTTGGCGTAAAGTTCAGCAAATTTAGGAATGTAACTTGTGATGACCTTTGCTAAATCTTGTTCCACAACTTGCTTGCCTTCAAAATGTAGAAATTAAATATCATACGACTAAAATAACTCATAGAATAACCTCCTCATCATATTAAGAACCCTAGTCTCACCCCAAAGTACATATTATAACATTCCAAATTTGTCGACTTTCAACGAAACTTATTTTCTTCTGTTTGTTTATTGTCTTAGCTTTCCAACACTTTTGGTACTTGTTATTCAAGATCTTAAAGATTTTTAACCTCCAAGATAACAAGATGAAACTTACATTATGTACTTTCAAAAATGGTCTCATTTATGAGCTTACATCAATTGGTTTACAACGTACTCTCACGTACGAAAACATGGAATGTAACACCGGGATTATCAATATATGAATCCGAATTCGTTTGCTTAAAACGTTGATCGAAGTCAACTTAAATAGATTTTAAGGCCAATTTCATATACTTTTATATTTTAACTTAAAAGCTTCCCAAAAAATTAGTCGGACTACGCGCGTAAATCAAGAAGAACTAAAATAAGGTATTTAAGGGTTTGAAGCGCAAAAATAGGGTTATCACTGTAATAGACTAAGTTAAAATTGATCATCTATTGTATATAGGTTAATTTTGAAGAAAATATGTCTGTCATGCAATAAAAAAATTTAGATACGCCGAATTTCTTATGTAATAACACACATGGTATATAGATCTTTTGACAATAAATTCGTACATGCAAAAATTATGATACCGGTCAATGTGCTTCTAAATATATTCTTATCCTCGAATTCAACTTTCATCTTCCTAAACTAAGGAATTTTCTTTTAAATTTCTGTGAAAATAATTTTTAATATGTTTATGTTCTACAAATATGATGAATAAAGCACACAGATAAACATCCTAAATATTGGACTATATTTACCGCAATATGTTTTCGTGCACGAATAATTTTATGTTGCACTTTCAGGTGGAATATCAAGATCGGCAACTAGAGTTTTGGTTAAGGCAGAGCAATCAATTGCGAGGAAATACAAACAAAAAAAAATTATCCAGGTTTCTTAAGATACCATCACATTACATACTTTTAATCTATAATATGTAATTATCTAACTAACATGACAAAATTTGTCATTTGTGTAAGTTTTGATGATGTTTTTTTAATTTTAAATTTATGTATTATGGTAATACTATAGTACTTTTTGGATTTAGATAATTGTTGTATTATTATACATAAAATTTTTTTCATTAATTAAATTTACTGTTCCTTAATATAAATAAATATTGTAATGATCGAGTGCCACTATTAACATGTAATGCACGTTAGTAGATACTACTAAAAAAAATGAATACATGATATTTTATAAAAAGCAATAAAAGAAAGAATATGCATAAAAACAAAGTAGAGAGAAGTAACTTTTATTCTCTTCTAGGAATATTATACAATTAATAAAATTGATCTATTTATAGCGAAAATGACTTAGTCATGAAATAAAAATACTTAATATTTCTCCACAAAATGACTTAGCTATAAAATAATAATCTACCTAATATTTCTCCAAAACAATACACGTTGACTCTAAATAGAATATAATCTATAATAATATTTTATTAAATTTTATATTTTTAAAGTGAAATGATAATATTTGTTTTTAATTGAGATTAATATGATTCATCCGTGCTTATAAATTGTGACTCAGACTCATGGAATATATGTATAGATATATACTAATTTCTATGTTACCTTCCCCATACATATAAGCCTTAAACTATTGCAAAAATTAGATAGGAAAAATATTACTATGAGAAATATTTTCACGATAAGACATTTGATTTTGCGTCAGTCGTAGAAAGATGGTGTACCGAATATTAACATTCAAAGAGAAGAAACTCATAAGAATTAATGAATTAATTTTGTGATGGAATACCAATATAAAATTAGGTAAGAACTTAATCGCATAGAATATTTATATCAAGCAAATAAATACATAACACATGAATGAATTATAGCTCAAACAGAAAAGAAAAAAAATTATGTATTTTAAATGCCACCGCCAAAAAAATTTACTTTATAACTTAGTAGTTTTAGTAACTCGTTGCTTAAGTTGATCTGGGAACTTTAATTTTCAATTAGTGGTTACTTAACAGGAGGAAATGAGTCCCAACAGAAATAAAGTTTTGCTTAGAAATTTATAGAGTTTCTATTTTTGGTTACTTAAGTTACTTCATCTCTTTCAAAATTTAAATTATCTGCCGTGCTTTTTAAAAATTGTTGTCTCACATTATTTGGTATTTTAAAAGTTCATGAAAAAATAAATTATATTTTTTATTTTACCTTTAATAACAATTATTCTTAACGATGTTGATAACACATAAATATAATAAATATTCATTGAAGTGAGATAATATCTTAAAACATATAGAACTGTAAAATTTTCATCCTCCTAATTAATGTTTTCTTAAGGGGGTGTATAAAAGTAAAAGACAACATATAATCTGAGATGGAGTGAATAAAAAATTGAATCTCAACTTAAAAAAGCTTTTTTTGATACTTCGAATATCCATTGTAATTAAAATGTTATTCAAAGGGAGAAAATCTTTATTTAATAATAATAGGTGTGGTAAAATCAAATAGGTGTATTTGTTCTTCATCCGAGTTATTATTATTTAAAACTTAATATATTTTTGTCTATATCAGCACAAGTTGCCTATTTACTATTTATACATTCTCTCCCTTTAAATAAATAGCACGACTAATACCCTAACTATTTTATCTTCATTGAAACTACAATTAAACATAAAAAAAAAATTAATTTAATTTCTCTGTATATTTCTCTCCCTTGAAAGTGAATGGGATGGCTATATTTTATTTTATTGAAATTAAATTAGATATTATTTAAACTTTAATTAAACTTCTTGTCCTACATCTCTCTTTTGTCCGCTCATATAGTTGGTATTTTGTATTCTTTGAAGCTACATAGCTCCTAATAATGGACGATTCAAAACGATACATAAAGTAAATAATAGAAAAAGTTAATTTGGAATCATAAACAAATTTGAATAGTATTCGTAGACATGCTATTTCTCCTAAATGAAACTAAATTCAAAACAAAAAGGAAAATAACAATAATACTATTATATCCAATATTAGTATATTTATATTTTTGGGTTATTTTGATCTTCCAACATAGTATTCATATATATATATATATATATATATATATATATATATATATATATATATATATATATATATATATATATATATTCTTTCTTTAACATTTTAAATACTTTTTAAATATTTTAAATTATTAATTATTTTGATTTATAATATATTTTCTATGTAGTTTTCAGACACGCTCATTTTATTTTCAAAAATTTGAAGGATCTATGTTCAGATTTATAGTCAAAATTCAATACTTTAACCTTCATACTCTAAAATATACTAAATAATATGAAACGAAATGAATATGTAGCATGCACAGCACGAATTTGAAAGCAATTTTGGTCATAAAGCTGGGGGTTATCATGCTAATTTTCATTACCAAATCGTGTTAATTTTTAGACTTGTAATCATATCAAATAAAAGATGCTTTGCTGTATCACAAGAAAAAATAAAAACCTGTTCGAAAACAATTTGCAACTGACATCTTACATAATTTTGCCATTCCTTTTTCGGCTATTACTATGTTGTTAAGCGATTGATTATAGGTCAAAAAAAGAAAAAGAAAAGTGAACTAAAGAAAAAATGATTTCCCAAACATTTATCTTAGAAGGTCTTGCGTGTCGACTATCCCATAAAATGTGGGGATTTGACTCCCTCGAAATAAAATAAATAAAAAAGATTATGTTTAAAATAGAAACGCTCTCTTTAATCCTACTTTATTAGCTCTTTACTATTGTTGGTCAACTCACCAATAAACTTACGAGCTAGAAATATAGCAAAGAAGCTTTGCATACGTACATAATGTATTTATATACACACAACGAATACAAATAAATTTTTACTCATACACGTATATATAATATTCAAGCTAAGCTAGATCTAAATAATACGGAATTTCCTAACGGTGAAGTTCGATGCAACCTGAGGATTCGTAGTGACAATTGCCCACTTTACACGTCCTATAGTATTTGCATCTACTCCTATAGTATTATTCCATATAATATGGGCGAATTACGGTCTCATTTGTAAACTCTATCCATCCGGTTGGATTTATTAAAAGTTCAATGTTACTTTGTATGACTACTGTTCTTGGGTAATTACCCCATGGTCTTCCTAGATGCGTTGTAATATTTTTACCCATTTTTTCTAATTCTGGTGTTGCTTTTATTGTGCAATTTTGCAGCACAATTCCAGTTGCTTCACCCTGCTCGTCTTCTCTTTTCTGTGCTGTGATTGTATTAAACTGTCCGAGAATTGGTGCACGCACTTCAATAAGAGAGTTTTGGAACACTGCAGTTGCGTCTCCACATATAAAATCTATGGTGCCCAATACTTGACAGTCCCTATAAAACTGTATGCCAAATCTTGTGTGCAGGGTATCTTGACACCCCTCGAAACGGCACCTATTAAAGCTAATGTAATCAGCTTCGGCCACTAATGCTGCGGCTTGATACTTCCATGGTCCAGCTTCATTTCTAAAAGTAATATCTTGGGCGCTGAAGCCTTGCCCTTTGACACCTTAAAAATGAAAATAAAGCACAATGGCGAGTAATTATGGAATCTAGATAAGGTAATATATATTAGTGAGTTAACAAAAACCATAGATCGATCGACTTACTAACTGTTGCAGTGTGTGATGTCCGAATGCCATTACCACCAAAGCTCTTATTCCCCGTTATTATTGTATTTTCTGTCCCTTCACCGATAAGAACTATATTGGTCTTCCACTTTTCAATTTGAACGTATTCATGGTAAGTTCCGTTTTTTATTTTTATGTAGTATGGCTCTAAACTATGGTTTGGGGATGCAAAAATTGCAGCCGTTATATGTGAAAACAGAGAATTGAGAAGATAAAAGAAAGAAAATGAATCAGTCTGTGAAGGGAAAGACTAAGTCTTTATTGTTACCGTGAATTGAAAAAGCAGATACAAAGTAAACTAATAGAGAATGAGTCTAACTAAAACACCGAAATAACTCCTAACATTTAGCTACTGCTAACCACGTAAAAAACTAACAAACTTATTCCACTTAACAAGTGACTAACTAACATGCTAATTAAGGACTCATTCAACTAATCAATAAAAAACGTGCACTAATTTCAACACTCCCCCTTAGTGCATGCTTCTGCTCTTTACTCCAAGAGCTTCTCTGAAAGTTTCATACTTTCCCTTTGCCAAAGCTTTGGTGAAAATGTCCGCTGCTTGATCAGTAGTTCGCACACCCTTTAGCTTGATTTCTCGTCCAAGCACCTTTTCCCTAATGAAATGATAGTGAACTTCAATGTGTTTCGTACGAGCATGAAACACTGGATTTTCAGCCAACTTGATTGCACTTTCATTATCACATCGAATAGGAACTGCATAATCAACTTCAGCATATATGTCTTTTATCAAATGCTTCACCCAGATGCACTCTTGTGCAGCCATTGTTGCTGCCACATATTCCGCTTCCGTGCTTGACAAAGTAACACTCTGCTGCTTTTTGCTGCACCATGAGATCACTGCTGACCCCATATTGAAACAATATCCAGTTGTTGATCTCCGATTATCAACATCTCCAGCTCAATCTGCGTCAACAAAGCCACTTAAAAGAAATTTCTCATTCTTTTCATAGCTTAGTCCAAGGTGAGAAGTTTCTTTTATGTATCGCAAAATTCTCTTTGCAGCCTCCCAATGAGCAACATGTGGCCTCTCCATAAATTGAGCAATTACACCAACTGGATATGCAATATCAGGTCTAGTAATTGTCAGATAGATTAAGCTGCCAATGAGTTGCCTGAACCTTTTCTCATCTTTCAATGGTTTTCCCTCATCCTTCTTTAATTTCAGATTAGGTTCCATCGGAGTTGACATGACTTTAGACTCCCCCATGCTAAAGTGCTCAAGCAAGCTTTCAGCATAGCGCTTCTGAGACACAAAATATCCATTAGCCAATCGCTGAACTTCTAAACCAAGAAAACAGCCAACCTCACCAAGGTTTTTCATCTCAAACCGAATAGATAAATCATCACAAAGTCTAGAGATCTCAGCCACACTACTCCCAGTAATAATCATGTCATCAACGTATAACAACACTATTATACGCATACTAGAAGCTATCTTGACAAACATGCTTGAATCAGACTCTGAAATTTTGAATCCGCAGAAGGTAAGAAATTGCGAAATCTTACCGTACCAAGCACGTGGAGCCTGCTTCAAGCCGTACAATGCCTTCTTTAGCCGACACACATAGTCTGGAAATGTTTTAGAAACAAAGCCTTGTGGCTGCTCCATGAACACATCACGGTCAAGTTCACCATAGAGAAACGCGTTTTTCACGTCTACCTGCCACAACTTCCAGTTCTCATGTGCTGCCAAAGAGATGATGGTTCTCACACTTGTCATCTTTGCAACTGGGCTGAATGTCTCCTCGTAGTCATAGCCATAATTTTGAGTGAAACCTCGAGCTACCAAGCGAGCCTTGAACCTGTCTATGGTTCCATCCGCCCTCTTTTTCAGCTTGTATACCCATTTGCACGTAACAGGTACTACATTCTCAGGTTTTGGCACCAGCTCCCATGTATCATTCTTTTTCAAAGCATTTGCTTCTTCCCGCATAGCTTCCTCCCATTCCGTAATGCCCTTAGCTTCATCATAACAAGAAGGCTCTCGGCTGTCCCACGTTCCAGAGAATAAACATGAAACTACTGAATTGTTTATCTGGACGTCAAAGTCTTTCAAGTGACCAGGTAAATGTGTCTGCCTTCCGGATTTTCTCAGCAAGGGCTCTGGCTCTGCTGGATTGATAGAAGACTCAACATCTGTGAGTTTTATTTGATCCTTAGGAGACTCATCAGCTTCAATGACATCTGGATCAGCAAAGACATCTTCTCCTCCAACCGGACAGCTTATGCTCGTACCTTCTGCAACTGCTTCCCGGAACAAGGAAATCTCATCAAAGACTACATTCCTTGAAGTGAGGAACTTCTTTGTCTCCAAGTCCATGCATCTCCACCCTTTTCTGCAAGGATCATACCCTACAAACAAGCACTTCTTGGCTTTGCTATCCAATTTAGTTCTATTACTTTTAGGAACATGTACATAAGCAATAGAACCAAATATTCTGAAATAGCTTACATCAGGCTTCACACCGTATAATAGCTCAAAAGGTGATTCAGTACCTAACCAAGGAGGGATTCGGTTAGTGACATGAGATGCACATTGCATTGCTTCAGCCCACAGCTCCCGAGGAAGACTTTTGTCATGCAACCAAGACAAGCATACTTGGGTAAGGTGGCCAATCTTCCTTTCAACAACACCGTTCTGCTGGGGAGTTCTAGGACAAGACATTTGCCTCTTTATTCCCTCTGCCACACAATGTTGTGAGAATTCATTGGACAAGAACTCTCCACCATTGTCAGTCCGCAAGCTTTTGATTTTTGTCCTAAACTCTCCATAAACAGAACGTTCAAATTCCAGAAACTTTGAAAAAGCTTCACTTTTCTCCTTGAGAAAATACACCCAAGAATATCTTGAGAAGTCGTCAACAATAACCAGCATATATCGAAGACCGCTGTAGCTTTGAGTTCTCATAGGACCCATCAAATCTGCATGAACAAGTTCAAATGGGTTGTCTCTTCGAGTTGCTGAGTTTTGGAAAGGAAGCACATGTGATTTGCCAAATTGACAGCCTTGACAAACCACACCTTTTGCCAAAGCTTTAATAGGAGGAACACCGTCTACCATCTTCATTGAAGAAATTTGCTGTAGCATTTGAAAGCCAACATGTCCCAGCCTTGCGTGCCAAACTGAAGCATTATCATAACGACTAGTTTTCTCAACATAAGCATCAACCGCAGACATAACAAACAGTGACTCATTCTTCTCCCCGGCCACAACAACATCAGCAATCACATCTCGAACATTTTCTAGGATCTTGACATCATGTGGACCAAAAAGTACATACTTGCCAGAGTCAGTAATTTGAGAAACTGAAATCAAGTTTTTCGTCAAACCTGGCACATGGTAGACATCATTCACCACAACACGTTTGTCCTTCGGACAATCAATTATTGCCTTGCCCTCCTTTACCACCGGATGCACCGTATTATCAGCAGTGACTATCACACGTTCTTTGTTATGAGGCCTCAACTCTGACAGTAACGAATCATTTCCTGTCACATGGTGCGAGCAACCAGAATCCATGATCCACTCCTCTTTATAGTCGATAGTCGCAGCAAAAGCTTTGAGTTGAGATGCTCCAACATCTTGTCTTTCAACCATTATAGCCGAAAGACATTTCTCCCAATTAGGTTGACTGTCGTCACTTTGCTCAGCTGCCAAATTTGCATTTGCATTAGGAAGCTTCACACGACAAGTCTTCCTAATATGACCCAGATGTCCACACCTGTGACACTTCACATTTCGATACTTATTACCATTTTCCTTCTTCGGGGATGAATCTTTGTTATTGTCACTGGAGCTGCTTGAAGGAAACTTATGCTTGAACTTCTCCTTGGACTTTGCCTTGGAATAGAGAACATCGTTGCTCTCTGCAGGTGCTACACTCATTTGTTTCGCCAAAGCTTCCTGATTAGATAACAGGTTCTCTAACTCTTCAATCGAGGGCTGTTTCCCCCACCCTTGAATTGAAGTCACGAAAGGTGCATATTCTTTACGTAGACCACGTATAAGATACCTCCGAAGTCGTCCTTCACTAACACGTTCCTCAACATCCAATTCTGAAATTTCGCAGCAAAGGTTCTTAACTTTCAAGAAATAAGCAAAAATGGACATACCTCCTTGTGTTAAGAGAGCAAGCTCATTTTCAAGCAATTGCAACCTGGCTATATTCTTCTTCATAAATAACCTCTCAAGAGTCTCCCAAACCTCTTTTGGAGAATTCAGATCACGAACGTGGTCAATAAACTCCTTGCCGATCGAAGTCCTTAGTATAAAAAGTGCTTTTCCACATTTAACCTTCCACTTCCGCCGTGAGTCAGCATCTTTCTCTTCCGGTTGTGGTTCATCTCCGGTAACAAAATCCCACAAGTCTTGACCTTTTAAATAGGCCTCCATACACAGCTTCCAATAGTTGTAGTTTGTCCCTACAAGCTTATCAACACCATAGTTGGTCGTATTGATCCCACCAGTACCCAGATCCATCTTCATAGACATTCTTTCTCAACAAGCAATACAACAAACACCTTGTGTGCTGCTAACACTCAACTCTCAAACAAGGGAAGGAGAACTCACTCTCTCACCTAGCTCTTGATACCATGTGAAAACAGAGAATTGAGAAGATAAAAGAAAGAAAATGAATCAGCCTGTGAAGGGAAAGACTAAGTCTTTATTGTTACCGTGAATTGAAAAAGCAGATACAAAATAAACTTATAGAGAATGAGTCTAACTAAAACACCGAAATAACTCCTAACATTTAGCTACTGCTAACCACGTAAAAAACTAACAAACTTATTCCACTTAACAAGTGACTAACTAACATGCTAACTAATGACTCATTCAACTAATCAATAAAAAACGTGCACTAATTTCAACATTATAGTAGTAAAATCTCCTGATCCATCGTGTGCAACTATTGCACCAGGTTGTTGGCTTTCTCCAGTACCCGTTAAGACAGTTAACCAAACGGTTATAACAATCAGCCACGTCATAGCTTCAGATAGTGTCTGTCTTAATTTGCTGCACTGCATGCATGTACCCGTTAAGAATCTGGTTAGTTTCGTTACTAGTCAAAACCAATAGTATGATACATTTGAGCCTCAGTCTAGAGAGAGAGAGAGAGTTTTACTTACAGCTATGCTACCAAATCGAACCAATAGTGTCGTCAAACCCCTTCTCTGGAGGAGCAGTGAGAAAGACGGTTGTTCGAGCTTTCCTGGTGGAAGAGCAGAAATTTTGAAGAAGGTTTTAAAGATCCGAAAAGCCAAAGAATATTTGGCAGACAAGAGATGAGCTAGCGGTTAATTTAGAGGAACTTTCTGGTTTCTAGTCTTGGAAATATTTTGACGTTCAAGTGATGACAGTTCGTGCACTTAAATATTGTGAGGTGATTGGGAAACTTTTGCTTTAGTCGTTCTTTATATTATGAATCAAAAAGAATATCTTTACTGTCCAAAAAAATAATAACACTAGTAGGATACATTTCATTATCTACGTTAATTGTAGGTATTCTTCAAAAAATAATTCGTCAATCTTTTCTTCCCGAAAACAATGCTCAGTAAAAGTGTACAAAGAAAATTTTGTGGTTCATCGTTAAATCAAGTTATATTAGGGAAGAAATATGGTTTCGTTCCAAAATGCTTAGTTCTTGTGACGAACGTATCTGTCTTGAAAAATCTGAAGGTTTTTTAGTTAAGGTTATCACATCGTCGCTAAAAAGCCCTTTAATACCAACGAACCTAATTTTTCACTAACTATAATTTTAACTAGTGATGATGCTAATTATCTCTAAAGCTAAATATAAAATTTTGGTAGATCTAGTGTGTTAAAGGGCGTGGGAGAAAGGTGAGGCGTTTTAAATATACTTCAGCGATGCGTAAGCCTCGAGACACGAAGCGTAAACCCCATATGCTTCAATCACCTTTTTTAGCCAAGGGTCATTCTGAAACAGTCTCCCTATCCTAGAAGGGTAGGGATAAGGCTGCATACATTCTACCTCACCAGACTCCACTTCGTGGGATTATACTGGATAATTATTATGTTGTTATTATTTTATAAAAAAATATAATTACAGTAAATATTAAAAAAATAAAGAAATCTATAAATATATATAGATGTTATTCATCCCCACGAAAGACAAGTCAAAACACTCTATTATACGCTCTTTGGAGCTCATGTAACGTGATTCAAAAAGAATAAAGTTTTCTACATGGAGGAACAAAAAGGATAACTAAACATCAATTTAAACTTTGAACTTGATGTATTGAAGGCGAATGAAGTTCTCTTTGTGTTTATTAAAAAATTAAATATTTGCTGCTTTTTGGAGATATAAGAATACTAGCACACAAGATAAAGAATTGGGAAAGACCATATAATGACGCAACCGATCGTTTCATGTGTCACAGACTTATTATCCCCTTTTTTATTCTTTATGTGTTGTTCAACTATATTTCATCATGTCGTGTCGGTTGTTCTATGTGTGGATTGGTCATGGAGTGAAATGAGACACTTAGTCTCTATTTTGAAAGCTTTAGCTGGAAAAGTCAACTTGAAGTTGACTTATGAGTAAAAGATCTTAGAATTTATTTTTTATGGTTTTGATAGATTCGTTAGGTGATTTAGGACGTAGGAGCGTGTCCGGAATATAATTTGGAGGTCCGTGGTAGATTTAGACTTGAATTGGCAAAATTGAAAATTTTGCACTTTTTGGCCGGCAGTGAAAATCTTGATGTTGGGGTCGAAATTTAATTCTCACAATTGGAGTAGGTCCATTGTGTCATTTATGACGTATGTGCAAAATCTCAGGTCATTAGGATGATGTTTGATAAGTTTTTGGATCGATTGCGAAATTCGAATGTTTTTTGAATCCTTAGGCTTCACTCCAAGGGTGATTTGATGTTTCTATGTTGTTTTAAGTGTTCCGAGGGCTGGTATGAGTTGTAATGATGATATGTGACTTGTTTGTATTTTTGGTTATGGTCTCGGGGGTCGCAGGATGATTTCGGAAGGTTGATTGAAAGTTAGGACTTGAATTCGAGCAGCTGAAGCTGTTGTGTCCTGTTATAATCTCACCTGTGGATTGGGGATGGCAGGTGTGATCCACAGAAGTGGTAGCCTGAGCGCAAAAGTGACATGGTTGCAGGAGCGGGTAGTTAGACCACATTTGTGAGCCGCATGTGCGAGACCTCGGTCGCAGGTGCGGCCCCTACGGACTTAATGAAAATCGTAGATGCGGTTAAGATGAGCGCATCTGTGATATTTTAGGTGCGGGTGGGAAAATCATTGGGAAGAAAGTATAAAACCCCCCTTCGCTAAATTGAGCCAATTCCGTCATTCTTTTAGTTGGGATTGAAGATTTTGGAGGGTTTTGAAGTAACATTCAAGGGGATTATTGTTGAGGTAAGTTTTTTTAGCCTATTACTTGTAGCTATGGTGAATTTCAATAGATTAAACATGGAGATTTATGAGATTAAGGGTGAAAAATTGGGAAGCTAGGATTTGAAATTGGAAAGGTGAAATCGGAGATTTGAGGGACCATTTGGGCTCTGATTTGATGTTTGTAGTATGTATAGACTAGTGGAAGAATAAGAATTACAGCGATTTAATTTTTATTAAATTTTGAGACATGGGCCCAAGGATCAGATTTGACCAATTCCGGAATTTTGAGTTTTATTTGATGATTTTTGAGTGGGCTTTGTTCCTTTTGCTTGTATTGATGTTATGATTATGATTTTGGATAGATTCAGGTTGATTTGAGTCCAAGTCAGGAAGTAAGGGCATTGCAGAGTAGTTTTTCATCCGGTTCGAGGTAAGTAATGATCTAGACCTGAAGGTATGAAACCTCATAATTCTGTTCTGTTTTGACAAATGAGGTGACACACATGCTAGGTGATAGGTGTGTGGGCGTGTACACATAGGGATTGTGACTTGTTCAATTCCGTGACGACTAATGAGTTTAATATTTTGATAGAATTTTATATGATATCCATGTGTTTTAGAAATGAATCTGTTAACTTGGGATGAATGCCATGTTTGGGCCCTTGTGCAAAACTGTTTGGACCCTTAAGGGTATATTACGAATTTCCTTACATTGTATTGATTTGAAAGAATATCCTTACTCATGATTTTACCTGCTTATTGTTAATTCAGATTCATTACTCTACTTTGAAATATAAGAAAACTGTTTGGGCTGAGTTCCCAGATTTTCATTGAAATGGCTGAGTGTATGTGAGGTTAATGACAGAGAGAGTGGCGATGACCTTATGGTGAGGATTATATATATCTATGGATCGGACTACACGCGACAATGATATATATATATATATATATATATATATATATATATATATAGATATATATATATATATATATATATATATATATATATATATATATATATATGAATCGATCTGCACGCCACAATGATAGGTTGGATCGGGCCGCTCGCCCCTACGATATAGCGCTTGGGCTGTAGGAGCCCCTTCGGAGTTTGTACGCTCCTGGTGAGCGTAGTCGACTATATATTACGGATCGGGCTACATGTTGCACCAATTATTATTATGAGATATCTATTGAGTGGTAGTGCTGAGTATGAGTAGTTATTGACGAGAGCTTAGTCACGATTGACTGAGAGGTTTGCCCAAGAGACTATATTTATAAGTGATACTTTGCCCGCATAGCTTGTTTATGAGATTTCTAATTTCGCTCTTCTTTTATACCGAGCCTCTATTAAAAGATGTTGAATAAATGCTTTAAATAATTTCATTGAAATTGGAGTTTTTATGAGATGTGTGGTTATTGAACTACAGATTTTGATTTTGATTTTTCTGTTGAGACTCTTGATAAAGTATTCATTTGATTTAAATGCTTATCACTGCTCTCAACCTTTATTTGCTTTAGTTACTTACTAAGTTCGCATACTCACGTTACTCATTGCACCTTGTGTGCACATCCAAGTGCCAGAGGCTCCGAGTGAGAGTTGATAGTTGCTTTCGTAGTCTTACCCGGAGGTTGCAAGGTAGTTGCATGGCATTCGTAACCATTCCTTTCTCGTTCCTATTCTAGTACTTTATATTTTAAACTTATTTTGTAGTAAGAAGTTAGTGTTTTGTTGTACTTAGTCGCTCATGACTAGTGACACCACATTCGGGCTGTGCGCAAGGGCCTTGTTATTTATAGGAGAGTGTTGATGTGTTTATGTATTTTTTTTCGTGTACTTTTATATAAATTAAATTGAGAGATTTGAGATTTATCTAATTAGAAAATGAATTTATAAAAGAACTCAATGTTTTAAATGATGAATTGGCTTGCCTAGTACTGTGATAAGTTCCATCACGATTGAGGTGGTTTGGTCATGACCATTTCTATACACTTCCAGCTAGACCTGCTGTTATTGCTTCACATGGCGTGATACATGTATTATCTTAGTTTGCCACAAAAATTCCTTTGTGTTATTTACTCGTGGATCCACTTTTTCATACATGCCATAATATTTTGCTCATTATTTGGATACACCCCAGAGTCTCTTATTTTATCCGTTCGTGTATCTACTTTGGTGGGCGATACTATTATTGTGGACCGTGTAAATTAGTTATGTGTGGTGACTATTGAGGGTTTGGAGACGCCAGCGAACCTTTTGTTGCTTTTATGATGGACTTTGATGTGATATTAGGCATGAATTGGCTATCTCTATGTCATGCTATATTGGACTGTCATGCTAAGACAATGATATTGGCTATGTCGACTGTGCCACGGATTGAGTGGCGAGGTTCAACTTATTTTGTTCCTAATAGGGTGATTGCATTTCTGTTGGCCAAGTGGATGGTTGGAAATGTTTTCTCTCATACTTTGTTTTTGTAAGGGATGTCAGTGCAGAGACTCCTAATATTAATTCTATTCGAGTAGTGAGGGATTTTCCCGACATGTTTCATGCAGACCTGCTAGTTATGGAACCTACATTATTGTATGGCATTAGCAAAGTCGAAATAATTGAAAGAGTAGCTTCAGGAACTTCGGGATAAGGGGTTTATTCGGCCTAGTGTGTCACCTTGGGGTGCCCCTATTCTATTTGTGAAGAAGAAGGATGGCACAATGTGGATGTGCATTGATTACAGGCAATCGAACAATGTTACAATCAAGAACAAGTATGCTTTGCCTCATATTGATTATTTGTTTGACGAGCATCAGGGAGCGAGAATGTTCTCCAAGATTGATCTCCGGTGAGGGCATCACTAGTTGAAGATAGGGACTCGAATATTCTTAAGATGGCCTTCTGGACCTGATATTATCATTATGAGTTCCTTGTGTTGTCTTTTAGGATGACCAACACATCAACAATGTTCATGCATTTGATGAACTACGTGTTTCTGCCTTATCCCAACTCGTTCGTTATTGTATTCATCGATGATATTTAGTTATACTCGCGTTTTCAAGAGCAGCACGCGAAGCATTTGATAGTAATGTTGCAATGCTTGAGGGAGGAGAAGCTTTATTCCCTCTTTTTTCTGACGAGTCAAGCAAGTCCAGGAAGAGTGAATCATCGAATAGCGGGAAGTAATATCACGACAAAAGCCTTTTGGGTCGGAAGAACAAGCTTCTTCTTTTCGATCTGGTAGGAGGGGAAGGATGGTCACCTCAGTGGTGGCAAGTGGATCATTCATGCGCAGACTTAACTGAAAAAGAAAGATTCCCTTTTGTTACCGACCTTCTTCCCTTGACGGGTGTTTTATGTCTTCTTATCCAGCAAAGTTCTCCAAATGTGAGTTTTGGCTTAGTACTGTGGCTTTCTTGGGGCATGTGGTGTTCAATGAGGGTATTCATGTTGATTCGAAGATGATAGAGGCAGTTTAGAGTTGGCCCAGACCGTCCTCAACAAAAAAATCCACAGCTTTCTCGATTTGACGGGGTATTACCGTCGGTTTGTTTAGTGATTTTCATTTATTCAATCACCCTTGGCCAAATTGACTCAAAATGGTGCTCCATTCAGGTGGTTGGATGAGTGTGAGGCAAGCTTTTAGAAGCTCAATTTTGCCTTGACCACAACTCTAGTGTTAGTCTTGCCATCAGCTTCAGGTTCATATACAATGCATTGTGATGCTTTGAGAGTTGGTATTAGATATGTGTTGATGCAAGAGGGTAGAATGATTTCTTATTCTTCTCCTTAGTTGAAGCCCCATGAGAAGAACTACCATGTTCATGACCTAGAGTTGGCTGCTATTGTTCAAACATTGAAGATTTGGAGGCATTATCTTTATTGTGTGTCTTGTGAGGTTTTTACTAATCATCGTTGCCTCTAACACTTGTTCAAACAGAAGGATCTCAATTTGAGCCAGCGAAACTGGTTGGAGATGCTAATGGACTATGATATCACTATCTTGTACCATTTGGGAAAGGACAATGTAGTGGCCGATGCCTTGAGTAAGAAGGCGGTGATTATGGGCAGTTTGCAATATATTCCTGTTGGGGAGAGACATATTGCAGTTGATGTTCTTGCCTAGGCCAATTGGTTTGTGAGGTTGGATACTTTGGAGCCTAGTCGGGTATTAGCTTGTGTGGTTTCTTGGTCTTCCTTGTTTAATCGCATCAGAGAACTCCAGTATGATGATCCACATTTTCTTGTCCTCAAGGACATAGTTTAGCAAAGCGATTCTACAAATGTGAGTATTGATGATGATGGGGTATTGAGAATGAAGGGTCGGATATGTGTGCCCAATGTAGATGTTTTTTGGGAGTTAATTCTGGATGAGGCCCATAGCTCGCAGTATTCCATTCATTCATCCGGGTGCACGAAGATGCATCAGGGTTTGAGGCTGCACTCTTAGTGGAGGAGAATGAAGAAGGATATCGTGGGATTTGTAGCTCAGTGTCCCAATTGTCACCAAGTGAAATATGAGTGTCAGAGATGGGGTGGCTTTCTTCAGTGGTTAGCTATTCTAGAGTGGAAGTGGGAGCGGATCACCATGGATTTTGTGTTTAGGCTCCCACAGACTTTGAAGAAGTTCGATGATATTTTTGTGATTGTGGATTGGATGACCAAGGCCACGCACTTCATTCCGATGTGTTCTACCTATTATTCAGAGTAGCTAGCAAAGATTTATATCTGAGAGGTTGTTCGCCGGCATGGGGTTCCAGTTTATATAATATTAGATAGGGGTACTCAATTTACTTCACAGTTTTGAAGGGCCGTGCAGTTAGAGTTGGGTACTTAGGTTGAGTTGAGAACATCTTTTCACCCTCAAATGACGGGTAGTCTGAGTGCACTATTTAGATATTGGAGGATATGTTGTATGCTTGTGCATTGTTTTTGGAGGGTTATGGGATTGGTTTCTACCAATTGCAGAGTTTTACATATAACAACAGTTACCAGTCGAGTATTCAGATGACTTCATATAAGGCTTTATATGGGTGATGGTGTAGATCTTCAGTAGGATGGTTTGAGCTGGGCGAGGCTAGGCTTTTTGGGACAGACTTTGTACATGATGCTTTGGACAAGGTGAGAGTCTTTAAGGAGCGGCTTCGCACAATGCAATCGAGACAGAAGAGTTATGCTGACAGGAAGGTCCGTGATGTGTCTTACATGGTTGGGGAGAAGCTTCTACAAAAAGGTTTCACCCATGAAGGGTGTTTTGAGATTTGGCAATAGGGGTAAATTGAGTCCTCGGTTCATTGGTGTTAGCCTATATAAGTTCACCAAACTATAAAGTACGTGGTCCTTTATGAGATGATGGTACGAATGCTATAAAAACCAAAAGTAAAGAAGACAAAGAATTTTTATGTGGAAACATCCCACACAAGGGGATAAAAAAACCACGACCTACTCATGTAAGCTTTTATATTCACTAACTTGCAATCTCCCTATTACAATCCGCTTAACACAAATTCTATTGCAAAGACTTTAACTAACTTGTGATGCACCCACCACAAGCGACTCTATTACTATCCTAGCTACAAAGGCTTTAAACTTATGATTATTCCTAGTCACACCATACACTGGGAGGTTTACGAATTTTTTGTTTATTCCTAAGACAAAGCTTATAAGAAAGAAAACTAGGAAATACAATGAACAACAAATAACAAGATTACAACTCAACTACAGATGTACATAGACTCATTAAGAAACTAATCCTTAGTTTAGTTATCTTCTTTTTCTTGACACACTAGTGACTTCAATGCTAGATAAATGATGTTATACTTGAGAAGTCATCACTGAATGCACAAAGTTATTGTATCTTGCAACAAGTTGTTATATCACCAAAAATATCACAATGGATAGTGATGTCAACTCTTGATGTACGCTTTTTCCCAATGAGAAGTGACTGCTGCACTATTTGCAAATTCACTTATGCGCAGTTGCGATCCAGTTAGATAGTGGACTTGTACTTCTGTTAGGTAACACAAATAGACCAGGTCCCTGTTGTGTTCCTCTTTTACAATGATTACGTTCAATCAATGACTCGTACATATGTTAGAGAACCCTAAGGGGCTAGGTACCAAGTCCCTATTATGTTCATCCCTGAGGTCGTTCATTCATTTTCTAATTTTCAGACTTGAACCAGGATAGTTGAAATGTGGATAAGGTTCTCTATCTAGTTCTTAACGACAAGTTTGTTAGATCATCAAGACATCAGAAGTATAAAGCTTAGACGTGGATGGTATCCATTTAGAGTAGAATAACAAGACAAGGTACCAGAACTACGCAAGGTTCCCCCTTAATTTCATATATCTTTTTTCTTTTTGATTTTCCCTTAATCTCAAAGTTGATTTCTCCTTACCTCACCCTACACACACAGTCCCTACATATATATTACCTCACCTATACACATAGTTCATCCCTCTTTTGGCATAACTAAAGAGAGCACAAATAGGTAATTAGCATAATGAAGTCTAACACAACTAGCTCATTCTACATATGTGCACACAACATGACAGAGAAGAGAGGCCAGAGGAACATAGCACTACACAAGCAAAAAAAGGGGCTATTTTATTAATTTTTACATTGGATTGAGTAAGTAATGAGTGTACTGGTTAATTTCAACATGCCATCACACAATAAGCAAACAAAAACAAAACAACAACTACAAGATTTTTGAGCAAAAATAGTTGGACAGTAAGAGGATCCTAGGGGACACTAGAGGAAGGAGGCTTGAAGGAAGAGAAAAACAATGGTTTAGAGAACCAGGTCCAGTCGAACATTTGCAAACAGTTGTTCTTCATGTAATTGTGGCCGAAGTCTATCATTTTTCTTTGTAAGTCGTGCAACTTCCTCATTGACAAAATCAGGTCAGGTAGTTGCTTGACTGAGTTGAGTTCCTAGTATGGCATTTCGATCCCCCAACCTTCTGATCTCTTCAGAAGCTACATTTTGAGCGTTGATCAGCTGACAGATGGTCGAGATGCCTCCGCGAACTCTTTCTACACATTCACATTCTTCTAATGTTCTTTTAGAGAAGTTTTGCTTGCGTGTGCCTACTTTGGATGGTATCCCATGATTCCCAACCTTAATGTTTGCCACCTGTTTCATAAGATTTATCATGATTGCTCATAAATTGATTTGAACAAACTCATCAAGTGTTTAAGAGTATATATGATTTTGTAGCAATAGATCGCCTCTCTGAACCTGTCAATAGCACTTTTTTGACTAGTTCAATGAGAAGTTGATACTCAGGAAGCAATACCTTATTATTCACATACCCCCCCAGCTGAATAGCTTGCTCTTTCATGATAGCTCTCATAAAGCTCACACCACAAACACCCTTATCTAAGAACATTCCTTCACATGGAATTCAGAGAACCTTTCGTAATGTTGAATCATCGAGTACAATGTCTACTCCATTTACGAGCACACAAATGTGATCGCCTTCAAAAGTCAAAAGAGATGCGTAAAACGTTTGTACTGCATCTTCGTACACCTGAGGCATGCTCCCTTCAAAAAAGTGTTCCTATTGTTGAAATTCCAAAATCTCCAGAATTATTCTTATACTGGCGATCTCCTAAATTGCTGGATCAAATGTATGACCTCACAACACTTTCTGAGGTCTTAATCTCTGCTACCAAAGACCACTATCATAGGGCATGGATCTAGTGAACCAGGTTCTTTAACAGTTTCACATCTTTGTTTGATCGACCCTTCAACAGACTTTCCTTTCCAGATGGCTATCCCTACAGTATTATCCTCAGCCACAGTTAGCTCCGGTTGACTCCATTTAGACTTGCTATTGTCCTTCACGGATGACCTTTTCATAGATTGTTCTAGTAAGGAACCATGTTCCCTTGGAGTATTTTTGTCAATCCGGTTTACTGATACACTCTTATTATTGACAAAATCCCTTGGTTCATTTTCCTCTTTTTCCTTGTCTTGACACTCTTTTTACTTTTCTGCAATATGGATTTAAAGCTCTCATGCTACTATGACCTGATAGTGGGTGACTTGGAAGAGGACTCTATGAGCTTGGAATGATTTGGAGGTGCAGGAGTGGAGTTACATAGAAGCGAATTGGGTTCTTCAGAAGTTCTTTTTGAGAACGTCTCATAAGCCAAAGACTGAAGGAGCACATTGGTTCATCCTACTCCTAGGAATGGAGTCTCTTCTCTTTGACATTCAGAGGATATATACACTCCTTCATTTAATAGAATATCAGCAGCAATAGCTTTGATGATATGTAATGCTTCCTTTTCTGGTGATTCTGAGAGAGTCACTAAGTCTAGGATAGAGGAATTCAGTTATCGGTCAGGATAATCCTCAAGGGATGCTGACACTTGAGAGGTGAAACCTCCTGACTGTTCTTTGATGAGATCATAAGAGTCTCTGGACATAGGGTTCTCAAAATGATGGAAAACTGGGTTTACCAGAAAAGGGAAAATTGTAGGAACGGGGGAGGATCGAAGAATGGGTAAAGTAGTTGATGGCGTGATATAGTGACGCTCTGCGATGATTTCAAGGATGATAAGGAAGTGGGAGTAGTGTTAATGGTGGGAGAATGAGATGATTGTTTGATTGCCATTACAGGAGTATTTATAAGGTGAGTAGATTAGAGAAGAGAGATGGGGAAAGGATTACAGATACACAGAAAGGATGAGGGCTCATGACTTGCTTTGAGAGAGAAGGAAAGTTTTATTGGAAGAAGAGATAAAGATGAGAACAGAGAGAGAGAGAGAGAGAAAGAAAAAGTGGTTTTGAATAGTTTTATAAATGGCGGTAGGTTTGTGGGAAAGCGTTATAGTGCAGAGGGGATGAAGGATTTGAATTCAAAGATAAGACATGACATGAAGATTTCGAAAAGTCGGGTGATGTGGCTGTTGTGTTAATTTTGATAACCAATTTTTTTGTGAAGGAAAGCATAATAACAAAAATACTACTAACCTGAGGTATAAGGAACAGAGACCAGGCAAAATTTTAGAAAAAGGTTTTAGGAGCTCCTCTCTCGCATTTCTTAACTGTACCTTTAGCTTCTATTATCCTCATGTGTGTTTTCCTGCGACGGTATTGATATGAGTTACCCTTTGTCAGAAAACACTTTAGCTACATTTACCTAGTGTCTTTCATAGACAGTTGATAGAGGATCAGGTTTTTCCTTAGACTTTTATGACCCAATCTTCACCTTGTTTGATTTAGAATATTTTCTACTCAAGGCTTTGATACAAATATCTGGAATTTGGCTTTCTGTTCTACAAGACATTCCACAGAACAATCTTTTCTTCATGTTGACCCTCATAAGCTACTCTTACCCCTCAATGTACATGGTCCTTTTATTTTGACATTCTTCAGTTGTTGACGAGGAGTTTTGCTTCCTTTTGACCCAAAGGATGAGGCATGAACATGGCAATTGAACCGTACCAGAAGTGCTTTTTCCTTTCCACAGAAAAATCTGCAATAGTTAACATCATCATAACCATGATGTGCCGGAGAATTTCGGCACATTTGACACTAATTTCTTAGATTTTAGCTTGTTTTAAATGCAATTTTCCTTTGCACTAATGTTATTTTAGCGTTTTTGCAGTGTATAAGTCTTAAGGATCTAAGAGTAGGGAAAAGGGTTCAAAAAGCCACAAAAAGACAAGAAAAGAGAAAAAGGCATCGCACATGTGGAAACGCTATCGCAAAACCCACATGAGAGCTGCAGAATTCACACCTAGATTGCATATCAAAATAGATTTCTAGTGAAAGTTCAACGTAAAAAATGTGGTCCCATTTGCGATTGCATAACCTCTTTGCGAGCCGCAGAATTGTCCGCAAACTAAACATGAAGTCTACTAAAGGAAGAAAATGCGATGCAAAATGTAGCCGCATTTCTACAATGCGGACCGCAAACCAACAATGCGGTGAAGGCATAGAAACTAGGGTTACAATCTGTGATGGCAATGTTAATAATGCGGACTACATGCCTTTTTTGCGATAGAAATGTGGTCTCATATTCAACTTGAAAGGGCATTTTTGTCCCATTTTCCCATTTTTTGGCACAGTATAAATAGATATAATAGCGTTTTGTGGGCTCATCTTGTCTGACTTCGAAGCTAAAATGCAAGGAATTAATAATCATCTCTTTTGGAAGATTTGGGATAAGGAATCTTTCATTTTGTAAGCTTTATGACATTAATAGTCCATTCCTTTTGTATTTTAGCATATTTATCTAACTTTAAGTACTAAGGTTGTGGACCCTAAATGGGTGTTATGTTAATGGGTGCTTAATATAGAATATATATGTAATGGTTGGTTGATGTTTATTTACTTCTCATTCTTTATTTGTTACTGGTGGTTGCAAACATTAACAAATGCCATTAAATTCTTGCTTTGCTTGAAAAAGTGGGTTGGAATTTGGTAGAAGTAAATTTCAAAGACTCAAGGCTTTATACCTTGTTTAATAGAATCGCTTATAAGTGGGTTTCATTTGGCATATATGGCTTGGTCTTAATTGCAACTCTTTTATATTTTGAAAAACCATAAAGAGGAAATACTACCCAAATATTGGAAAATATTGGGTAGTCAATTAGACATCATTTGCATATCAAAATGACCTTCCATTAGAAATATATCATATTAACACCGATAGCATAACACTTCATTAAAAGGGACACAACCTTGGTTTCTTTAATCAGATTAATAACATTCTCAATATTTCAACTAGCTACTACTTCAAATCAAACTTAACTCGTACTCTTGTCACATTATTTCCTACTCTTGTTACTGTTAACTTGATAGAACTACGACTTTACTGAAGTAACACACTGATCGGGTATCCTTTTCACACCTATTCCCTATGGGATTCGACCCCAACCGTCTTGGGTTATTATATTTGGCATCGACGACCTTACACTATTTATTAAAGTGTAAGTTGAGCGTATCACCCAACAAGATTAAAAATACTGTCACTTGAGGGGTATCACAGGACCAGGTCTTGAGTTCCCTTAAGGCACCTCAAACTTCCACAGGAAGTCTTCAAGTAGGATTCCTATAGACTTTCACTTTGGATTCTATTCTGGATTGGTGATATAGAAGGAACCAAATATTTTTTTTTAAAAAAACATATCTAACTCTAGAACAAAAGAAAGTGATTAACTTGTCACATAGGTGAAAGATTTTGTGTTTCCAGTCTGGGACAAAAGTTTAATTGACAGGGGAGATTTGGAAGAATTTTGATTTCCCCACACTCTGTGTTCTGTTGCTTAAAAGGTGCTATGAGCTGCATCTCCACTCTTTCTTCAGCTTCTAGTGGTACTAAGTGAAGTACCGGGTTCCTTGTGACTAGTGAAGACAGTGATTTGCATTGTCTTTCACGAGTATCCTTCATCTGACTCATTTTATCATCCACCCTATTTGAAGCCTCAGATATTTCCTAGGGACCATTGTTGGACCATCATATTTACCATAACAGTTTCTTCCTTGGCTAGAGGAAGGTGTCTAGTTGAATACCCACGAGTACTTTCTTCCATTTAGTGAACCCTTTGATGTAGACTTTGTGGCCTTGATTTTTGGAGAGTACCCCAGAATGATTCCTTCGTTCGTATTTTGCATTGACCTTCCCATGCTAATCATTCGAGATGTCTTTCAATCAATAAGACATTTTCTTCCATTTGGCAGCTCATAGTGAGATTTAATTCATTAGGGACAAGATCAGACGCCTGTTCACCATGTAAAAAGCAATATCTTCTACATCTGCCCAGAATTTCATAGCACTTCCATAGTCAATGAGCATTGTCCATGCCATATCTTCTAGTTCCGATCTTTCTTTCAATAATACAATTTTGCTGTGAAGTCCTTGGTGTAGAGAAATTGTGCGTGACCCCCCTCTTTTTATTTTCACTTGAATCTTCTTGACAAGAGCAATTAACACCTTGAGAGACTCCTTCTTGGTTTTGTGAACCTGTATCAGGTGATTCTTGAGTTAGGGAGACCACGCACCATTAGATAAATAATTCAGAGGTGAGAAGCTTGCATACACCAACCCTTTATGCTAGATTTTTGAGTTCACCCATCTCATACAACCGGTTTTATATTTACTGAGAATGTACCCTCTCCTTTCTTTATAAGAATACATTCCCTTTCTGCAGGGCTTTTAGTGAGAAGAATTTCATGATGTTTTTAGTCACGTGCTTTGAGCATATACTGTCTGTAGTCCATTGAAATCTGCTTTCTATGACTATTCCCTACATATGCAAATCAAAGGTTAGATTTTGGAACCTAAACTAGTTTGGGTCCCTTGTTATGATGTTAAGGATGAATGAGGGATTTCCTAGTCCATGCTGGAAACATCCGCTTATTGCGAGTGGTACCTAGTCCTTTGTTAGTAGTCACTTTATCGACAAACACTTTTTTTCCTAGTAGACTAAAACCTGACCTTGCAATATTCTATAAAATGTCCATTGTTACCACAGTGGGTACATAGTCAGTTATCAGATACAATGAAATCCTTGCTGTAAGGGTTGTAAAGAGTTTTCTCCCTTTAGAACCTGATGCCCCGCCTATTCCCACTATTGTTAAGACACATGGCAGTGACAATATTTGAGGACCAGGACCACTTTAGAGATTTCTCACGATTAATTCTAACTTTCTATAGTTTAGATTGAAGTTGTTGATTCTTCTTGATTTCACTACATAGACTAGTTTTCACAATAGTTAATTCCTTTTCAAGCATGATGCGTGTCTCACTAGCTACTTCCTTCCCTTTACCAAGACTTACATTCCTATGTTTTCTGTTGAGTCCCTCAATATTTTCCTTTGGATCGGTGCACATCACTAAAAGGTTATCCTTCTCCTCTTCAGTAGTTACAATTTTTTCCTTCTAAGGTGTTTTTCTTATAACTAAGGAATTCTATTGTTTTCTTCAGATCAACAACTACTACCATTAGGTCGTCTCTCTCATTTTTCACAGTAGTTATTCTTTCATTCAAGGCTTCCTTTTTTTTCAAGATTAGCTATGGTCTCGTTTAGGTTTACTACATATACCACCAGATCTTCTCTAGATTGTTTTGCCTCTCCTAATTCTATGGTCAGGATCTCCTAATCATTAACAAGGCTATAACAAGCATCAATTAGGACATTAGCTAATGAGATTAGCTTCTTAGAAGGGTAGGATTTTAGATTTATCTGAACATCACTGAAGTTTACCTCATCATCTTCGTCTTCTTCATCATCATCAGACTGAGCCATCACCGCGAATAGTGAATCATACTTCGTTTCTTCATTTTCCACTGTCATCATGGAACTATTTTCTGATGCCCTTTGGATTCACTAGAGGAGTCACCCCAAGTAGCAACAGAATGCTTAACAATATTGTCAGCTGCACTTTTTCTGTTAAATCGTTTTTCTAGAACTAGGTTCTTTTCTGCTGCTTTACCAGGATTTTGCTTGTATTGCTCCAGTATAGCTAGTGATCAGTCTTTGATGAAATTCCCTGGCTTTCTACATCTCTGATATAGATTGTTGTTCTTCACGTCACTTGTGTCGAGCCCCTTTTTCCCTCCTTGAATTGAAAAATCGAGTTTATGACAATTTGGGTATATGACAACTCATTCCTTTTATGAACTGAGTTTTGCATTTGAAGAGTCGCCACCTAATGATTTAAGGTGCATTAAACCCCCTTTAAGGTTCACTTCTAAGTTTGTTTGATAACAAGAGATAGGGTAAGGGCTTGAAATTATCCTAAGGGGAAGGTTTTAGGCTCCCTAAGGATCCACTAGTATAGTTCCCGAGGAGATAGTGTTTTGTTTATTTGTGCAATAGAAAGTAAATAAATATAGACTCAAATAGTAGGGAATTTAAGTTTAAGCACATAAGAGTTTGAAAATAAATAGAAGGTGAATTTTTAAGATAAGTTACAATTTCGTAAATATTTAAAGGAAAAGAAAAGGGGGGGGGGGGGGGTCATAGGTTTATTCGTTATATGAATCACATCAATGCAATACCTAGTAATAACTCCTCAAAAGAGGTGCTACATGTGGTACTAGCGCACTGATCGTTATATCCATATCTACCCTTCCCACCATGTTAAGGTACTAAAGTGGATTGGTCTCGACTGCTATTGCATGCTATTACCCGTCCTATTCCTATCAGTACCAGAGGTACTTAGGACTACTATTCCTAAAGGGGAGGGATATTAGGCTAAGTTTGAGGTTTCAAAAGGTGATAAAACTAGGGCGACATACAAAAATACATAGGACTGCACATTATGGGGAACCACGTAATCAACTAAAAGGCTCATGTATACCTGCTCAAGCAAAACACATAAATAGCATGACTTAAACATAATCAAGGTCTGGATATAAAGTACTAAGGCAAGGGGGGTTTTAATTTTTGAGGCAGACCATTTTATTACGTTAACTCATATAAGAAGTCCGAGCCAAGCTTGCCTAGTTGTAAAAATTAATGATTAACAAATGAAGGTTCAGTTTTTATTGTCATTATCACCTAAAGGTTTCCTGAGTGTTTGGATGTGATCCTATAAATATGGTATCTAATAATGATTCAGAACGTGGCAAAGCAATAAAATTTTTGAAATAAACGATTTAAGATCCTACATGCATGCTTTCTAAACTATATTAATAGGGAGAGAGAGAGAGTTGTTACAAAACTAGTTCAGAACAATATAAGTCGAATTGATTTTAGAATAGGCCAGTTTCAGATTCTTTGAACATTGATATCTATTTAATTCCTATAGACATGCTATCTAGTAGAATATGTAATGAAGGAGGCATGATTTTCTTGAAATTCCTATAGGCATGATTTCTATGAATAGGTACTGATCATAATCTATTGGACACATGCCAGATTATAATCAATCGGATCCTAAGAACATGGTGTCTAGGTGTGGTAATAAATATGCAGAATTAAAGGCAAAATTTAAATGTATGTTTTAAGCGCAGAAGTTAAAATAGGTCCTATAGACAGTTCTCTAAATGTGGAGTTAAATATACAGATTAAAAGAGTCCTATAGGCATATTATCGTAATGCTGAATTAATCATATAGAAAACATGTCAGATAGGCATGTTCGCTACCCTTTTAATAGTTAAGCATGCAGAATTACCCAACTTTTTTTACTTACCAATCTCGAATATCTATTTACAAATTATTATAGACCAAATGCTAAATTACATAAAAAAAAATGTAAAATAAGTAGTTATAACAATAGGAAGCCTGATTCTGACTTTCTCTCTGAGTTATGGAACAAAACACCTCAAATGCCATTTGTTTCAAAGATTTTCTCAAACCTGGGTATCTTAATGTTCCGTATAGGTCTCAAGGGACCCCAGGCGGTGCTTACACCCAAGTTTTCATAACCTGATAGAGAAGAGTGTAGTTTGGAATGGTATGCCCTTATGTGTGCAAGTTCAGAGGGAACTCATGGGTCCCAAGGCAAGGATCACACAAGAGGACCAGAACCTGCATCTAATAGTATAATGGAAATGAATAAGCAGATATTTAAAACTTAGTGGAGAATAAAGAGGGGTTAGGGTTATAGGAAAATAGTAGTAGTAAAGCGAACACTACAAAGAATCAACATTCTTATACAAAATGGTCAGAGGTTTGGGAATTCATTACAGGGACCATCTGACCTTATGAAAGGGTCAGGTTTGGGCATGCACAACAACATATGGTGCTGGCATGCCCATAAACCAGCCAAAGAACACAACACATAGGGGGGATATGAAGCATATCACCCCAGGGAGTGTCAGGTTTTGGTCATGCACAACAATATCTAGTGTTGACATGCCCTCAAACTAACATATAAACACATAGGGGATATGGGGTTTTTGGATTCATAAGTGATAATAAGTGACTCACAGATTTCATACATCAGAAAAGCACTAATTCAATAGAGAAATGGGTAGACTACAGTATGATCGGTAATGGAACTTGATTAAAAACAAGCAGGAAATAGGCAAGAGTGATGGAAATAGTAAAGAAACATGTTGTTGCTTATGCTGGAAAGTTAATTAGAACATACTAGTAAAGAAGCAAACAGAGAAAGAAAAGTAAGCAAATTTCCCACAGCCTAGCCTTGGCTTTCAACCGGCTAAGTAAGGCAGCAACACAAGTAGTACTAGAGAAATGATAGAGAGTTTTAAATGAAGTGTGTGCTCTGAACTCAAGTGTTTCGTTCCTTGTTTTTTGTGTTTGAAAGAAGAGGGGTGTAAGGTATTTAGAGCATTTTTAAAACGAGCGAGGAGAGGTAATAAGTAAAGTTTTAGTACAAATATGGAAATAATCAACAGTCAAAATAATTTATACAAGTGATTCTCTTTAATTATGGAATCATTGTTTAACGCGTAGTAATATATTCACATAAGGAAATAGATCAGTTTAGAGAGAGAATGATTATTACAATAAAAGGAGTAGTACAAGCATTAAGTAAGTAAGAAAGTCTAAGTACAAAAATATGTTTATTTTGGAAAAGATTGTATAAGGAAAAATATCATACTAAAGGGGAGAGAATCAAATAATTTGAACGTGCGAGTGCAATCGAAGTTCATAAAAGAGAAACTTTAGAAATCAATCACAAGAAGATAAATCAAGGAAGAAACTTCGACATATAAATGAAAAAAACAAGGTCATCAGACATGCGAGGCCACACTTATTGACAAAATCGCAAACAGGCAATTGTGCAGAAATAAGCTAGGATTCAGTAGTAAAGAAAACATTCGAAGCATAGTAATCAAGTAGGTCAAGTTACACTGAGTCAATAGAAAAGAACACAAAGCTTCAGAAACTTGTGAAGGTTTCACAGTAGTAGGTACATAAAAATCTTTTAAAAAGTTAGGGTTCTACCATCTTCCTTAGGATCTTCTTGATGTTTTTGTTAGTGACTTCTACGACTTCATTTATCTAAGGTCTATAGGTTGTGGGAGTCCTGTGCTTGATTTTAAGAGATTAACACATTTTTTTAATCTAGAACTATGAATCAGAAAACAATATGAACTTTGGTAAAATCAACCATGAAATTCTTAGTTACAGCGTTGTAAGATGTAGCCTTTACCCATTTTGTGAAGTAATCAATGGCTACTAGAGTAACTATTCCCGTTTGAAGCGGTAGACTAAATTGGACCAATGATATCCATTCCCCAAGTGGCGAATGGCCAAGGTGAGTCTGTTGCATTGAGATTTGTTGGCCCAAGAACAGGTGAAGTTTTGAAGATAGACAAAAAGACCTCATACATGGGCTAGGTCCATCTTGTAAAGCACAATAGTGATTAACCGATTCATATGAGATGCACGTGAAGGATATAATTCTAATTGATCAAGAATCAATATCTTCCGATCAAATCAAAAAGTTTCAATATTGAATAAGGATTGAAAGACTTTATATATAAAGATAATACAATTTAGGAAGATGATAATTTTAGAAGAACAAGTTCCGAGTGTTTATATTTTATTCTTGTTCAATTGTAGTAGATGATTTTACATTGTACATTTCAACTTTCTAAAAAGGTATTATATTATGTACTTAGATATTTCAAGTTAGAGTTAAGTTGAAGTTGTTGCAACAGTTAAGGCTCTATGCCACAACGGGATTAGAGTTAAGCCTTATGTTTACAAAGAGTTTTCAAAATGCTATGTTGGCTCAGTGATTTTAGTGGAAGATTGGGAAAATCATACTGAGTAGTGGGTCGTGGTTTTTTCACCTTTTGAGCTACGTGTTTTCCACGTAAAAATCTATATGTTCTTTATTTCCTGTATTTATTATTCCGCAAACAATAGTCGGAACACATAGAAGAACATGGTTCTTCAATAGTTCAGTTAAGCATAAATTTGGCACCACACATATCATCCTTATCTATTCTGGTATTGATGTTTATAACATCAATTGGTATTAGAGCGGGTTATCCTTGAAGAGGTTAACACCTTAGGAAAAGATCAGTATGAGTGCACCACCAGGAAACTCGAAAAGGCAATCTGTTGCTTGGCCTCCATTCTTTAATGGTCTGTACTATTCATGGTTGAAGAACATGATGAGAGATCATATCATAGGAGAAGACTGTCATCTTTGGGACATAGTCACTAATGGTCCCTTTGCAACTCCATAGAAGAATGCTGAAGGAGTGGATATGGCAAAGACAAGAGCTGACTGCACTATTGAAGACTTGAAAAAATGGGAGAAAAATGTCAAGGACGAGAAATGTCTTGTGTGTGGACGAGGTCCAGACAAGTAAAACAGGATTCGAATTTGTACCACTACTAATGAGATATGGGACTCTTTCCAAGTGGCTCATGAAAGAACTCCTCAAGTTAAGAGTTCATGAGGAACACTGTTGTTCACTCAACATATGAATATTACTATGAAAGAAGGAGAAACTATGAAGGAGATGTACACAAGGTTCACAACACTGACAAACAAACTTAATAATCTTGGGAGAATTATCCTTGAAGAAGAAGGTTGAGAAAATCTTAATAAGGGTGTTACTAATGACTCGGGAAAGCAAAATTACTGTTATTCAGGAATCAAACAACATTGCTACTCTCAAAATGGGATGAACTGATTGGAAACCTCACTGCCAATGAACTGAGAAGGCAAACCATGAAATTGGATGCACCTAAGAAAGAGCGGACTCTGGCTCCCAGAATATCTTAAGTTGTAGATCTGGAAGATGATGAAATTGCCATGATCATAAGGGATTTAAAAAATAACCTATTGAGATGAAATGGTTCTTCAAGAGGTTCAACCTTCAACAAACCAAGGGCTCTAGAGAAACAAACCAATGTGGGTTGCTACAGATGTGGGAAGACTAATCACATGATCAAGAACTATCCTCAATGGGAAATTGAATGGAAGAAGGAAAGGGATGAACGAGGGAACATGAAGAAGGAACAAGTTCAACTCAAAAGGAAAAAGAATCAGCAAAGGCTCTGGTTGCTTCTTAGGGAGAAACATCAGATGAGGATTCAGAAGATGAAGCTATAGATGAAAAAGAACTTATGGTCATAAGCGAATTAGATGATGAACGAAAGATAAGTGTCCTTCATCTCAAAGACAGAATTAAATTCTTGTCTAACTAATGGTTAAACTGATGTTGGGCTTCATCGATGAGTCTGAAGTAATTATTAATGAGAAGTATAGTATTCTAAGGAGTGTGTTATCTTTAAAGCCAAGTGTTAAAATGTAGAATCTAGGGCTAATGAGAATGACAATAAATATTCTGAGTTTAAAAACTAGGTTCTTGAACATGACACGAGTGCCCTAGAACTTATGTTTGAAAATTTAAAACTAAATCTGGGAACCGGTAAGAAAAAAGCTAATCACACATATCACACCTTAAAAGAAAACCTAGGAAAAATGAAGTATGAGTTGTAAACGAAAGATGAGAAGATAACAGTTTAAAAAGAAGACGTAGGGAAGGTAAAACATGATCTATACAGAACATGCAAATGGAATAAGGCTTCTGATGCACTATCCTTGCTACAAGAACATCACATTAGCAACAACATAGGACTTGACTATGGGGTACTAGCAACTAAGTGGGACCCCAAAAGCAAGTACCTCACTCTTCCTGAAAACAAAATCCGCACACACTGTGGCTAGACAGGTCATTAAATAAATGAATGCAATGCAAAAGAAAAGGCAAGTCAAAGGAAACAGCTTTTGTTCAAGAGAAAAATAGGCTTCCTAGGTGGGTTAAAAGGAATTTTATTTACCTCTTTGCCTATAGAAAGGGACAAAAACTAGTTAGGGTTCCTAACACTAACCCCCGATTTCTTTTTACAGGTCCAAGTGAACGGAAGTAGCCAAATATGGTATGTGGATAGTGGCTTCCCAAACCATATGATTGGAAGCAAAAACTAGTTCCTTTAACATGGGGACTTAAAATAAGGTAATGTGTCATTTGGATATTGAAAGAAAGGTGAGATTATTGGGGCTAGAAAGGAAGATATGACAGACTCACACTCCATTGAGAATATCTACTTGATAGATGGTTTGAAATATAACCTAATCGGTGTATCACAACTATGTAACAGAGATAACCTTGTAGCATTTACCTCTACCAATTGCTTTGTGATTAACCTTACTACTGACCAGATTGTTTTGCAGAAAAAAAGAGTTAACAATAGTTTCATTGTAGATTTGTCCACTCTTGCAGAAAATAAACCCACTTGCTTGAGTATATTGGACAATGATCCCCTCTTGTGGCACAAAAGACTTGGTCATGGAAGTCTGAATCAACTTGACAAAAATTAGTGTCCATGGACTTGATGATAGGGTTACCTAACATAAAGTTCAAGGAAGAAAAAATTTGCAAGGCCTATGCCAGGGGGAAACAGCTAAGATCATCCTTTAAAAGCAAGAAAATCGTAAGCATAACTAGGACGTTGGAACTGGTTCATATGGATCTCTGTTGTCCAATAAGAACATTGAGCAGATGTGGTAAGAAATATGTGATAGTACATGTTGATGATTATTCTAGGTTTACCTGGGTACTATTCTTAACATATAAAGATGAAGCATTTGACATGTTTATTGCCTTCGCTAGAAAAACTCAAAAAAAAACTAGGTTATCAACTTCAATCCATCAGGTATGATCTTGGAACTGAATTTGAAAATGATAAGTTTGCTGAATTTTATGATGAGCGTGGTATATATCATAACTTCTCTGCCCCTAGGATTCCTCAAAAAATGGAGTAGTTGATAGGAAGAACAGGACTCTTGAAAATATGGCTAGACTATGCTTCTTTTTATTAAATTTCCTCATAGCTTTTGGTGCAGAGGCTGTCAACACTGCTATTATATCATAAATAGATGCATGACTAGACCTCTTAGAGATAAGACTCCCTAGAGTGACTTAAAGGGAGAAAACCAAATATAACACATCTCAGAGCATTGGGATGCAAGTGCTTTGCATATAATAATGGAAATGACTCCTTAGGCAAGTTTTATCACAGAAGTGATGAAGGAATATACTTGGGATACCTTTATATCGCAAACCTTATAAAGTGTTTAAGTAAAGAACTTTGTGTATAGAAGAAAGTGTACATGTAGTTTTCAAATGAAAATTACATTCTTTTTGGAGAGAAATGAACATGACGAAGAAGCTATTGCGCTTGTAGAAGATATAAGTGATGTCTTAGCTTAAGCTAAAGTGGCACCAAAAGAAGGAACAAGTGATGGAAAAGGTTTTTCCATCAAGAGAAACCTGGCAGGGGAAACTGATCAAAGAGGAACTAATACCAATCCCTAACGTAACCTGTTCATGACCCTGTTCCACTGCAACAGAACATGGGGGAAACATGAAGCAGAAATCAGTTGGTTTTGAAACCTTACGAGTATAAAAGTTCTCACCCTATTAAGAACAAAATCAGTGATCCAACCTCTGTAGTTAAAACTAGATCACAATTAAACAATCTGTGTGTTTTTTATGCTTACCTGTCTCTAATTAAACCTAAAAATGTCGTTAAGGCTTTGCAAGATGCAGATTAGGTAAATGAAATGCAAGATGAAGTCAATTAGTTTGAGAGAATTCAAGTTTTGCATGTAGCTCCAAGACTCAAGGATATATCAGTAATTTACACAAAATTGGTCTTTAGAAACAAGACTGGTGGTCCATGGTTATAACGAAGAAGAAGATATAGATTATGATGAGGCCTTTTCTCTAGTGGCGGGACTGGAGGCAATAAGACTCCTCATAGCTTTTGCATCACACATGCAATTCACTTTCATCAGTAGATATAAAATGTGCCTTTTTAAATAGCTACCTAAAAGAAGTGTTTGTTAAATGACTTCCAGGGTTAGGGAGCAGAGAATGTCCTGAACATGTGTGCAAATTAGACAAGGCTCCTAGAGCATGGTATGAACGATTGTCAAAATTCCTGCTTGAACATGGCAAAAAAAGAGGTAAAACTGACAATACTCTATTATTGAGGAAAAAAGGTAAGGAGCTTCTTGTGGTACAAATATATGTTAATAGCATAATTTTGGGTCAATCACTGACAAACTAAGAAAGGACTTTGCCAAATTAACGTGGAGTGAGTTTAGATGAGTATGATGGGTGAGCTAAAGTTTTTCTTAGGCTTACAGATAAAACAAAACCCAAAAAGAACCATGATCTATCAGTTGAAATATGCAAATGTGTTGATCAAAAAGTTAAAAATGGTTTAATCAAAAAAATAGGAACACTCATTTCAACTGCCACTAAATTAGACATAGATGAACATGGTTCATCTGTTGATCAGAAGTTATATAGGGGTTTGATTGATTCACTTTTATATATTACTGCTAGCAGACCTAACATAGTTTTTAGCGTAGGGATTTGTCCTTGTTTTTAGGATAACTAAAAGGAATCTCACTTAACTACTGTTATGAGGATACTAAGATATTTGACAGGCAGTAGTGATATCTGTTTTTGGTACCCTAAAGGTAGTAATTTTAATCTTGTAGGGTATGTTGGTGCTGATTATGTAGGTTTCCTTGTGAATAGGAAGAGCACCTCAGATATGGATCATTTTTATGTTTTACTTCTTGTATCATGAACCACTAAAAAATAGAACTTATTGGCCTTATCCACTACCGGGGCTGAATATGTTGTTGCTGCCTCTTGTTGTGCTCAATTGTTGTGGATCAAAAACAAACTCATAGATTTTGGTATTAAAGTTAGTAGTATTCCATCTTCTATGATAACACTAGTGCTATAAGTATGACAAAGAACCTTTTTCAACATAAAAGGACTAAGCACATATGCATTAGACACCACTTCTTAACAGATTACTATGAGAAAGGATTGATTTCTATAGAATTTTGTGCTATTGAGAAACTAATTGTTGATATCATCACTAAAGCATTGAGTAGAGAAAGATTTGCGAGGAACATGTCGAAATTAGGGATGATTATGTTCGCCTAATAAGATAAGCTCGAAATGCACAACGAAATAAAATGAAAAAAAATTATTTTTTGCTAGGAAATCTAAACTTCTGTAAATATAGAGAATAATTTTACTCAGCTTCATATTGTAATTAGTATAATCATGTGACATGTGCTAATATGACTCACTGATCTCTTACAAAATTTCTCTATTATGTTAAATTGAAGCATGGTCAAGAGAATTCAAAATGACGAACATCGTTCAACAGTATTTGTTCATCTGAATACTAAGGTATGTTTTCTATATTTTGCAAAATTAGAAATATAAATATTTAAATCATGAGAAGAAATCCTACAATGGTTAAAATCCTTAGAAAATTCTATCCATTTGCTTTTGAACAAATTTTGTCCGCCTTAGAAATCTAAAACTCCAAATTTGCCTTAAATCTAGGGAAGCTTAACCCCTCTTTCAAATAGAAATTTCAGGTTGATTAGGCCTCTAACTGACAAATGCCAAAGTTTTTGTTATCCATTAAAAGTGCATTTTTCTTTAAATACCATCATTACCTCCTACCATCTTCATATATCCCAAACCATCAAAAATCCATCTTCACTCTCACTTGCTCACTTGCTTTTTTTCTCAAAAATTCTAACTCACCAATTCTCTCAATAAACCAACGATCATGACAAACACATAAGACAATCCCGGAACACCTCCACAACCCACTCCCCCTGATTCTTGTCCCTCTCCTCCACCGAGAACAACTACTAAACCGGGGTGGAGAAGGGTAAAAATGCTTGCTCGAAAAATAGTGCCTTCTGGGGCTCTTTCAAAGAAGTTTAATGCAAAATTAAAGGCAAGCAAGTTCAAGACTTTAAGTCTATCTTTGATTCTGAGTCATACAATTTTTCTAGGAAAGGGGAAGAAACTGGGTCGTTTGACTCAGAGAAGGCTCAAGAATAACACTGTAAGGTAATTACTTCTTTGTATGAGAATTTAGAAACTAGGTTTGTTCTAGTTTGACCAACCAGGGATGTAGAATTACCTGAAGTAGGTAGGAGTGGTGGAAAAAAGAAATTTTTTAAAAAAAGACAGAGGGTGCATCTGGTGAAGAGAAGGAAAATGGGAAAAGACTGGTTGATCATTCAGCCACTAGTGGTTTGTCTGCGCCTGCTATCTGTCAAGTTGAACAAGAATATATAGAAAAGAGTGTCATGAAGACAGGGGGAAGTGGCTATTGTGAAGCTGCTGAGGGGTTGGTTAGCTTATGTTCAAAGAGAGATGAACATGGTTCATCAGTTGAAGAGACCCTAGAAGACTAATTGAAAAAAGTTGGGGGCGAGTTATGATACAAAGAAAAGAAGAACTACCACACCAAAACCCCCACTGCTCCTAAGCCCTCTAAGAAAAGACATGCTTCATCCCCATTACCCACTAACACTTCTTTGCCAAAGGGAAGAGCCACAAGAAGCAGTGTGAAACAGAGTGAGGCTGATCTACAAAAGGCCTTAGCTGAAAGTAAGAAGAAAAGAATGGATAAAGGAAAATGGAAGGTTGCAGAGTCCTCATAGTTTGTTGAAGTTGAGGAGATGGAACTGGTCCATCAAGAAAAAAGTTACAATAGTGGAGGTTCAAACTCCCAAGCCCAAAAAGGCAAAGACTTTTTCCAAGAAGTCTTCTTCTATGTCTGCAACTGATGAACCTTCATTAGCCAAGAGGACAAGGTTTGACGTTAAAATTAAACAAGTAAGAATTTTGAAAAAAGAGGAAAGAAGTGGAGAAGAAGAAGACGGTGAGTTTGATGCTGAACACGATAAGCTTGCTATATTTGGAAAAAAGAGAGATTTTGAAAGGTAAATTGCTGAAAGACTCGGTGGAACCATGAATAATGAGACTAGTGTATGCATTGGTTGCTCAGGGTAGAAGGACACGGTCCTTCAGAAGGATTGAGGGCTAGGCAGGAATTAGATCATTGAGTTAATGCAAAGTCAGAGGTTAAGGATGGTAAGGTTTGCAGCTTGGTGAAAGGAGTTCAAGTGACCTTTGATGCATAAAAGCGGGGAGACATCCTTGACATAACCTCTAAAGGGTTTCATGACTATACAAGGCAAAGTTGGCCTTATCTGTACTCCCGTCCTTCTGCCCTTGAAATAACCAGGAGGTTTTGTGATGCTGAAGATATGAATGAGGCTAGGGCTTTTTAGAAGAGTGAAATGAGGCCGCATGACAAAATCATCTTAGAGATTGCTAACAAGTGCCTACTACCCAGGAAGCCTAGGCAACAGAGAAGCCATATTGCAAATTATATGAACTTAGTGCTAATATAGTGCCTACATAAAGGAATGCAAATTAATTGGCTTGCAATCATCATCAAGAAACTAGACAGGGTCATCAACGACTTCAAGGCTTAAGCTACTCCCCATGGCTTTATTCTGACTACAATTCTAGATAGGTGCAATGTGCCCTTGAAAAAGTGGGAAATAGCCTCAAGAAAGGACCTTTTTAGAATTAATAATCTGATTGCTTGTGACTATTTAGTCAATCTTACCCCAAATGAACCTGCTTCATCCAATAAGACTCATATAAACAGTAAAGTCGCTGCTCTAGTTAATGAATGTGAAGCAAAGGATGCTGAGATAGCTAGGCTCAAGGCACGTGTCATAGAGGTTGAATCTGAGAATGATGCCCTCAATACTGATCTTGCTTATGAAAAAGAGATGAATGATGGAACTCTTCACAATATGTTGAATCTTCTCCAAGCTCAAGACCAACCCTCTAGCTCCTCCAAGCCTTAGTAATCCTAGACTTTATCGCTTGAACTTGTCTAGTACCTTCAGTGACCCGGATAATGAATTTCTCTATTTTTTTCTCTTGTCTTAAATGTTTTTGCTTTGTAGTTGTGGATTGTGATAGCAACATATCCTCAATCAATAATATCTAGTTTTTTGATCTTGTTCAATGTTAATCTTTCCTTCATAGTTTAAATATGTTTGCTTGATTAGTGACAATTAAGCCATGATTTCCTTTGCAGTTGCCCCAGTGTCCTTGAGTACGTATTAAAATCTGGGACTCACACTTTGTATTTAACTTTTTGATGATGCAAAATGGGGGAAGAGATATTGTGGTTTAAACATTCTAATTTAATGGATATTTTTAACCTAATTAACCTGGTTCTTGATGATAAATGAATTTTCTAAATTTTGAATTGATGGTTAAGCTGAGTTCTTACAGGATCCAAGTAAGTGAAAAGCACAGAGTTTGTCATCATCAAAAAGGGAGAATATGTTGGCCTATGAACATGTGAAGTTTAGAAGATTGACAAAAGAACTCAAACATGACCAGGTCCATCTTGTGAAGCACAGTCATGATCAACTTGTACATGTGAAGTGCACATGAAAGAGATAGTTCTAACTGATCAAGAAGCAATATCTCTTGATCTAATAAAAAAAGATTCATATTAGATATAGAGACAAAGACTCCTTATATGAAGAGAACACAGTTTAGGAAGAAGGTACTTTTAGAGTTTGAGATCACCATGAACTCTTTTGCGATAGAAGAGTAGCAATTGGATCCCGGTCAAACTTTGATTACAAGTGTATTAAATGTCATTGTTCTTCTCTTTTACAGGTAATACAAATACGCATAATTTAAACTTAAATTGAGAGCAAAATAGCAAGGCGATTTTGTAATCAATTTATATGAGATTCAAATGCGCAATCCTGAAGGTACTTGAACGAAATAGAAGAATTCCAAGTGTATATCTTTTATTATAGTTGAATTGTAGTAGCTGATTCTATATTGCACCTTTCAACTTTCATAGAAGCTATTATATTAGGTAGTTAGTGTGTTCATGTTAGAGTTACCTTGAAGTTGTCGCAACAGTTTAGGCTATGTGCCACAATGGGATTAGAGTTAATCCTTAGGTTTACAAAGAGTTTTGTAAATTCTATTTTTGCTTAGTGATTTTAGTGTATGTTTGGTAAAATCATATTGAGTAGTAGGTTGTGGTTTTTTTCACCTTTTGAACCAGGTGTTTTCCACATAAATATCACTGTGTCTTTATTTTTTATTTTTTATTTCACAAACAGTAGAAGTTAGAACACTTAGAAGAATCAGGTTCTTCTATAGTTCAGTTAAGCGAAAATTGGGTACCACACAAATCATCCCCCCCTATTGTGTTGTATTGACAATTAAAACATCAAGCTCATTTGGTGGCACTTTTATCATATCGGCACGCACTTGGCGTTGGTAGTATTTGCGAACATACTAGATGAAATTTGTCTCCATGGTCATCCAAAAGTATACACCATAAGTATCCTCTTCGCAAAGACAAAATCATTCATATGCGGGCCCCAGGTCTCTGCATGTATATCCTTAGGTAGTTTAGAAGCTTCTATTGCATCGACGCATCTTAGCAATCCCAAATTAGGAGTTCTTAAGTACAAGTTTCCTCCACTGTTGTATAAGTGATTGCACAATCTTTTGAGTGACCATTTTTGAATATGGTTTGCATGCTCTGGGTATTCTCATTTCGCCAAAATATTCCTTAAAGTCATAGAACCAAGGCTTCCGGTCAGTTTCTTCTTTAACATGGGCACAATATGCCAGTTGATTATGAATTCTCACTAGGATGGGATCGCTGAAATTCTTGTTCGGATGCGGTATCGTAGATGACAAGGTAGCCAATGCATTGAAAAACTCATTCTCAATTCAGCGTATATACCGAAACTCCATCTTCGTAAACCTCTTTCTCAATTCATGTACATGGTATAGAATATCTTTGAGTTTTTGATGGCCCACTCTCCTTGTACATGATGCACAAGCAAATCTGAATTACTAAAATTACCGACAACATCTTAATATTCATGTCGATTGCCGTGTTGAGTCCTAGTATACACGCTTCATACTCTGACATCTTGTTAGTGCAAGGAAATCAGAGTTTAGTGGATACCAGATAATGTTGGCCTATTTTTTGATACCAAAACTCCTCCAACGCCAGCTCATTCGAAATTTGTAGCTCCGTCGAAGAACATCCTACAACCGTCATATGCTTTGGTAATGTTCTATTCTACAAATGACACCTTTTCATTGGGAAAACACATTTTCAAGGGTTCGTATTCTCCTCCCAGCGGATTTTTAGCAAGATTATCTACCAGTTCTTGTCCTTTGACCACCTTTTGAGTTATGTAGATGGTATCGAACTCATTTAATTTTATCTACAACTTTGCTAACTTTCTAGTCGGCATGGGTTTCTGAATATGTACTTCAAAGTGTTCGTTCTGGATATTAGGTATGCTGTATAGGCACAGAAGTAATGCCTCAACTTCTAGGCCATCCACGTTAAAGCACAACAAGTGCATTCCAGCAAATGCTATCGTGCTTAATAAAGTGTTTACTTCTTACTTAAGTAATATATGGCTTGCTATTTTCTCCCTATCTCATTATGTTGTCCTAGAACAGATCCTAAAGCTCCATCCAGTACAGATAGATAGAGTAGCAAAGGTCGTTTGGTTCTGGCAGGACCAAAACGATTGTGTGGATAGGTACTCCTTGATTTTGTCGAAAGCTTTCTGTTGACCTAGTAATTGTTAAGTTTGGAAGATTGACTAAGGAACCCAACATGAACCAGGTCCATCCCTCAAGTGCACAAAAACAGGAAGACTCGAATATGTGGGTTGCACATGAATAGACTAGTTAAACTTGTTGTATTTAATATCTCCTGATCGAAAAGGTTTCATAACATAGAAGGAGAAGGGATCTTTAATCAAAGATAACACTATCCAAGATAGGGAAGGAGATAGAAATTTTAATAAACTAGAAATCTTCCATGAAGGAAGAGTTGCATCGGAACTCTAGTTATTTCTTTATCTACTAAATCTATAAATTGCAGGATGTTCTCACATTACAGTGTTGCACAAAAATGCAGAACTTAAATGTGAATTGACAGCAAAATAGTAAGGCTTTTTGCAAGTAGTTCGTGTGTTTTTAAAGTGTGAAAACCTGAAGCTACATAAACCGTATTGGAGAACCAGCTTCATAAATATTTTATGTGTCTTTCTTTATTTCTAATTCAGTTGTAGTAGGTCTCTTCATATTGTACCTTTTAGCTTTATCTAGAATAAATAATAATAGGTATTCTGTGTATTCAAGTTAGCGTTAACCTGAAGTTCTCGCAACAGTTAGAAGTTGGTTGCTATGACAAGATTAGAGGTAATCCTTAGATTTACAAAGAGTATTGTAAATGCTGTTTTGGCTCAATGTTGTATTGAAGTGTTGGGGAAAATCCTACTAAGTAGTACGTCGTGTTTTTTTCACCTTTTGAGCAGTGTGTTTTCCACATAATAATAATTGCGCTCATTACATTCCACATTTATTATTCCGCAACAATAGTAGCTGGAACACATAAAAGAACCAGGTCCTTCCATAATCAGATTAAGCAAAAAAATAGTCACCACACAAATTACCCCCACCCTCTTGTGTGGTATTGAAGTACAAAACATCCATTTCTCATAATCCTCGGTGCAGCTTGTTTCGTCATCTATACTCAACATCTTGAAGATGGGTTTACATATGCCTACGTGCTATGCTATGAAGTGACTGATATAGTTGAGACGTCCTAGGAAGCTTGTCACATCCTTTTTACTCCTAGGCGGTCGTAACTCCTGAATAGCCTTAGCTTTAGATGAGTCTAGCTCAATTGCTTTATGACTCATAATGAATCCCAGTTACTATCCTGCGGGAACCTGGAATTCACAGTTTTCAGCATTCTATTTGAAGTTGCACCTCTTTAACTTGTCAAAGAACTTTCACAAGTCCGCTATGTGATTCCTGACCCTTTTAGATTTGATAGTGATGTCATCCACATACACCTCTATTTCTTGTGTATCCTATCATGGAAGATGCTTGTAATGCATCTCATGTAAGAACCCCCAACATTCATTAGGCCAAATGCCATCATTTTGTAGCAGTACACTCCACATGGTGTAATAAAAACTATTTTCTATTCTTCTTAATCCATCCAAATCTGGTGACAACCAACAAAGAAATCTAAAAAGTTCATGCTTGGCGCAATGGTCGATCAGGATGTGTATGTTTTGAAGTGGAAAGTTGTACTTGGAACTTTCTCTATTTAAATCTTGATAGTCAACACATACTTTGACTTTCCCATCTTTATTCGGAAATTGTACAATTTTGAATAACCAAGTTGGGTACTCAACACCTTGAGAACTTAGCTTTGATCTGCTAAGTAACTTCATCCTTGATTTTTGGGCTCATATCTGGTTTAATTTTCTGACTTTCTTCTTTACTAGTAAACACATGCGATTAGTAGACAACTTATGAGCCACAATGGATTTCCTCAAACCGGTTATGTCGTCATAGGACCACGCAAAAATACCCTCACACTCCTTTCAGAAATGAATGTATTCTTCTTTCTCTGTTGGTGACAAGTGAATGTTTATGTGAGTGTCATTGATGGTCTCCACGTCGCCCTAATTTACTGCTTCGGTTTCGTCTAGGTTGGACTTAGGCTTATTCTCAATGTTTCAAACTCCCTGATAATTTTCTAAGGTATTTCATCTTCTTCATCCGAATCACTACCCTCATATTGTGTTTCCTCATTAAATGTAACAGTCACCTGTTCATTAGGAAAATTACTAATAACATTGTAGAAAGAAAAAGTGTAGAAGATAGTAATAAATAATAAAGTGCAATGAGTTTGATTAAAACTTATTAACATCTAGGCAAATAGAAATCGATGAATTGAGCATTTATTTGAAAAAACTAATTCTTTAAAACAAAATTACTGAAAATTTTAAATTCCGATAATGGCTATAGAAATAAAATCTGCCAAGATATACAAGGACTCAGCATGGCTGGGATGGTGTGGAGGTCCACTTCCTGAGAACAGCTCCTTTCTCCACTATCTGAATAGTAAGGCCTTATTCCTCCTCCTCCTCTTCAATTATTGCACTACAATCCATGTCTAAGTCCTCCAAGAATAAATTCATCAGCCAGCTAATGCTTCTTCTACTGCAGTTCCCCATATTGTATCAGCCTGGTGAAAAGCTTGATCCATATATGGCACTGGTTGCTTGAAATGGTAAGACGATCTATACCATGGAGGCGACCAATGCTTATAATCTTGCCATTTATACTGATATCCGAGCCCATAGGTAGTACCATGACCCGTCAATTGTATCGTTTTTGTGCTACCCTGGAGATTCTTCGCCCTTTGCTGGGTTCATACCCAAACCTTGCCAGTATGCTTTCTATTTTGCTACTCCACCATTTGTCTATCTCAAAGGCATTGGCAGATTAATATGATGATAGGTTTCCCCCTTCTGGCCTTCATCTTTTTTCCATAGACCGGGATGGTTTGACTGGTGTAAATAAGTTTAGTCCCATATCCATGAATGATCACCTCCTGATGTTTCCATTCAAATTTTACAACTTGATGCAATGTGGAATCCATGGCCCCAGCGATATCCATGGTCGGCCCAACAGAAGATTATATGAGGCTAGTATGTCGAGCACCTGAAACTCGATGTTGAACCAAGTTAGACCCATATGCAAGCAAAGGTTAATTTCCCCAATCGTGGCTCTTTAAAACCTATCGAAATATTTCATGTTCATGCTCCCTACCCTTATTTCATGAAAACCTTGGTCCAATCTTTTCAGAGTATCCAGTGGACAAATATTGAGGCTTGAACCCCCATTAATCAATACCCTGGCGACGAATTTCTCTTCAAAGTGCATCGTGATATGCAATTCTTTGTTGTGATTCAATCCTTCACGCGGTAGTTCATTTTCGTGAAATATTATTTTATGACATTCTAGCACCTTTCCTACCATGTTGGTTATTTACCCCCCGGTGATATTGTTGACTACATAATCTTCTTTCAACACCTTCATCAAAGTGTTCTTGTGCACCTCTGAATTTTTCAACAGTGACGTGACAGATATCTGAGCTGGGGTTTTGTTCAAATGATCGGTGATAGAATATTCCCTTTCTTGTACTTTCCTCGAGAGGTCTTCCGGTCTTGTTTCATCAAAAGGTTTCTTGGTAGTGGCATCCTCACTTGGTCCTCCCAAGAATTTAGGTACACAGATTCTTCCGGTCATAGTCATTATTTATGCAACATCACATTCCTCTATCTTTGCCTTTCATTTTCGCCTAGCTTCAGCAACATAATCCCATGGTGTTTATTGAAGTGAAAGGAGGTGTGGTTGTCACTGTCACCATGAAAAGTATGGACACTTCCACTTCGACCGTTCGACCATTCAAGATCCCATTCTTTGTCCATTTATATCACATGTGTCCCACCACCCCTATGATTCAGGAGAGGGTTATTACGGATATTAGATGCCACTTCATCGCCTGTATGACCTTATTGCCAATCAATGTCTTTATCTTATCTTTCAATGTTTGGCACTCGTCAATAGTGTGCCCCTTCATACCGGAATGGAATGCATAAGTTTTTTTGGGTTGACCTAATGAGATTGTTCATTAGTTCCATATCCGAAACATAGATGATGGAACCAACAACTTTTAACCTTTCATACAACTTGTCGATGGCTTCAGCAATAGCGGCATATTGTCTGGTAGTTTGTGGTCAAAATCGGGTCGTGGTCTTCGATAATTTTTACGAGTCATAGGATACTGAAAATGAGATTGTTCGGAATTATAGGTGTGCTAGACAGTGGCTGGTTGGGAATATATTGGAGATAAGGGTTGATATGTAGGTAGTGGTGCTTGGTACTTTGGTGGAGGTGTTTCATATATGGCTGGAGGTGTTTGATAGGTACATGGAGATGTTCGCCCTTGAGCCACAAATACTGCCCCAACGTCTTTCTTCTTTGATATTCCGCCTAATTGTAATGCCTTATTTGTGGCATGTAATGCCTCAAAGTTCGTCACCATTACCCTTTTGTTGCATTCTTCGATACTTTCCCCACGTTTGACGATATCATAGAATTTATGGTTTTTAATAACTATCAACCTTTTGTAGTATTGCGGATCTTATGCTTTGACGAAGAACTTATTCATCTGTTCCTTCTCCAAAGCTGGCTTTACTTTGGCTACTTTCAACATCCATCGAGTAGCATACCTGCGGAAAGTGTTAGAGAAATTTTTCTTGAGGTTCTAGATGTAGAAAACATCTAGTGCATTTTTTTATTTAACCTAAATAGGTCCAGGAAATCTAATTCCATACTCTCTTAGTTGGACCATTTCTTAGGGTCTTCCTAATGTACCAGGATAAAGTATCTCCCGTAAGACACCTCATAATGAGTTCCATCTGGATCTTTTCATCCATTTCGACCCCAACAAGCTTGTCATAATAGGACCTTAGATGCATCGTTGCATCACTTGTGCCATCAGGAATCTCAAAGTATGGAGGTTTTTACCCCTCTGGAAGCTCTACAACTGGTTGTATGCGTAGGTCTTTATAGTCCAAACCTTTCATTCCTTGGTCACATTCGATGCCCTTAAGATGACTTGTCAATATCTTGAGTTCTTCGGCCATGTTCTTGAGGAAAAGGTCCTTCTCAGCAGATTCTGGTGTATAGGAAATAGGTTGAGTAGAGAGAGGTACTGTTTCCACATATATAGGGTTGCTTCGGTGAGTGCCATGTGCCTTGGTGTTGTGGTGGTCATTGGTTAAGTTTTAAGGGTCAAGAATGGATTGTGGTGTGTTCTAGAGAGGGTGATAACTGATCGTTGGTAGGTGCTAAATTGGTTAATGATGGTGTTGCGGCAGAGTTGGTATTGGTAAGAGATTGAGATATTGAGATGGGGTTGCATATTGATGCGGTTCGTGAGGGTTTTTTGGATGTTAGTTTGGTGTATTTTGGGGAATTGTTTGGCTCATTGTGTTTTATCTGTTGATGTTGGGGACTTTAAGGGTGAAGGACAGGTTTGCCAAGTTGAAGACCTACTCAAAGCTCTCCCTATAGCTGCAGTATCTTTTGTTTAACCTCTAAACTAGAAAATTTGGTGCCAGAGTACTCCGACCATCTGAATTTTCCGCATTGTCCATTCAACTACTAGTTAAATACTCCATTTTATCTTTCTCTTTTCTCTTTGTATTACTTGGAGGAGGAGGAGGAGAAGGGCCTCTGCATCTTGTGTGATACACTGACGATGCCAATATGACCAAACCAACCTTATTGGATGGGAAAAAAGAATTAAAAAAAACAAGAGGTAAACAATTCAGTAAGGATTCCAAAATTTTGCAATATTTAGACACATATTGCAGCATTGTAAATTTGCATCCTAATTTGGGATCCTTGTTGTGCCCGAGGTTGGCCTAGTGACAAATAAATTTGATGAAAATTTGTGCCAATAGTTGCCTCATTTCATTAATGTAATAATAAATGCCCCAAAACGACACTAAGTACGACAATGTTGCAAATGGCACTTAGCCTTATTACATTTAAAAAAGGAAAGCAAGTAAAATAAATCTACTCGGTCCCTGAAGGACACTATCCAGACCGGATGCTATTGTCGATCAACTCTCCCAGCTCTCGCAAGTTCAGCAGTATGAATGCCCTTGCTAGATGCCCTCCTTCATTTCCTTCACTGTTATGACAGTTAGTGACCCTCTTTCTTTCTTCCCCTCCAATTGCATCAAATTGTTCTCTGAACATTCCATCCTTTCGTGGATTTAACTGCTCTTTCTTTCCACTTGTTAATCATCTCCATATCGACCTTATGATTCGCCATATGCTCAAGTTCAGACTCTTGAACTCTTTTGCGCATCTTCTTATTCTACACCTCTGCTTTGGAAAACTCATCTATGACCATGTTTCCTCGACCAACCCTTTGCTCAAAGACTCCTGACAGATTGTCATCCAACCATGATGGGAGAAAAATTGAGTAGCGTGCATGGTATTTGTACGACTCGATGGTATCCTTCTCCACATTAATTATTAAATTCCACATACGAGCTTCATTCTGATATGGTATGGTGTAACCCTAGAAATCGGTTCTGAAACGACTCATATTAGTGACCCGTGGTACGACCTATCTCCTACCTGCATGTCTCATAACGCTAAGGGGAACATAAGGATATATCCCCCTTAATCTGATCAATACCAAATGCGGTACATCTTTGGATCTGATGATGAACTCATCTGTAAGGAACCACTGCAACATCCACTGCACCTAATCCTCAGTCAATTTGTTGAAAACTCATTCTACAACATCCTTATGTTGTTCAATTATGTTTGGAATGTAAGTGATTCTCTTAGGGTGACGAAAGGCTATGTGGTTATTCCATGTCCTTCGTGGAAACTCTTTGTAGTATTTGCCCCTTTGGAGATGTTCTAACAGTCAGACTTGAAATAGCAAATTGCAACCCTCAAAGAATTTGGACCCCTTCTAACAGTGTTCTACGGTCCGGTATATGTCTACGACGATCATAGGGACAATATTCTATGTCTTCCCATTTTTCAAGTCCATTAAAGTTTTCACCACCATGGCCATCCTAATATGGAATTTGTCCCCTTGGATTCAGAATACCAGCATGCCTAATAACCACACAATGAACACAAAGACCATTCGATGAAACCAGCCCAAAGGGGTGATTGAGAAATTATCATCAAAAATACGGTAAGAGCTACTATGACTGTATCTTTTATAAAGGAACTAAAACCGTATGTACGAGTTTTTCAGGCACTCCAACATATCATTTCTCATTCGCCCCATCATCTTAAGGAACCCTGTGGTGTACGATTTTCGGGTGCTGGCAGACTAGGGATATTCCAAGGCAACCCAGCAAATCCCCTTATTTGTTCTAGAAGGGGAGTAATTTCTCTGTCTCAAGAATGGAACACAGTCTTTTCCTTATACCAAAACAAAGTGGCAGCCTCAATTGGCATCTTGTTTGGTTGAAGATCCAATGGTTGGTGGAAAAGATAGGAAAATTAAAACAATGATCATGAAAATTTGAAAAAAAATGTACGAGAAAGTTATTAAAAAGAATACTCATGTGCAAAATTTCACCTCTCAGGGAAGGAAACATTTCCATCACCCATTAAACCAACAACGGGGGCTGCTATAAACCTAGCGTACCAGCCACGGTGGTTTTCATCTTTGGACTGACCATAACTCTTTTGCTCCTTGAACTAAAGTAAAAACTCCTTGGCGAAAGAGTCTGGGAGAGTAAATGTGAATTAAATCAAAGAAAGTAAAAGGCACGTGGTCCATGTTTGTCAAATGCCTCAAACAGACATCAAACAATCTACAGAATTCGAGGATAACTGGGTCAATAGTAGGTTTGAAACCTAATATGAACGGGTATGTATAAACAAAAGAAAAATCCAATTAAATAGAAGTTGATTATATAGTTCGCATTAGGAATTATAATAAGGAAGTCATGATTCCAAGGGAAGTCTTAACAAACTAAAGAAATCAGACCTTCAGTAATCTGAGTTGGGTACATATCAACACGATCTGAAGAGGTCACTTGGTTTCTAAGGAATTCTATGTCACTATAGAAAGATAGTTCTGCAGGAACTATTTCCTCTACTAAAGGTTCACGAAGAGGTTCGGAGGGTTCCTCGCCTTTAGAAAAAGACTGTTGAGAAAAAAAACATCTGGTTCTAGAAGAGGGGCTAGAACTGGATGAATGAAGAGAAGAACCACGTATGGAGACCCTAAATTTCATCTACCTACTCTTCTGCTCCTATTAGGGGCAAGAGGAAAGTTATCAGCTATGGGGACTCTCCTTGGTTAAGGGTTTGATGAAGGCGTGATAGTGCAAGGAAGATGAGACGAGAATTTAATATTGTGAAAACTTTATGTGGAAGATGGGAAAAAGAATTGAACATTCGGAAAGCTTTGATCTTTATGTGAGAAAGACAAATATGAAAGCTATATTTTTACTTAGAAGTAACCGTCAAAGGAAGGTACATTGATAGAAATGTCATTATGGGAACTATTATCTCGTAATTAGTGAAGCAGTAAAAAAGACTTAAAAGACACTAAGAAATCGTAGAAACAATCAGAAGATGCCACGTGTAATAAGCATTAAATGGAAGTGACAAAGGAAGTATTAGGGGAATTAATAGCCGAAAATATTCAACATTAATACAATCCACTTTCCAAATATTCTACTGATGAATAAATGGCAAATGGGAGGGACTATTTATATTGGGAAAAATTAATTTCATGTATATTGGATTTAATTTTTAAGGTGACACATCATGACATGTAGATTGGTCAAAGAACAAAGACCAACAAGAAATAAAGAAGCACAAATTACAACAGACACGAGCAAAGATTCAAGAAACTCGATGCCCGTACCTCTTTATCGACTTAATGCTCGCACCTCTTTATGGTCAAGAATCAAGACAAGGGACTACACCTGGTAACAAAAGAGGTACAGCTACAATATTTAATAGGCATTAAATACGATAGAGAATCTGTGTTGATTTTACAATGATTACCATTTATAACATAGCATTAAATACCATTAATTGTTTGTAATATCCTTATTATGATAAAAGCAAAAAAAAAATTTTTTTGAAATAGCTATAAAAGGAGAAGACTGATCATTTGTATGGACACAAAACACTATTGGAATATACTTATTTACTTTGCTTTTTTCTGTTCATCTTATTAGTAGCAAAATCAATTTCCATTTTTTATTTTTTTATTAACAATACTACGAGTTCTTCTAAAATAAAGATTTGATCGAAATTACACTTTTGGTTAAACAGTAGGCACTAGTGACTTCGTGAAATCTTAAACAAAGAGCAGAAATTGAGAAATTCTAATGTTACAATACATCGAATCAAAACATTTCCATATTGGAAAGTAAGATATCAAATAACTTGGAAATTGTACAGGTAAAAGAAGACGAACATCACATGTTTATATGACCTTGGACAATAAAAGCTATAGAAACATGGGTCAATTAAGGATGGAAACCTACTACAAAAATAGATAGGAGAAAATAAGTAATGAGAAGAGGTTACTAGTACATCGAACTTATTTTTAACAAGAATATGCCACAGCTCATTTTAGACTTAAAAACGAACGGAAAAATAACAGCCAAAATCAGTCCAGAGATCAATGTTAGCCTAATTAAAAAAAATCAAGAAAGAACATTTCATCTTAGATCCATGATTCAAAAAAAAGTTAAGACTAACTTAATTTTGAAGACTGATCCCCTTGGAGTTGGGTGGGCAGTAAATCTATAAACTCAAATGGTCACTGTTGTAGCCTTGCCTTCCTAGCTGATCACCACATGAAATCCATCAAACTATATGATTAGGTAGTAGAATATAGTCAACAAGAGATTCAAGGAGATCCAGAAAAGAGCTTAAAATTCTTGGAGTTTAAGTAGGTTCGTGATGTCATTTCTGATTTGAGTTAAAAATTTGGGGTCATTCGGACATGATTTGATAGATTTCGGCGCTGTTTGTGAAATTGAATATTTCGAGGTTCTTAGGCTTGAATCTGAGAGAAATTCATGTTTTTGATGTTTTTCGAGGTGATTTGGTGATTAGACTTAGTTCCTATTATCTTATGGGACGTGTTGGTATGTTTCATTGGGTCTCGAGCGCCTCAGGTTGATTTCGAGTGATTATCAGAAAATGATTGAAGTTTGAAGGAGCTTTGAAGTGGTCTGGTTCTAGAGTTTTCGCACGTGCGGTAGGGAGCCCGCAGTTGTGGACCGCAGAAGTGAAGAGAGGCTGCAGATGAGGGTAGGAGTGGGTTCGATTGGAAGAGCAAGTGCGAGAATTGGAACACACATGTGAGACCGCAAATGCGGTATGGGACCACAAATGTGCATGCAGTATTGGGGCATAAATGTTGAAAGACGAGTGAGAATGATAGCAGAAGTGCGCAAGGCCCGTAGGTGCAAGTTTGTGACTGCAGATGCGGATATTGAGGGAGTACAAAGGATCCACACATGCGGTGAATATTCTGCAGCTGCGGCGTCGTAGAAAGGGGAATTTTACCGCAAATGCGGTTTTGCTGGGCAGTACCTATAAATTTGATCTTCGCGATGTTTGCTCATTTCCACCATTTTTAAGATGGGCTTGGCGCTTTTGGAGCGATTTTGAATGGAGATTTGAAGGGTGTTCATTGAAGTAAGTTGCTTGAGCTCTAGTACCCATCTATCGTGTTTTCCCGTTGTTTTATCAATTAATTAGTGAAAAATAGAGGTGAAAATGAGGGATAAAGGCTTGGTATTTTGGAGAGTTAATTTAAGAGTTTGAGGGACAAAATGGAGTTGGATTTTGAAAATTTTCGTATGCATGGAATCTTAACAATGAAATTTCTAGTTTTATGACTTTTGTCATATTTCGAGATACGGGCCAGGGGGCGCGTTTCAGTGATTTTAGGGATTTCTGTCCAATTATGTAATTTTTCTATTGGATTGGTTTCATTATGATTGCATTCTATTGATTTTTTCTAGATTCGGGACGTTTGGAGGCCGATTCGAGAGGCAATGGCGTCAAGAAATAGGATTGGTTCTTGATTGAGGTAAGTAACGCTTCCAAACTTGGTTCTGACGGTTCAAAATCTCGAAATATGTGTGATGTGATTAGTATTGGGGTGAAGCACATGCCAAGTGATAGGAGTGTTGGTGTGCACCTTAAGAATCGGGACCTGGTTGATTCCATGGAATCGTTTAGTGACTCTTTCTTGCCGATATCTGTGTTTCCATCATTCGATTAAGTAAATGAGTTGTATATGATACTAGATATCAATTAGTGATTTATGCCGATATTATTAGGACCCTAGTGGTCACATCTTGTTGTGATCTCACTTGTTTGATCAATATTCTGTAATCAGTCTTATTCATGTATTTCATATCATGTCTCAACCTCAGTTGTTATTTATTGGCATATCATATCATTGTTACATGCTAATTTTCATGGAATTGTGAGACCGTGGGTATGGGATTAAAGAGTGATGGCTGAGTGGGGCCAAGAGCCTGATTATGAGTGATAGTTATAGGATCGGGCTATACGCCGCAACAGTTATGTTAATGATTATGATAGCGCCTGGGCTATAAGAGCCCCCTCTGGAGTTTGTAACATACCCCTAGTGAGCGCAGTTGATATTATTGAGGGATGTATCTTCCCAGGAGATGGATCCTGTTTGAAGCATTTGTACCTTGAGATGGGTCTTCCCCATATGGATGGAATGGCCATCCTCGGTACTGAGTGACTATTGTCAACTATGATTATATATTCCGGGATACATCTTCTCTGGGTCGGATAGTCATATACTGTACCGAGTGGTTGAACACTTAAGAGTGGATGTACATGGTACATTTTCATACATTCAGTGCATTGGCACGTAGAGATTAATTGAGTGACACTTCACATTGTCCAAATTTGTATTTACTTTACTGTTTGAGCTGAAAACTTTAATTGAAAGCGTGTCTACTTTTTGCACAATTTAATTATGTTTACTTGTTGAGGATAGCACGTAACTACCTATCAGTGCATAGTTTTGAATTGTTACTTACTGAGTTAGTATACTCAAGTTACCTCTACACGTGTGCAAATCCATGTATCTGTGGCCATGGTAGCGGTTGTTGATTTACTTAATAGAAGATCATCGGTGATAGGGAGGTAGCCGCCTGGATATGATAGTCCTGCTTTTCTCCTTCTTTATCTTCCATTTAGTGTATTTTTGTTCTTCTCTGACTACGTTAGTCTTGATATTTTCATAACACTTCATAGTAGTAGCTCAGACTTAGTGACACCCCGATGTCAGGCTATCTTTTTCGCATTTTTCGTATTTTGAGTTTAACTGTTTTGTCAAATTTCTATTATGAAAAGCTTGACTTAATTTTTAGAAAGTGTTGTAGTGTTATTGAGAAGTGTCGACTTGCCTAGTACATCGATAGGCTCCATCACGACAGGGCTAGTAATTAGGTCATGACAAGTTGGTATAAGAGCTTAGGTTACATAGGTCTCACGAGTCATAAGTGGGTTTAGTAAAGTCTTGCGGATCGGTACAGATCGTGTGTACTTATCTTCAAGAGGATGTAGAACCTTTAGAAAACTTCACATTTCTGAATTCTTGTCATTTGAATCTGTTGATTTTAGTAACTAAACTTTTATTATTCTATTCTCTCGAAGAAGGTGCGCACACATGCTATCGGTCAGGATGGACGACCACCATTAGCACCAATTGAGGCTGTGAGAGGCCTAGGTTGCAGTCGAGCCCATGGTAGGGTCAAGGGTGGCACTACTTGTAGATCCACCAGTTTCCCTAATTCATGATGAGGCTCTAGTTGTTGATGCACCAGCGGGACCTGCTCAGACACCGACTGTGCCTATTGTTATCCTAGTGCTTCTGGAGACCTTAGCTCAGATTCTAACCATGTGCACCAGTCTTGTTCAGGCGGTCTCTGTTACTACTACATCAAATACTTCATAGGCACGGAAAGGCACTTAGACTCCCGCTGCTTGTACACTCAAGCATGTTGTTCAGGGATTTCAGACAGTAACGGTAACACCATCCCAGCCGGTTTCACCTGCTCAGGATTATGTGGTTTCTTTCATGCCTGATTCATGATAAATATCAGAAGATTCTTTGTACAACAGGTAATTTTGAGACTAGTGGGCCTCATTCACTGCTTTCAATTCTTTGGATATACCTTTACTTGGTGCGAGGCTTATGATCTGTGTTAGCCTGTTGGTGCAACGCCCCTTACTTGGTAGCAGTTCTCCATTATCTTCCAACAGAAGTTTGTGCCGCAGTCCCGTAGAGAGGAGCTATATAGACAGTTTAAGAAGTTGCTTCAAAATGATATGACTATGAGGGAGTATGAGATGAGATTTTGGAGTTAGCGTATCATGGTGTTTTGTTTTCTTCCTACAGAAAATGAGAGGATCAGGAGGTTCGTGGATGGCCTCGCATATCAGCGACGAATTCCTATGATTATAAAATGGGTGTCTGGTTCTTATTTTGAGCATGTTGTTGACATTGATCGAGACATATAGTCGGCTTTCCGCAAAGGAGAGAGTTGAGAGGGAGACTAAGACGCCTCTAGGATATAGTAGGTTTGGTTGTGTTCCTTCTAGAGGTTAGTTTCACCAATATAGGGGTCGTCCCATTAGGCATGCTCAGATGACACATCCAGGTCACATTGGTGAATCATATAGCCATGGTCCTTTCAATTCACATCAACGTCACTCATCTCTCAGTGCCCTTCCATCTCAGAGTTCCTCTCATGCACCATCACCTTAGGGCTCTTCTATGCCTGGTTCTTCTAGCGGGTTATCCTTGTGCTCGGGCTCCCTTCAGCCCCCACCTCCATTTGCAGGGAGAGGTTGCTTTGAATGCGGAGATTTGGGTCATATCAAGACATTTTGTCCCCCACTTGCAAGAGGTTTGTCGCAGTAGAGGAGGTAGCATTCGGCTTTAGCACCAATTACTTCCCTACCCACCCACCTAGCTCGAGGAAAAGGTTAGTTAGCTAGGGGTTGCCCTAGAGAGGGAGGACAATCAGGTGGCGGTTAGGCCCTTTTCTATGCTCTCCCGTTTGCTATATAGGATTTTATTGCTTCAGATGTTGTTATCACATGTATTACCTCTGTTTTCCACAAGGATGCTCTGTATTATTGGATCATGGTTCCACTTTTTCATATGTATCGTTATATTTTGCTCATTCTTTAGATATGCCCTGCCAGTCTCTTATTTTATCTGTTCATATATCTACTCATATGGGCGATATTATTATTGTGGACCAAATATATTGATCTTGGGTGATGACTATTGGTGTTTGGAGACTCGATTAGACCTTTTGCTTTTTAGTATAGTTGATTTTGATGTGATACTAGGCATGGTTTGGTTGTCTCCATGTCATGCTATTCTGGATTGTTACGCTAAGATGGTGACGTTTGTTATGTCAGAGGGTGCCTGACATTGAGTGGTGATGTTCTTCAGATTATGTCCCAAATAGAGTGATTTCATACTACAAGGCCCAGCGGATGATTGGGAAGGATTGTCTTTCTTATTTGGATTTTTAAGGGATGTCAGTGCAGATACTCCTATTATTGATTCAGTTCCGGTGGTAGTAGATTTTCCGAATGTGTTTCCTGCAGACCTGCCGAGCATGTCGCCATATAGGGATATTGACTTTGGTATTGATTTGGTGATGGGAACTTAGCCCATTTCTATTCCACCGTATTATATGGCACTATCCGAGTGATGATATGATATAATTGTGTATTTTAGTCGCTTATTACACTCTAATTTACTTAACTTTAATTGAGTTAGAGCTTTAGTCAATAGTGTTTTACACTAATTGTATGCTTTGTAAGAGTGATTTTGAGCTATGTAGATGTTATAGAATGAACTCAAGTCAAGAGCTTTGAAGTCTAAGTAAAAGCTCAAGTAATTAAGTTGGGATCACGTTTGGGGGTCAACGAATAATAGTTAGAGCGAACAAAGAATCGAGTAGGCATATTGCGCACTATCTAGTAAAATGGATACAATTTTTCTCTCAAAATTCCATAGAGGCTCCACAATATATGGTTGAATAGCAAACTCAAAGAGGTACAACTTGTATGTTTCACGTTGTTCCAATATCTAAGTGGGAAAGGGTGAAAGGTGCGCCTCAATAGCGCAGTCGCGCTTAGGCCGCGCTTGGCAGGCAGAAAATTAGGAAATATGCGCGTCCGCGCTAGTCAAACCAGGGAAAAGTATTTTTTTTCGTCTATGAGAAGGTATAATTGTTTGGGCCCGATCCTAGTTGGTATATATACATTGAAAAATAGTATTTTGAGGAGGTAAGACACACTATTCACATAATTTATACCAAAGGAGGCTAAGGAGACTAGGGATTCGACCTAGAAGTCAAGTACACAATGGGAGCAAGGGGAGAATTCTTCTACGAGTTTTTCACTTCCTTCTTCCTATTTCCATTATTAGTTATAAATTCTATTATTGTGTTTTCATACTATTATGAATAGCTAATTCCTTTTCTAGGAATTTGATGGAACCTTTTGTAGGTTAAATTCTTGTTATGTTTTTATATAATTGAGCTGTTGGATATCTCTACTTGTTCAATTACGTTTTTTATTGTTGCTGATCGAATGGTCATCGATTGATTGTGCCTATTTATTATGTGTTGCTTGAGAAAGGATACATATTTAGGTGGTTGTTGAATAACGTCACTCCTAACATATGTAAGAAATTGATACAATAGGTTTAAAGGCAGGTTTAGAAATAACAAAGTTTTGATGTGGTGCTAGTGAGTGGTTAGATAACGCCAACTAACATAGTTCGAGAGAATATGTCGAGTAAATTATTATAGTTGCTCGAGAGAGAATTACATCACCTAAAGTACTCACGATCAGTAGAGAATACATTGGCAAAATTATAGGGAACATAGCTAGAAGGATTTCAAGAATTGGAAAACCATAACTCTAGACCTCCATAATATAGTCTCTAACTCGTTGACTCGTTTGTCGATAATTTTACCGCTTTGTAGTATTTGAAAGTTAATTACTTAGACATATAATCTTAATCTTTATAATTTAGAAAATTGTTCAATCTTGCCTTCTTAGTGATATTAAACAGATACAGCTGAACATTAGTTCTCTATGGGATTTTACTATACACTTTTAGACCGGATTATATTTGCAGCATCCGCTTATCCTTTTTAGGGCTAGAGTTGGGCGTGATCAAATTTTGGCGTCATTGCTGAGGAACTAACGGTGTAGTTGTAGTCGTATTATTGCTAGGGTTTAAGTTTGAATTTTTTGTTTTTTTTTTGCACTTTTTTACAATTGTTGATTTACAATGGTTCAGCTTTACAAGAACAAGGGTAATATCAAAAATTGCAACAATTATAGAGGAATCAAATTATTGAGTCACACTATGAAGTTTTGTGAGAGTGGTGGAGGGCAGATTGAGGAGGTGTGTGTCAATTGTCGAGAATCAGTTTGGATTCTGCCCAAGGCATTCGACTACGAAAGCGATTCATCTGTTAAGGAGATTAGTGGAGCAGTACAGGGAAAGGAAGAAGGATTTATGTAAGGTGTTTATTGACCTTGAGAAGGCATAAAATAAATCTCTGAGGGAGATCCTGTGGATGTATTTATAGGTTAGCAGCGTTGTAGTAGCGTATATTAGGGTGATTTAGGATATGTATGATGATGCTAAGTCTTAGGTGAGGTCTGTGGGTGGCGAGAAAGACCATTTCCCTGTGGTGATAGGGTTGCACCAAGGATCGGCTCATAGCCCATTTTCTTTTTCCTTGGCGATGGATGTAATATCACGTCCATTCCAATGGAGGTGCGTTGGTGTATGATATTTGCTGATGATATAGTGTTCATAGATGAGATGCGTAGCGGATTTAATGCAAGGTTGGAGGTTTGGAGACAGACCTTTGAGTCTAAAGGTTTAAGACTAAGTAGAACCAAGAAAGAATACGTGGAGTGCAAATTTAGTGAGACCCATGATGCAGACATAGAGGTTATGCTTGATTCTCAAGTTATCTCCAAGAAAGACAGTTTGATGTATCTCGGGTCTATTATTCACGGTAACAAGGAGATTGACAAAAATGTCACACATTGCATCGAAGCGGGGTGGATGAAGTGCAGGCTTGCCTCTGGTGTTCTATGTGATAAGACTGTGCCTTTAAGACTTAAGGGTAATTTTTATCGAGTGGTCGTTCGGCCCGCTGTGCTATATGGGGCTGAGTGTTGGACAGTCAAGAACTCCCACGTGTAAAAGAGTAGTAGAGATGAGGATGTTGAGAGGATGTGCGGATGTACCAGGAGAGATCGAATTAGGAATAAAGTTATTCGAGATAGAGTGGGAGTAGGCTCCGTGGAGGACAAGATGCGGGAGTCGTGGTTGAGATAATTCAGGCATGTTAGGAGAAGAAGCATTGATGCCCCTGTCAGGAGGTGTGAGAGGTTTGCTATGGAGAGTTAGAGGAGGGTTCGAGGTAGGCCTAAGAAGTACTGGTAGAAGTAATTAGGCAGGACATGGAGCTGTTTCAGCTAACTGAGGATATGACACTTGATAGGAAGGTATGGAGATCGAGGATTAAGGTAGAATTTTAGTAGGTAGTTAATAGTATTCACAGATAGGTTTAGTAGCATACATTTCCCTTCATATTCTTTGCTTTTTATTATGTCTTGTGGTTTTGTTCGCCTTAGGTATTGTATTATGTGTTGCTATTATTGGATAATGTTTTCATTCCATGTTTTCCTCTTTTTCTTCTTGCTCGAGGGTCTATTAGAAACAATCTCTCTACCTTCATTAGGTAAGAGTAAGGTCTTCGTACAAACAACCCTCCCCAGACCTCATATATAGGGATCAAAGTAGTTTTGTTGTTGTTTGTTGTTATTGTTGTTTTATAATCATTGAGTTGAGAAACATAAAATCTTGGAATTATGGGAATTTAGATGTGGATAATTATACTATTGATCCCCATACATAGTGTGAAGGAAACCACCCCTGGAAAAATTTTCAAAATATTCCTAAGAGTGAGTTGTGTACGCCAACTCAACCTTATTTGTGGAATGTGTGGTGGTAAAATGGTCACTTTAGTGGTTGTAACTTTTCTTGTGAAGTTAATAGGAATAAAGAACCTGGGGATACAGACCTAAAGGAGATCAAATATATGTTAAAGTGACTTCTGAAACAAAATAATGAAAATCAACTGCAGATAGAAAGGCAACAGGCAACTATTCGCAAGTTGGAGGCTCAATTTGAGTCAAGTGGTTGGAGCTTTCAACACTCTACAGGCCAATATTGAGGATAGTAGCCAAGAAGAGCAGGAATTTGAGGTGTTAATTGAGGACATCAGAGTACAACATCAACAGCCTAGCCAAGTACACTTTGCGAATGTTAATATTGAAGAAGTGATACTAGAGTCAACTAAGGACATTGAGAAAAAGAAATTTTGTTGACTCTAGTATCATTGATGGTGAGGATGCTGAAAGTCCTGAAGTCATATGTGTGAGGGCGTTGGCCCTCACTCCAAACATATTTCTACATTGTGCTTGGATGATGATATGGAAATAGAGTCATCCGAGCTGATTGAGAAGTCAAGGAATGAGAAACAAGGTGCCTAAATTCTGGATTTTTTCTTGCTAGAAAAACAAGACTACATACCTCATCTAAAAGACAAGAAGCTTAGAATAGTACAATGGTTCCTTGGGCCAATTGGATTTGTTCCTCCACCCTTCGAGCATAGCCGAAAACTTGATGCCGAATTGGGGGTTCAATACATAAGCATGTGGTGGAGGCAAAAAATGATTCACGTCGTGCCACAACATTAAATCAAGCACTTGTTGGGAGGCAAACTAGCCTTTTTTTAAATAATTTATTTTTAGTTTAATTTATTTTATTTATTTATTTTTATATTATTTTTGTAGCGTCGTTTTTTAATTTTCTAGGAGAATGGAAAGCAAAGTTATTGGAATGATGCAACAACAAACTAAATGGTTAGAACTAAGTGTGATATACCTGCACGAAGGACCAAATTTGGGAGAAGCCTGAGTACCCCATGAGCCATTACTGCTTAAGCCTTTGGCCTTATAGGGTCTCTTTTACCCTTTTATTATATATGGTGTGCATTGGGACCATGCACAATTTAAAGTATGGGGTGAGGAGATTGTCTTGGTGACTTTCTATGTTATTTAGTTGTGTTAATTTAATTTTTTTTTTTATAAAAACATAAAAGAGTTGGACCTTTCTCAACGATAGATCTATTTGACAATTTTATTGAGAGATTTAATTCTAAAGAAATATAAGATAAAAATATTTTCTTTTGTTAGGTAGTATAGCAATTCCCTCTTGGTATTTCATTGTACCGCGGTTTTATTCCAAGGACTTTATTTGAACTGGGTGTAGTTAGTTTTTCATATAAATTAAAGAAGGCTTGACTTATCAGGAGGTACCTATAGAAATTATCAATAGGCGAGTAAGAAAGTTGAGGACAAAATATATAGCATTAGTAAAAGCTTTAAGGAATAATCATGATTCAAAAGAGGATACGTGGGAGGTCAATGAAGATATGAGGAAGCAGTATCCATATTTATTTGAGGAAATAGGTATGTGAACATAAATGTTGTTTGATATTTGTATTTAAATTATTAAATACAAGTTAGCATATATTTATGTCATTGCTAGATTATACTGAGTTGTTAATATAATTTAGTTTTTGTGAGAGCATATTTAGTTATTTAATTATCTATTACCACGCAAGAGCACATTTAACTCATAAAAATTACTTACTTTTGATAAAGTATTGTGCTTTAGATTCTTGTTGCTTATTGTGGTACCTCCTTACAGGAGTGTGAGTAAATAATTTATAAATTGTGTATGGTTCGTATGAATGGTCTATTTATGATATATTTGGTTGTTGTTGTTGAAGTTGTGATATTTTTTACAGAGATATCTTTTTTTTTTGCATAATCCAATTATGGGAGACATTGCCGAAATTTAAAAAAATTTAGGGAGCTAGCCAAAATTTTGAGTCCCTTGGAAAAATGAATAGTGCCAGGAAAACTTAAGAAGTTCAATGACTTAAAGGAATAATTATTAGTTTAAGAATAAGGCTCTTGCAACATTCAAAGACGAATGTTTTTTTTTGTAGGAGGAAAGATTGTATCACTCCTCAAATTTATAAAAATTTCAAGACTCGCTAAATATAGAATTTAATTTTTTTATCTGAAATCATACTTCTATTACGGTTTTAAACCCTTGTGATTGATTTTTGAGTTACTTTTCTATTTTTAAATAATTGCATATGAAAATAGAGAAATATTAGTAATTTTAATATTATTAAATATTAAAAGTATGTATAAGTTAATACTAGTTAAGACAAAACCAAAAAAAAAAGGGAAAACAATACAAAAGTACGAAGCACGTGACTTAGCCCATAAAGGCTTGTGGAAGGCAAACTATTAACCAAACTAATAAGAAGCAAGGGTCTTAGCCCTTATACAAGAAACAAAATGCTATTCTGTTTATTCAGCAAGCGTAAGGCAGCATTAACAAAAAGAAAATTTTAGGGTTCTTTACAAACCGTCAATTGTTGAATTCAGGTATATAAAATTTATTATTAATTACTCTAAAGTAGTAGAATGTAAGAATTGGATAGTTAATTTCCTTCTTTCTCTATATCCACAATAAATTTCACGTTTAGGTGTGCAACTTTAAAATGGATTAAAATGCCCTGATTGTTGTATAATCAATTGTTTGACTGGTGTCAATTAGTCTGGGACCTACATATTAGCTCGAGAAGTTTGAGGTGTGTTGATATAAGCCTTTACTAAAGTAGTTTAACTCACAAAGGCACACATACAAGGTTTTCAATGATACGCCAAGTCCATGCGTTCCTTGAGCAGCTCCAGTTGGTTAGGATTGCTTCGTTGTTCGATTCTTGATCTACCTGGAAATACCTCAAGTTGGTTTTACCTACTTCTGTTGAAATTAGCTACACCGTATACAAGGGAAAAAGAGTTTCTTCTGTGCTTGACTTGGTATTTGTTTAGTAGGCCCATAGAACTCCTGGTAATTCTTTAGGCCAATTGCCTTTTTCCGCTTCCAACCTTTTCTTAAGATTTTGAATAATCACTTTGTTTGTTGACTCTGCTTGACCATTTGTAATAAGATGATAGGGTGAAGTAGTGCCTCAGCTTTCGAGTGGCAACTATGAGAGCTAAGGCAAGTTTCGCCTAATCTGGGTAGATAGTTTCTGGTCCCGTTAAAATTTTACTAACATAATAAATTGGATATTGTGTACATTTTTCTTTCAGACCAAAACGCACTTACTGCAGCTTCTGAGACCATGAGCTAAACTAGCAGCAGTTCACCTTTTTTTTTTTTGTTTTGAAAGCAATGGAGGGCTGGATGAATACTTTTCCAATCCCTTATAGATTACTAGCACTCCAGTGTTGATTCAAAAATTATATTTTTTGAGTAGTGCGAAGAAACGATGACATTTTCATGATGATCGAGAAATGAACCTGCTCAAAGAAGCCAACGTTCCTGTGAGCCTTCGGACTTCTTTTATGTTTAACAGCTTGTCCGGGATGTCTTTTATGGCCTTGACTTTATCAGGGTTTACATAAATTCCCCTTTGGGAGACCAAAAATCCTAGAAACTTACCAAACTTACCCCGAACTTACATTTCTTGGGGTTGCGCTTTATATTATGCTTCCTGGGGATGTCAAAAATTTTTTGTATATGTTTGAGGTGTCACCTACATTCAAAGAATTGACAAACATATCGTCTATATATACTTCCTATTTGCTTTTCAAACATCTTGTTCACAAGCCATTGATTAGTGGCTCCGGTGTTTTTCAACCCAAATGGAAACATATTGTATCAATATCTACGAATATTCATTATAAACAAAGTCTTTTCCTAATCTTCCAGGTTGATCTTGATTCGGTTGTACCCACAATAAGAATCGAGGAAACTCATTAACTCATGTCCATCCGTGGCATCAATCATTTAGTTGATCTTTGGCAGAGGAACAATTCTTTAAGGCACACCTTATTAAGATTTTTATAATCTGCACACATGCAAATTTTGTTGTTCTTTTTAGGAACTACTACTACATTAGATAGCCATTACGGATATCTTACGTGCCGGATCGATCCGATATTAGTCAAGTATTACTTTTCTTTGACTAATTTTTTCATGTCTTCGAAAATAAGGTGCTAATTCTATCTTACCGAAGGTATGCTGGGATCCAAGCTTAACTTGTGCACGGATACCTCGGTTGGGATACATGTCACATCCTCGTGCAACCATGCAAAGAAATTGGTAAAATTTTTAAGAAATTCAACAAAATAAGACCTGAGCTCCGGGTGCAGTCCCGTCCCCAAGTGAAATTTCTTTTCTAGGAAATTTTCGAACAATGCAACTTGCTCCATGCGTGACCCAATGTTTTTCTTTTTCCTCTTCTCTTACGTAATTTATGAAACATGATGTGGTTATATTTGTTATATATGATTGGGCATAACATCACACTGGTCACTTATTATGTTTTGGAGTCAAGCAAGTTGCGAAATAAAGGTCAGCAAAAGTTATCTTAAATTTCTCTAATAAATTTTCTAAATTTTTGGTCAAATGAATTAGATCATTTCTCCTAATATATAACGATTCATGAGACCCAAAACCTATCTATTCGAAGGTCTACGAGTCTAGTTTTCAACCAAAGAAACCTCACATCGAACGGACATTAGAATAAACAGTTATGATATTTTACCACAGACTGTCCAGGCTGAAACCAGATCGCGGACCGGGTCGGGTCAAACATGTGGTATTAGTCGGTAAAATCGACTTTAAGACCCTCAAAACATTTCATTTCAGTTCCAAAACAGTGAGAAAGCTGAAGAGAGAGTTCCCTGGTGTTCTTGAGTAATTAAGGTGCGTTTTAACGATTTTGATCCTTAAAATTTGCCCCTGTGCCTAGAAACACAATCTCTACAATCGTTCCCCTTCTATTAGCGGTGTTTCGAGCTATTCTTGGAAGATAGGAATCTGTTTTTCGTGCTGGTTCTTCAAGCTATATACTCCATTTGCTAAGGTAATCATCTAGGGACTCTTTTATGAGCGTTTCTACAAAGTTTTTCGGACGTTTCGTCAAGTTAGGGTCATATGGTAAATTTGCTGATTTAAACTCAATTATGAATTGTTTATTGGTGCGTATAAGCTACATATATATAGTGTTTGTGAAGCTTTGGACGTAAAGAACAACTTTCGTGAAGGAACTACATGCATTCAGACGTTCGTTGGAAAGGTATGTTAAGGCTGAGCTCTGTCCTTTATTTAGCACAAATTTTGGGAAATTCCTAAGACGTAAAATGTGATATTTTACTATTCTATTGCTAGAAATACCTTCTTGTGGAAGGCATTGGGATCATAGCTAAAATATTTTTATAACTCTATTAGGCTGATGTTCCACTCATTCGGTTAAATAGGGTATTTGACATCCATATATGTCATTTGTCGGCTTTCTTAACTATATGTCTATATATGAATTCTTATTCGTATTTGGGTTGTGTAACTAAAATAAAAAAAGATAAAGGCATTTAGAATTTGCGATCAGTCTTTCTTCCTTGTTAAAGTGTATTTTAAAATCTCTGAAATGAACGCCGAATTGCAGCAATCTCAAATAAACTTTTTATTTAAACTACTACAACCCTTGATATTTATTAAAATACTTCCATTTATTAAATATCAAGAAATCAGGTATATGAACTAAGTGAAGCACCTTATGCTTTTTATGAATATCTTTAGAGTTAAATTATCTTCCTATAAGTCGAGTTAAGTTTCAAGCTTATTAAAAAAAAGATATGAGGTTCCACAAGACAATTGTATGCAATACGAAGGTGATTATGAGATCATAAGAATAAGAGTACCTATGAGCCAAGATTGGCTAAGTTCTTGTTATAGCATATTATGTGCATTCCAAGTTCATATCATACTTGCTATAATCGGAGGTAAGGGGCTTATTTGCCCGAAAAACTATATATAGTACACATGGCCACAAGTTTGCAATATGATACTGGTTAGCTACCGGAAGAGACCACCACTGCTAGCATTTGGTTGGGTATGTCATGCATTTTCATCAATATATATATATACATATACTTATATATACATATACATATATATATATATACATATATATATACATATATATATATACATATATATACATATATATATATATGTATGTATATATATATATATATGTATGTATGTATGTATGTATTCACGACATTAGATTACACGAGCATGCCATGCATATTTGTTTACTATGAGGTCTGATGTCGTCCATTGAGGCTACCATAGTTTCAGTGTAAGGTGGTATCTCTATTATTTTGTTTACATCAGCTATGTGTGATTCTACTTTCTTCCTTACATACCAGTACATTTTTATTCATACTAATATCCCGTTGCCTGAGGACACTGTATTTTGTTCATGCGTGCAGGTCCAGGTAGGGACTCTGATCGACCCCTCTGTTAGGATTTTGAGGTTCAGTTGTGAGTTGGTAAGCTCCACCTCTTCTTGGAGCTTTCATAGGATGGTTACTTTTGTGGTACAGTTTGGGTAAAGTCCGGGCCTCGTCTCGGCAATGCTTATGACTCTCTTAGAGGCTATTGTGGACATAGTATGCTGGGTTTCATTTTTTGCAGCTTCCACTCTCCAGCCTATAGGCTTGGCATGTATATATATGTCTGTAGGCATGTATGTCTCCGATCGCGGCGTCGTCGTCCAGCTAGTACTTTATTATTTTGGCTCGTCTACTTTTAGTTATATGCCTTGTTAGTATTCAGGTCATGACCTTAATGATCCAGGCTTAGTATTTCAGATGTTATGCTGCCCGATCTGTTGGGCCCCCAGTTTAGTTAGCTAGTATGTTTAGTGGCTAACTCGGACAAATACAATATCGAGGGCCAGTCGTGCCCCCCTAGTTTGGTGCGTGACACTCCAGTTCTTCTGCCATAGATTTTGTTGCATCTGTCTCTTCTAGAATTTTCAAATATCTCGGCACTTGATAATGTTCCGACGCTTCTGTCCTCCTACTAACTTCTTTGGGTTGGGGAGCAGGTGATTGTTCCTGTAATTTCCATGACACGTGTCTCTTTCCTTTGCTACTAGAGACTGAAATTGCATTCATCGCTCTTGCTGTCGAATGATCTTTCCTTATCTGCTTGATTCCTTCGGCCACTGGAAACTTTAACAACTTGATTCCTTCGGCCACTGGAAACTTTAACAATTTCTGATACATTGAGGGCACAACATTCATCTCGTGTAATCATGACCATCCCAGATTAATATCATATCTCATATAACCATGTACCCTACAAAGGGTTGTTTTTATTACCCCTTCAGCATTTGTGAGCAGTAAAATCTTTCCCCGGGTCGTCACGCTTGCAAGGTTGAATCTGGCTATGAGCTTTATGGTAGGAATATTATTTCCGTCGAGTTTAGCTTGATCTGGTAATCTCCATTATATGATAATATCCAAACTACCTGGATCCATTAGAACATATATAATCTTAATATCCAACACATTAAATGAAATTACCAGTGCATCATTGTGCGGTAGCGCCAATCTGTATGCGTCCTCCTCCAGAAGAATGATATCATCTTCCCGGAGCCTTTTGCTATGAGTAATAGATATTTTCATCTTCTTTTCTGCCAAAAACATGACCCTACTTATCTCATTCCTTCCTAAGATCATATCGATTGTTTGGCGTGGGAGTTCCTCCCCTACTTTTGAGGGTGATGCCTTGTCCCTATTACGACCATAATTGTTCTTAGCTCGGTTGCTTAAGAACTCTCAAATGTGATCATTCTTCAATAGTGTTGCCACTTCTTCCCAAAGGTGTCGACAATCCCCTGTCTAGTAGCCATTCATCCCGTGGTATTCACACCAAAAGTTGGAATCCCTCTGGCTGGGATAAGATATCATTGGTCTAGAGAACCGTGCTTCTTTGATGTTTCTCATGGCTGGCACTAATTCCACTACACCTATGTTGAAATTATATTCCGATAACCTGAGGTAAGAGATATACCATGACCATGACGTTTCTTTATCCTGCAATGATCTATTTTTCCAACCATGATCGATCCTTCAGACAACAATGAACTTGTTTGGTATCTGAAAGCCTCTACCACGTCCTTTAGTTCACTCGTAGGGCAAAAACTATTTCATCGAAGTTCGTCTATCCGGGTCGTAATCATATTTTTTTATTTTTCTCGGTTATTATCCTGTTCTTTGGTCGATGATGGAAAACCAACCCGATCATCTTCGATCCTTATTTTTGACTCGTACCGGTTGTTGACATCTGCCCAAGTCAGTGCTTAAAACTCAAGCAGTCTTTCCTTTAACTTTTGCAAAGCATCTGAGGTTTTCGGATTTAGTGTTTGGTGAATATTTCAGCCGCCCATTAGCCCGGGATAGCCGGAGCAACATTTAGTCCTTCTATAATCGGGTAACTAACTTTCGTAATAACTCAGACTCTGTGCAATCCTGAAGATATCGGACTTCTGTAAATACCACGCCTAAAGAATCTATGGAATGCTCATGTAACAGTAAATACCACGTCAAAGCTCCCCTCGTGAGAGTTTCTCCAAATTTATTACAATTTCATAAGGAGCTAAATCATTTCCTTTTATCGTCGTTGTGTAGGTGGTAAAATTCTCCTAAAGGTCTGAAGTTCCATCATATTTTTGCACTTCAGGCATTATAAATAGCTTCGAAATTAATTCTGGTTTCGCAGTCGCCTTGTATGGCAATTGAGTACTTATTTGAGTTCAGGCCCTTTAGTACCGGTGACGCGCTCAGGATTTGGTATATGTGGGCATTTACTTTCCTCAGAAACCGTAAAATCTCACTCCTAAAAGAATCATTCTCTTTATTAAAATTGGATCCTCCCCTCCCCCTCCAAGCCCCGCCGTAGCTAACTTCATCCCTGGGAGTGTTGTTGTCGGCCCTCTCTATTGTTTGATTTTCGGAAACATCGAGAGGAATTGGATATCGTTTGTTTGCTTTAATTGAAGCCCCAAATAGTACATGGTTCAACTGCATCATAACCTTATCATGTTGCGTGAGAAAGGCTAGAGTGATTTCTTGTTACTCTTGCAAGACCCTTATTGCATCAATGACATGCTCATCATCAACATTATTGAGAGTCATTTCTCGAATATGTCGAGGATACTGCGTGTCATGCTGGTGTGGCGCTCTTACCCTTATTGTAGGTGTCACTGATAGAGTCCTCGAAGTGAGGCTTATCTCCTCGAACCTTGGGATTGTATGTGTTAATAACAATGTTATCTACCATTTCTTATGATTTTTTGTAAGACAAAATAATCAAAGCATGTTAGTAGAAAAGGCAGTGATCAATTTAATTGTACGGCTAGCCCCACGGTGGGTGCCAAACCATTTACCATTAAAATGGTACATATGAATTTATACGTGGTTTCTAGATAAGTAAACTAATTTGATCACAAAAATGATGAAATAAGTAAAGAACTATGCAATACTTAGCCTTCAAATGTAGATGAAACAACAGAGATGACAATTTCAGAAACAAGATTTCCAGGCACGGCCATGATGAGATCAAAAAGAAAGAAAGTAAATTTGTGTTAAACTTTTTATAGAATATAGTATAAGTTACCAGAAAATTTGTGTCCTTTACAATGATAACTAAGCTCATTATTTGTAGATGTGTCTAGGGAAGGAGATTCTTGAATCATGTCGTCCTTCAATGTCAATTATGATGGTTATTGATGAAGGTATAATGGTGAACATAAATACTAATTTCCTTATAATGGGTTGTCTCTCTTAATACCATTGAATATTCTTTGTTTAATGCTACAAGGCGCATGGCATTTAACACATCTTTATGAATGTTATCCCTTACGGTGACAAGCAGAATAGTTGTGTATAATCTTTGGCCATCCCTATTTTGGGTTTCTCGTGTCCTTTATTTAGACGACCACATATCATATCATATTTTACCCAGTATAAAGTACTTTTGAACAACTATCTTTAATAAAACATGATACCTAAATGGGAACGGATGAAATAGATAGGATGAATATGAAATTAAGACTGACAAATCACTAACCCATCTCAAAGGTGGAATAGCAAACCTTACTTTACGCCTATAATTATTTTTGTAAAGGTAGCGTAAACATAACAGGTTTACAATATGTCATTAGATTTAGCCTTGAGATAATTAAATCATTATTAGTGTCAAACCTTTTTTATCAGCAAAAACATTTCTTGGATTTGCTATAGGAAATTTGATACATAAATTGTAGTGACTCGTCTTCGGATGGGGAAGGGTAGAGAATAATTAAGATCTAAATAATTAAAATTTAAACCTAAAAATAAATAGATTTAATAAATGATATCTGAATAAATAGAATAAGACTTTTAGGTCAATTTAAGATCAATTAAATCATGTTATTTGCCAAGTGACATAACGTGTCAAACCGAATAGAACATTTCACCCAAACCTATTAAAGTGTACTCAAATGACGTGTTTTGGCTAATTAATCTTTTATTGTAGTAGTTGAATTAACGCCATTGATCTAATGACTGATGTGAGCATATCAAATCAAGCGAATGTTTTGTTCATAATTTGAAAAAGAAGCTATTTATGAATCCAAAAATACATCAAAAGACTACAAGAAAGAGCACAGAATAAGTAGTGTTTTATTCCTAACAAATTTCGGTTGGAGATATAGTTCCATCATAAAAATTAACTTTATCTTAATATACAGTATTTTACTATTTTAGTACACTGTTAAGTAATGAAGTTTCATGTGAAAATAGTAAACAAACATAAAGTAGAAACAGAATTAAAGTGGGTTTAATTTCTTGTACCTACAGAAAACGTTAATGTCATAAATACATGTCCCATGCAAAAATAGTAAATAAACGAAAAGGCAATAAAATTCAAATGGGAGTAATTTCTTATCCATACAAAAGAAGTAAACATCATATAACCAATTTTTCCAAGAAAAAGAAGTAAAACCAATATTTTATGGTAGTGCAAACATTTAGTTGCATAACACCAATATTTTTACGAACAGAACATAAATTTAATTTTAAAATTTACCTCTCTTATTCTTATGTTGCTCACATTTTATAACACCTTATTAGTTTCTGAATGAACATTATTATCCCTTATCATGTAGATAATTCAGCTCCTAGAAAAAACAATAAAGGATGCTAATTTAATGGATCCTGTTTGGATCTTTCAACACAACACCATTAAACATCGTCTTTCAACTGTGACTCCACAACGTGACGTAAACGACGATGAAATTGATGCGATAATAAGGTTAAAGAGAGGTATTATCACTCGCATGGCCCAGTTAGATCCCAATCCATTCTGGACTCAGTAAAAAGAGAGCTTGATCGCTAACGGAATCTTAAATAAAGATGCAGAGTTTACTAGGAAGACGCTGATGAAATACTTTACTAAATTAGAAACCGAAGAAGGGAAAGAGTCTTGTATTTATCAAAAGCTTCTCAAAACAAGAGAAAATTTTCTAGTAAGTGTATTCTTCTTTTTGAAAACTTTTAACTTCTATACACTGATTTTTGACATAAATCAGGTTACAGAACAGAGGTCGACCTAGAGGGCGGAACGGATAAATCCAAACCTTTTCTACTGAAAAATCATATTATATGTATGTAAACTGGCAATATTTTTCTTCTTATGTGTATAAAATAGATATTGAAACGCCTATGTGAAAATCTTGCCTTCACCCTAAAATTAAAGGCAACAAAGTTTTGTAAATAACACACTATAGCTTAAATGCAGTGGTAAAGTGGACAATTATGCATGTGTATGTTAAATCGTTAATGGAATTACGTATACATATATATCAAGAACAACAACAATCGAATGTAATCCTACGAGTGAGGTTTGGAGAGGGTAATATATATGCACACCTTACCCCTACCCCGAAGGACATAGAGGCTCTTTCCAGGAAACCATCAGCTCAAGAAAGTAACAAGAGACGATATATTAGTACTATTAATAAACTCATAATACAATAATATAAAATATACAAGATACTATAAAATAACAAATAACAACAATATAAGAAATAAAGGAAATACGAAAAAGATGGAAGGAATATTAATATCCAACAGATGAAGCCATGCATCAGTAGCTAATCAGTAGCATCCTAAGACTAACTCCCAACTAGCTAGTCTCACTCTAGTGCGATGTAGAAATGTCCATAACTTCCCCCTAACCTACAACCTTAATGCTCGACCTCCACAATTACATATCAAAGGCCATGTCCTCAGTAATCCTAAGTCGTGCCATGTCCTACCTGATCACATCTCCCCAATATTTCTTAGGTCTCCCTCTACCGCTCCTCGTGCCCACCACAGCCAGTCGCTCACACCTTCTCACCGGTGCATCAGTGTTCCTCCTCCGAATGTGCCCAAAGCATCTGAGTCTTGTTTCCCGTAGCTTGTTATCCATGGGGACCACTCCACCTTCTCTCGAATATGTTCATTCATAATCTTATACATCCTTGTATGCCCGCACATCCACCTCAACATCCTCTTCTCAGCTATTTTCATCGTCTGGATGTGTGCGTTCTTAACTGGCCAACACTCGATCCTACATGACAGGCCTAACCATTGCTTTATACGTGTATATCAAGTCTCAATAATTGGTAGGTATATATGCATGTGTCCCTCACGGGACAACTAACGGTCAGATGTACTGCACATAATTGACTGTTAGGACCACTTCTATTCGAAGTAATCGCTGAAATAATTCTCTAACAGAAAAATTGGGCTTTCCTGGAATTTTGATATTGACACGAAACTGTTAAAGTTATAATGTCACGGCAACAAAAGACAATAAATTCGTTAAACTAAAGCTGAAATTTTCACCACTTCATTCTAAAAAGCTGAAGCTAGCTGAATATTTTGTGTCTGTGATTGCTTTTTTGTGGCTGTGATTATAAAGGCTACGTACCACGTTAGCTCTTTGTCTTTAATCAATTGCAACTCTTTCAAGAGATTATTGATTGTTCAATGTTTTTAATATTTTACTAATGAAATGGTGGAAATTGAAGAATTTACCTCAGAAATCAAGTTTTAAAGACTTCTATTGATGTTTCTAAATTATAAGCTATAAATCCGAGTTCTTGCTTGTAAATTGTGTTCACTAGATGATTATTCAGACAGGTTTCGTCCCCCTAAAAATAATATTTATACATATAGTAAGTAAATAACAATAAGAGTTGCATAAGATCTTCTTTTGCTGAGGTTGTGGTGTTGAGACACAATATAATCTCAACTCTTTAGTTATTTTAAATTAATCTTTATTGACAGTATAAAGTTGACTTGAATAACCAGATTTATTATTGTGTAGGAAAATTACAACGTGCATCAAAAAAGTTGACTTCATGAAATAGTCTCTCAATATGGCTCGGAAACTTCAATACAATAATATTGTACAATCTCGCAGCACCAAACAACAGTAGAGGAAAATAAGGAACTTAGAACTATCAAACGGTGTATGCAACTTTGTGCCGACCATTTGATATATTGAAAAGGATTCGTTGAGTTTAATGGAGAGCCCAACTTGAATTGCTGTTTAGTAATATTTTTCAATGTTGTTGGTTGGAGCTGCCGAGATTGCGCACCCTTTTTGGTGTTGTAGTTTCCTGAGCCATCTTGTGCGACTATGGCATCAGGTTCTTATGTTTGTTCGCCTTCTCCGCGGCATAAATTGAAGAGGTTCTCCTCAGGAGAGGAGGGGATCGAAATTCTGATGTACTATTGCTTCTGAGGTTATTATTTTTCTCTTTACTATTGCCAGGTTTAATTGCACTAACATATATTCAATAAATCAAGGTCGGGTTAAGTCATATTCGCAACGTTTATATACATATTTTTTAACGCTGACTTGGAGTATTAAATTATTGACTTGAAAAAAAATATTGATGTACTGCAGACAGTCAGGATTGTTTGATAATTGTACGCATAGCATGACTTTATATCTGCCTTTTCTTTCCCTAGTCCTGTTTAATAATTTCTACCTAATTGTGGTCTTATTTTTGTTTATCGAGAGGACCCTTGAATTTTGTCTGAGATAGTAGGCTGGTTAAGTTCAGATTCAAATACGTGCGCCTTGTATATGGCCGAAATCAAATATATCTAATTTTGTTAGCTCGAGAATCACTTCGAAAGCGAGATCGAAATAGATGAAGCGAGAGCCTGATGACAAAGTACAAGCTTCGAAAATCGAAGTGCTCGATAAACACCGAGACTGATATGACTGGCCTCGAGATAATACCATTATGGTTCCATAAAGGACAGAGAGAGATTCCGGCGATAACCATGAGATTACGGCATAAATTCCAGCACGGATATGTACTAGGCGGTTTGACAGCTGTATAATAAGCTTTTCTACTATAATTAGAATTGTACCTTATTTAGGATTCTCCCATATATAAAGGAGACCATAATGATTTGTAACGCATTATTCAATCATTGAGAAAAGAATATAAACTTCCGCTTTCTTGATGTTCATCTGAATCATCTAAATATTTTATTGTTCTTGTTGTGCTTTTTCACTAACCTCGATTCTGAGTTGCTGGGGGTCGAGGTCTGCTTACACGATTGGTTGAACTTAACTTATTTCTTTAGCCTATACATTTGATTTCGAGTTTATAAATTCATATTGGATTAAATCACATATCCTTAAAATAACAAAATAAGTTTAATTGTTCTCGAATTTTAGAGTAAACAGTTTGGCGCCTACCGAGGCGCTAAAGATAATAGTGATTATTTCAGTACTGATTCTAATAACACACGTTATTTTCACACTTGTTCTTGTCGAGAATTTATTCTGCTCAGGTTGAATCATGCAAACTCATAAAATGCACTAGTACATGGCATGACGGTCTTGGACTCCACAGGAGAAATGATAATGTAGTTGCTTCAGGAGGTTGTGTGCCACCAGTTTGCACCAGGAAGTGTCGATTGCAGAAGCAGTTGATGTTAGTTCTCACACTGCTTTGGATGCGGACTTAGGCGTAGATCCCCGAGAAGTATACACACGGAAGTCCGATCTAGGGTCCAAAGAACGCAAGTTGTAGGGGATGGGGGAGTTAGCCTCCAGGTAATATTCGAGATGCTACAATCTCACTAGGGGAATATCAGATTCTGACAGTAATACAATAAAGAAGCAAAGTAAATATCATATTTGAACCAAAAGGAATAATGACATAGTAACATATGCATGGCATCACCCTTCGTAGTATAAGAAATAGCAGAATTGGCACAACATCATCCTTCAGCATTATCTATCTCATAATCATGGCACAAAATTATCCTCCGTGCATTAGCACTCGCACAATATGGCACGACATCATCCTTTATGCATTAACTCCATCACCCTTCGTGCTTTATACCCACTCTCAATATCGTACACGGTATCACTCTTTGTTCTTTACACTTTTCCTTACCCAAATAGCAGAAATAATAACATTCTGGCAAGGGAATCAACAATAATCAATCTCATTTCAATAGTTAACTGCACATTATAAGTCTCAACTTGAGTCAATACTCAACAATTATCCAATACCACAAAATATCACAAGACTTGTTCAACATGGAGAATAATCAGTTTAATCATGAACGTTACGTAATAAGAGACACAACGATCTCGCTATAAGACTCACTTACATTTCATGTCTTAAAATCAATGTATAGATGCTCGGCATCACACCTATACATCATAATCAACCACTAACATGTAGCAAATAGAATCCAAGGCCTTCTCTTAGAGTGTTTCAAAGTTCCAAGGGTTCAAAAGCCCAAGCAATGCTTACACACTAAATATTGAGAGTTGCAATAGAGTAGTGCAATACCTAATCCCTCAAGCTAAGGTTAGTCACAACACTTACCTCGATACATCGGCCAAAGTCAATCCTCAGATACATCTTTTCCTTTAGTTTCCACTTCAAATACGTTTGAATATATTCATAATTAAATAATTAACATTAACTAATGTCAAATAAATAAATTCTAATGCATGATTATATATTTACATACATTTTCCCCAAAAAGTAAAAAACAACCTTGTGCTCGCTTGGTCAAAACTTGAATTTTTGACCAAAATCCGATAACCCATTTACCCACGAGCCAAAATATGCAATTGGTTTTGAAATCTTGTATCAATTAGAGGTTTAAATCCCCAAATTTGGAAATTCCTAAATACTACCTAAAACACACCATTTTCCATGAAAAATCCTAGGTTTTGTGATGGAATCTTGTAAAAATATGAAATAGATTGCATGAAATAAGCTAGAATTGTTTATCCATGATTTGGGGAAGAACTCTTATTTGGAAAATCGTCTCTGGGAGCTTAGGGTTTGAAAACGAGTTGGAATCACATCTAAGTCATGTTTTGTTCAGTTGCAGATGTCACATTTGCGAATAGAGCTTCGTAATTGCAAACCTGCTGCATGTCCGGAACTGTCGCATTTGCGAGGATTCCCCCTCTCTGATGACTTCGCAAATGCGAAGATATGTTTGCAATTGCGAACTATGCTGGCCCACATCTTCTTCTCAATTGCGATATAAACCTTGTAATTGCCAAGACTGAGAAGCTCACAAATACAAAGCCTGATCTCGCAATTCTATTCCGGGCATACGCCCAAGTCCTATATTTTACTATGGACCTCATGAGACCGTCAAATCACGAGTCAGAGTTCATTTACCACAATGATGTCTGATGTCATATTTAATAATTTTAGAGTCAAATTCAATATTTTTCTTAAATTTATCATCAGGTCTTTCCAGAAATGCGCCTGGACTGTGCACACAAATCGATGAGACAAAAATAAGGTTTCCTGTGCTTTGGAACCGAATTAAAATTCTAAAACAAAAGGTGACCCTTTGAGTCATCGCATTCTCTACCTGTAAAGAAATAGTTCGTCATCAAGCGAATATAGGAAAGTACCTGAGTCGGTGAAAAGATGGGGATATCTTCTACACATATCGGACTCAGACTCCAAGTGGCTGCCTCAATAGGTTGACCTCTCCACTGCACACGAATCAAAGGGTAACTCTTCAATCTCAAATGACAAACCTACCAGTCTAGAATAGCTACCGACTCCTCGTTATAGTTTAAATCCTTGTTTGACTAGAGAGTGCTAAAGTCTAACACAAAGGATGGATTACCGGGATACTTTCGAAGCATGGACATAAGAAACACTGGATACACAGATGATAAACTCGATCGTAACGCAAGTCGGTAAGCCACCCCCCACTCAATCAAGGATCTCAAAAGGCCTGATGAACCTAGGACTTATCTTGCCCTTCGTCTCAAATATCATTATGCCTTACATGTGTGTCACTCAAAGCAACACTCGCTCCCCAACAATAAATGCTGCATCACGAACCTTACGATCGGCATAACTCTTTTGCATGGACTAGGTTGTATAAAACCTATCCTGAATAATCTTAACCTTATCTAAGCCATCCAATACCAAATTTGTACCCAACAACTCAGCCTCCCTTGACCCAAATGGCGATTGACACTGTCTACCATATAATGCCTGATAAGGTGCCATCTGGATGCGCAACTAGTAGTTGTTGTTGTAGGCAACTCTGCTAACAACAAAAACTAATCCCAAAAACCTCTAAAGACCATAACTCAGGAGCGGGGCATGTCCTGCAAAATAGAAATATTGCGCTAGGACTGACTATCCGTAAGGGGATGAAATGTTGTGCTCAACCCGACCTGACCAACTCATACTGAACTGGCCTGTAAAAAAGCGAGGTAAACTGCGTAGCCTGATAAAAAATGATAGACACGGGAATACCATGTAGACGAACGATCTCCTGGATATTGATTTCAGCTAACCACTGTAAAGAATAGGAAATTTCCACGAGAACAATGCACTGACTTAGTCAGCCGAAAAACTATTAACCCATACAACATCGAACTTCTTTTGAGTCTGTGGGAGTCCAACAACGAAGTCTATAGTGCTATTCTCCCATTTACACTAAGGAATGTCTATCTTTTAAAACAAATGATTAGGTCTCTTATGCCTGTACTTTACCTGCTCACAATTAAAACACCAAGATATATACGCAACTATAACAGTATTCATCCTTATCCCCCAGTAATGCTGTCGCAAATCCTGACACATCTTGGCAGTGCATAAATGAATTGAATCCCTGGAACAATGGGCCTGCTTATAATCAACTCACATAATCCATCTGCACTAGGAACACAAACACAACCATGCATCCTCAAAACTGTATCATCTCCAACATTAACATGCTTTACACTACTATATCGCACTATGTCCCTAAGGACATGCAAATGAGGATCGTTGAATTTCTAATTCGTGATACGCTCAAATAATAAAGACTAAGCAAACGAAAAATCTAGAACATAGCTGGGCACAAATACATCCAACCTCACGAACTGATTGGCCTAAGCCTAAACATCCAAACAAAGCACTCTCTCGTCGACTGGAATATATGCAAGGTTACCCATACTAGCCAACTTCCTACTGAAAGCACCGACCACCATATTAGCCTTCCAAACATGATACAAGATGGTGATATCATAGTTTTTAAATAGCTCCCACTACCTTCTATGCCTCAGTTTTAGCTCCATCTGCTTGAATAAGTATTGCAAACTCTTATGATTCATGAGCACCTGACGTGACATACCATATAAATAATGCCTCCAAATCTTCAGCGCGTGAATAATGGTTGCTAGCTCTAAATCATAAACTAGATAATTCTTCTCATGAATTTTCAACTACCGCAAAGCATATGAAATAAACTTGCCATTTTGTATATGGCCGTGAACGAGGAACTTTAATGTGTCAATATGGTAATCAAGGCTGCTATAGATGAAAACTCCTCCACAAACGATGGTAATTACCCACCAAACCTAAGAAACTCTGGATCTATATAGTTGATGTGGGTCTAGGTCAGTCCTTGACTTCCTCAATCCTCTTAGGATCCACTCGAATACCCTCTGCTTATACAACGTGACACCAGAAAGCAACTAATTCCAATCAGAACTCACATTTTAAAAACATAGCATATAATTTATTGTCTCTCAGAGTATGAAGAAAGACTCAAAGATAATGCTAATGCACCTCCCAATTTTTGGAGTATATCAAAATGTCTTCAATGAAACAAATCACGAAGAAATTTAGATAGGGGTTAGACACCTAGTTCATCATATCCATAAATGTTTCGAGGGCATTTGTATACCTAAATGACATCACTAGGGGCTCCTAATGCGTGTACCAAGTGCGAAAAGCTACTGTAGGGTCATCGAATGCTATAATTCTCAACTAATGATAGCTACATCTCAAATCAATCTTCGAAAATACGTTGGAACCCTAAAGTTGAACAAATAAATCATCTATCCTGGGCAGTGGATACTTGTTCTTGGTGGTGGCTTTGTTTAATTGTTGATAATCTATACACATCCTCATTGATCCATCCTTCGTCTTAACAAGCCACGTCGGCGCACCCCAGGGCGAGATTCAAATACTCATTCAATTCTTTCAACTCTGGCAGAGCCATACAATATGGCGAAATAAAAATGGGTTGACTGGCCAAAGCCAAATAAAAGCAAAGGTCAATATCCCTGTGGGTGGCATCCCCGGCAGGTCACTTGGAATTACCTTTGGGAACTCCCGAACAATTGGCACGTAATCCATAGAAGGAACCTCAGCACTAGAATCATGAACATAATCCAAGTAATCCAAACACCGCTTCTCAACCATACGTCGAGCCTTCATATAATAAATAAACCTCCTGACAGATAGTCCTATTGACGCAATCCCGGAAAACCTAAGGTCACGGTCTTGGCATGATAGTCCAGTATAGCATGATAAGGTGATAACCAATTCATTCCTAAAATATCATTGAAGTCGACCATATCAAGAAGTAGCATATCTACACTAGTCTCAATACATACAATTACAACCACACAAGAACGGTAGACACGATGAACAAAAATAGAATCCCCTACTAGCATGGACGCATACACAGGAGAACTCAAAGAATCACGAGGCACAACTAGATATGGGAAAAAATAAGATGACATGTACGAGTATGTAGGTCCTGGATCAAATAAAGTTGAAGCATCTCTACTACAAACTGAAACCATACCTATGATAAATGCATCAGAGAACTCATGCTTGGGCCTACTAGAATAGAATCACGTCAGGGTTAGGCCCCCTAGTCTGAACAACATCCTTGTGATGGCCTCCTGCTAGCTGACCGCTAACTGTAGCAGCCTAACCTCCACCACTAATAGCTCGGCCTCCACCTCTGGCTGTCTGACCCCTTCCTCTAGTTGGCTTAGCAGGCGGTGGAACACCCGGTACCTGAACCATTGCACGAGAACCCTAATGCTGAGAACAACTCGATGCTTGAGGGTAAAATTTAACAATGTTCTTCGAATAACCTAAAGTATAACAAGTCCTCTGCTGCTGGGACTGCTAAACCTAAAACTAACCCTAAGGCCTAAGTAACCACCCTAAAAAACTCTGGAATGGAGGTCCAGTGATAGAAGCTGGAGACATATTCTAGGGTAGCTGCTCAAAATACTTCATATAAGAACCATAACCATCTGAAGCACCATAAGAAGCCTGAAGTCCTCAAATAAATATCCTGGGACGAGGACAACTACTAATAGAATCCCTACCTTAAGATGAGGCATCAGTGATCATACCTGAATGATGAGGCCTCTTGTCAAGCCATTGACCGCTCCCCTAAGCTAGAACCAGCTCAACTCGCTTGAACACATTTACCGCCTCTTGAAAAGAAATCTCGTTCCCTCTGTCCTTATCCATCTACAATATGATAGGCTGAGTGAGTCCCATTGCCCTCAATGAACCTCCTTCTTACTCTCTCTTTCTCTCACTCTCTTACTCTCTCTCTCTCTCTCTCTCTCTCTCTCTCTCTCTCTCTCTCTCTCTCTTGGTGGGAGTATAAAGTGAGAATGGCGAGCCAAATCAACAAACCTAGTCTCGTACCGAGTGACAGTCATAGAACCCAACTGAAGATGCTCCAAGTGCCTGTGGTAGTCCTCTTTTAGGGTAACAGGAAGAAACTTCTCGATAAACAGCTAAGAGAAATGGTCCCAAGTCATGAAAGACTACCCAACTAGTCTAGTCAACACAAAATTATTCCACCATCTCTTGGCGGACCCTATCATCTGGACTACAGCAAAGTCGATCCCATTGGTCTCTACTATCCCCATATTCCGCAACACCTTATGGCAGCGGTCAAGATAAAAGGGGCCTCAGAAGTTGACCCACTGTAATGAACCAGGAAAATCTTGGTGAACTTATGCAACCTCAACAAAGCCTCTAAAGACATAGATGATCCACCAATAGCCTAAGCTGTACTCCCACTAGCTGAGTTGTAGGAGTCTACAACTGAGGAGCCAGTTGCTCCGGAGTATAGGTAGCAGGAGTCTGAGCTCCTCACCCAGCCAATGAGACATCTGGTGCTACGGGGAATGGGCCAGTCTGAGCTACGCCTCTCCATGAGGCCCACTAGATGAACCAAAGCATCCTGAAGTACAGGGGTAGCTTTTGAACCCCTTTGGAACCTGATCGTCAAACTCTACCTGAGTCATTGTCGCTGTTGTTGCTGCTCAAGCTCTAGGATGAGCCCTGCCCTTGCCTCGGCCTCCTACTCTGCCCTCATAGGAGATGTCACTAGGGGCTCGAGCTACTAGTCAACTGATGAAGTAGTACGTGTTTTTGCCATCTGGGAAACAACAGAGTGGAAGTTCAATGAGCATTCAGAATTCAAATCGCACAATGGAAAAGAATAGATATGAAACTTTACCGAAACTTTGTATCCTCTAGGATAAGCATAGACGTTTCCATACCGATTCCTTAGACTATACCTATTTTTTCGTAAATTGTTAGACCTAGGCAATCTAGTGCTCTGATACTAACTTGTCACGAACCGTTTATTGTTGAAATAGTGATAGCGCCTACTCTTGAAAGCTAGGCAAGCCAACAAATACAGCTCTAAAAATAGTAATTATTAACCAAAATTGAAAACATAATAACTAAAGCTATACCGATATACAGTGCAGAAGCTTTATAACAGTTCAAAAACTCTAATACATGACTACCCCAATTATCTTGTGTCACAACCCACGGACGTATAAGAAAGTCTTTAAATACCAGTTTAAAAGAAGTACGACTGTTCTCAAAACTAATAGAGGCAAGAAATAAAAGATAAATGGTAGGGACTCCATGGTCTAGAAACACTGATACATCTACCTTTGGTCTCCTATGGACTAAAGGCAACAACACAAACTCTACTGACGAGGCCCGGCATCAAAATATCCACAATAAGTGCAGAGTGTAGTATCAGTACAACCGACCACATGTACTGTTAAGTGTCGAGCCTACCTCGGCAAAGTGATGACAATAGTATAAACCAGTACAGCTAAATCATATATGAGAAGGTAATAATAATAGAATTTTAACTAAAATATAACGGGAAGAGGAAGCATGTTGATGGGAATTTTAGATTCTGATAGTAATACAATAAAGAAGAAAAGGAAATATCATATTTGAAACAACATTAATAATGACATAGTAACACGTGCACGACATCTCCCTTCGTGCTTTTACTCCCGTCCTCACCATAAGAAACAACAAAATCGATGAAGCATCACCCTTCGTGCATTATCTCTCTCATAATCATGGCGCGAATCACCCTTCGTACAGTAACACTTATACAATATGGTACAACATCACCCTTTTTGCATTAGCACTCACAAAATATGGCATGGCATCACCCTTCGTGCTTTATACTAACTTACAATATTGTACACGGCATCACTCTTAGTGATATACACTCTTCCTCACCCATACAGTAGAAATAATATCATCCTAACAAGGCAATCAACAATAACCAATCTCTTTTCAACAGTTTACTTCATATTATAAGTCACAACTTGAGTCAGTGCTCAACAATTATACAATAGCAAGAAAATATCACAAGACTTGTTCAAAATGAAGAATAATCAGCTTAAGCACGAACAATACGCAATAAGAGACACAATGGTCACAGTATAAGACTCACTTGCATGACATGACTTAACAAAGAAATATAGTTGCTCGTCACCGCACCTATATATCGTACTCAACCACTAACACATAGCAAATAGGATAACAACACCTAATCCTGCATCTAAGTTTAGCCACAACACTTACCTTGATTCGACGGCCAAACCCAAGCCTCAAATAGAGATTTTCCTTTAATTTCCACTTCCAATCCGCCCGAATCTATTCATAATTAACATCAATAAATGCCAAATGAACTAATTCAAATGCATGACTATATATTTCCGTGCATTTTCCCCAAAAATTAAAAATATTTACCCCGGGTTCGCTTGGTCAAAGCACAAAGTTCTTACTAAAACTCGATTGCATATTCACCCACGAGCCCAAATTGCAATTGGATTTGAAATCCGGCCTCAATTTTATGGTTTAAATCCCTAAATTATGAAATTCCTAAATTCTACCCAAGAACACCAATTTCCCATGAAAATCCCTAGATTTTGTGATGAAATCCTGAAAACGAAATAGATTGAAGGAAATGAGATATAAATAGTTTACCTATGATTTGGGGAAGAACTCTTCTTTAGAAAATTTCCTATGGGAGCTTACGGTTTGAAAATTTGAAAAAATGAGTTGAAATCCCGTCTAAGTCATATTTTGATCGGTTGCAGGTACTGTTTTTACGACTAGAGCTTTGCAAGTGCGAAGCATGCAAATGCGAGACAGAAATCACAATTCCAAACCTAGTGCTTGTCTGTTGCTGTCAAATTGTGAAACTTTGGTCACAATTGCGAGGACTGCCCCTCTCAGATGACTTTGGAAATGCGAAGATATGTTTACAATTTCGAACTATGGTAGCCCGGGTCTTCTTTGCAATTGCAATGAAAACCTCAAAATTTCCAAGACTGAGAAGCATGCAAATACGAAGCCCGCTCTCACCATTGCGAGATCAGAGGCCTGCAACTAGAATCAGAAGTGCAACAGTAGATTTTCTACTTCCAAACTCATTTTGTGGCCTATCTAAAATCACCCAAGCCCTCGGGGCTCTAAACCAAACATACATACAAGTTTAAAAACAGCATACAGACTTGCTCACGCGATCAAATCACAAAAATAACATCCTAAGCAACAAATTTAATAGTATAACTCATGATTTTCTTAAGAATTCTTGAAAATTCTATTTTCTCAACATGATGTTTAAATCACGTCAAATCAATGTCGTTCCGCACTAAATTTCATTGACACAACTCAAATACCATATCAAACATTTACCAGGCTCCGAAACAAATATACATGCTCGATTTCAATGAGATCACACACTATTCCATTTCTAAAGATCCTTATATTTTCCAGGAAATAACTTTCTTTAAAAACTCATTTCTCGGGCTAGGGACATGTAATTCGATCCAGGCATACGCCCAAGCCCCATATTTTACTACGGATCCTATGGGACTGTCAAATCATGGGTCCGGATCCATTTACTTAAAATATTTACCAAAGTGAACTTTAATCAATATTAGAGGCTAAAATTCAACATTTTCCTTAAATTTCACATAAAGGCTTTATGGAAATTCACCTGGACTATGCATGCAAATTGAGGAAAAAGAAAATAATGTTTTCAGGGCCTCAAAACACGGATTCAGAATAAGATGACCCTTTGGGTCATCATAGTTTTGATGCTAAAAAGTTCATAGAAAAGCCAATCCTTCCGAGTGCACCTCCGAATCCCATTCCCAAGAAGTTTCGTATGCTAGATATGCCTAACTACAACGGGACGAGCGATCCTAATTAACACATACCTTGTACACATGTGAGATTAAAGGAAACAACTTATGTGATGACGAAATCGAGTCGGTTTATTTTAATAAAATTGGGTAAACTTTGTCAAAAGGAGCAGTGATTTGGTATCACAACTTGCCACCGAATTCCATCGATTTGTTTGCTATGTTAGCAGGTACCTATTTGATGGCACACGCGAGGCTACAAATGTCAGAACAAGGAAATCATATGTTATTAAGATAAGACGGATGGGCGATGAAACTCTAAGCGAGTTCATATTTAGATTTCAAATGGAGTGGATGGAATTACCCCCGGTCTCAAATGGTAGTTGCATACAAGCTTTCACGCAGGGGCTGAACCAGCGGAGTTCGATCATGACACGATTATTGAAGCAAAATTTGATCGAGTACCCAGCCGTAAACTAGGTAGATGTACATAATCATTGCCTTCCAAAGATCAAGGTCGAGGACGACTAGCTAGGGATCCCTTCCGGTTAAGTTCATCCAAATAGATTAGAGGTTAAAGCCTCGAGGGATACCTAGAGGGAACAAAGATCAAATAGTGAATGGTATCAGCCATATGTCACAGTTTGAACAAATAATGGTTTAAGGCGTAATCCTTCTCGAATGATCAAAGATATTATTGAGGGCGAAAGTCTCAAAAGAACCTCGGTTATCAGAGAATAATTTCATTGTTGATGCATCGAGGATCGTATCGTCCATCAGAAAGATCAAAGACACCTGGTAGCCCAGATCTATGCAAATCGATCTTTCTCGAAAAAATCCAAACTTGATGTGTAAGTATCAAGCCATGCATGGCCATATGACCGAAGATTGCATAGAACTGATGGAGGAGGTAGATTGATTGTTCAACGTAGGCCACCTCCAAGAATTTCTGTCTGATCAAAGTAAGAATCACTTCGGAGAAAGAATGCTAAAAATAATAATGAGCAGGAAGAATCGCAGCATGTAATTCATATGATCGTTGGCGGGGACGATGTTCCACAAGGTCTTATATTCAAACGAACCAATGTATCAACCACCAAAGAGAAGCGGATTCGGGGCTATGTGCTCGAAAGCATCCTATCGTTCAACGAAAAAGAAGTAGATGTCATTTCTCAAAATGCCCTGGTAATTCTATTTTGTTAAATAAAACTTAAGTTAAATCTGTTATAGTAGATCTAGGTAACTCAACAAACATAATTAGATTAAGGGTTGCCTAGAGAAGCTGGGCCCCCATGACCAAATTGTGCGTGCATCTCGAGTCATAAACGACTTCAATAGGGCAAGAAAAAACAACGAAAGTGGAGATAATCCTACAAATGAAAGTGGTCAGGGCCATCAAATATACAAAATTCTAAGTTATTAAAGGTGATATGAGATATAATGCACTACTCGGGAGACCATGGATCCACAACTCGAGGATTGTTCCGTCAACCCTTCATCAGATGATTAAATTCCAACAATGGATGGTGTGGAAATAGTTTACAAGGAACAACATGCTACAAAGTAAATATTTGTACTCGATGAGATGAAGCAAATACCAGTGACTTCAACCTTAGGAAAATCGAGCACCAACAATAAGAAGATGGCCAAAAAGAAATCACCATAACCAGTTTTAACCGAGCTGGACTCCTCAAACTTTCATTGTTCCCGAACAATTAGTTGTAACCAAGTCTACTGTCGAAGAGCTAGAACAGGTGATATAGGTCGAGAATCTACCCGAAATCAAGGTATACCTTGGAACGGGGTTAACCCCCAAAGTTAGGAAAAAACTCATTCAATTTCTTATCGATAACAGGGATTGTTATGCTTGGTCCCGTTTAGACATGAAAAGGATCCCACTGGAACTAAAAACTCAATGGCTAAGCCTCGACCCCAGATTCAAATTGGTGATGCAAAGGAGAAGGTCCCAGTCTAAGGTGAATCATGCATTCATAAAGGATAAGGTAACTAAACTTGATAAGAAAGGATCTATTCGGGAAGTAAAATACCCAGAGTGGTTAGCAAATATAGTTGTAGTCCTAACAAGGGAACAAACTTGGAATGTGCATAGATTACAATGATTTAAACAATGCATGCCCTAAAGACTCTTTTCCACTACCCAACACAGATTGCATGATCAATGTTACGGCTGGCCACAATATCCTCATCTTTATCGACGTCAACACCAGGTACAATCAAATTGAGATGAACATGGAGGACTAAGAAAAGGCCTTGTTTATCACCAAGTTTGGAACATACTGCAACAACGTATTTCCCTTCGGGCTAATAAATGATTGAGCTACATACCAACGCCTAGTCAACGAAAAGTTCATTTAATTCATTTGCAGGAAACATTCAAAATCTTGAGGAATGATAACATGAAGCTTAATCTAGAAAATTGTGCCCTCGAGATTGGCTCGGGCAATTTCCTCAGCTTCATGGTATCAAATCGAGGAATCGAAATCAACCTCGACGAGTTCAAGTCCATCGAGGAAATCACCTTCATTGATAGTGTGAAAGTCGTACAAAGTCTAACAGTATGTATAGTGATAAATATGGTTCTAGTCTATTATAATGTCATTTTTGCTTATGTTTTGGATTAACAGTGTGTACAAGTATTCCAAAAAGCTAAATTAGTGTGCTTGTTTGCTTTGCTTGATCAAAAAGAGACAAGGAAGTCATAACCAGCTCAAAAAGGAGTGACACCTGCACAAGTTCAAAAGTTGGATAAAAAGAGCACTGACAACGAAGAAAGAACTTGGGACGTGCAGCGTCCACCGCTGAGGCGATCCTCACATCGCTCTCAGTAGTGGCAAAGTTCAGAGAGTTGTATTTCCGGCTTATGAAGTCACCACTGCCCATAGTGAAACTATGTGGCAATGATGAAATTACTGCCCCCAGTGGAAGCCAGATTCAAGAACCAAAAATGGAGCATTATACGCTATCCACGCTGGATTTTGCGCGGTCCACGGTTGCTTCTGCGTGGACGTGGTAGTATTAGTGCTAAACAGTCCATTTACGCTATTAGAAAAACCTCCATAAGGACATTTTGTCTGGAATTTAGCTGTGCGTAAATACTTAATTTTCATATTTTTAGATCATCTGTTGTTTTGTGGAGCAGGTGAACTGCCTCCTTTTGCTTTTTTTGAGTAATTTTAGAACATATTTAGCAATTAACTTTAGATTTTAATCTTGTACTTACATTTAATGGCTTATATTTCATCTTAATCTATGATTCTTTCTCTGATTATGAGTAGCTAAAACCATTAGCTAGGGTTGTGGCTCAACGCTATTGTAAGTATTTAATGGGTCTTCTACTTTAGTGCTTAAATATTTATGGGTGATTGACATTTAGCCTTATTTATTCTTTAAAAGTTGAATTGGTGAATGCAAACACCGCCTTGTACCTTTTTGACTTAGGCTCTTTTTGAGAAAGAGAGACTAAGTCTAGAAAATTTAGGCCAACAAGGAATTATGGTGCATTCAAGAGATGATACCCCTAATTAAAAGGTTAAATCTAGAGATATTAATACCCAAATTAAGACAATTTTTCTTGCATTGTTTGAACACCCAATTGGGCTTGAGAAGCCAATTAGGAAAATGTCACTCAAACTACTGAGAGGTATAGAGTAAGTAGTTACGTGCAATGGCTATAGCACGATCCCAACTATAACAAATTTTCCCTAAGTTATAGATCTCTTTAAATACTCATCTAGGAGTAAGTCTCTTACCTAGTGCCCTTATACCAATTAAGAAAACCCCATATAAAATATCATACGTGGTTTAACTTCCTGCACCATTAATATAAAATTAGAATTGTGAACAACTAGAGAGTGATTGGAAGTGCAAACAATAACATTGCACATTTCTAGATTAGATAGGAACCCAACTCCAAACCTTTCTTAGCTCTATGTGGATTCGATCCTGACCATTTGGGTAAAAGCTGTGTCGTACGCTCTTGATATTCTATAGTGGTATACGGTTGGAGAAGATTTTTTTGGTGCTATTTTTGGGGAGCTAAAGGTTTTTGGCTATCTATCCAACTAGTTTTATGTCTTTTTTCTTTCCTTCTATTTTAATAACTTGTGTGAGTTATCAATTCAGGTACAAAATGATAAACAATGATCCTCTTGGAAATATTCTATCGGGGGAGGAGGTCAATTATAATGGTGAAGATGAGGTGTCTCTAGAACCTCAAGGTCAAAGAAGAGGCCTCCGGTCCAATGACAACATTCCAGAACCTCCCATGGTACCTCCAAGAGCCGTTGCTCGGGTGCTTCTAAATTAGGGCTACGCCAGTGCAATTGTCCCACCCAGGATCCTGGCGGGTGATTTCTAAATTACGAATGTGATGTTGACTTTATTGGAGCAGTGAGGGTACTTCATAGGTGCTCCCTATCAGAATGCATGTGAACATCTTAAAGGCTTTGTAGATACCTGTTGGGGAACAAGTAGAAAAATAAGTTAGAGGATGCATTGTGGTTGATATTGTTCCCTTTATCACTTAGAAGGAGAGCTTTGGACTTGCTCGAAAGGCTTTTCAACCATTCCAACACTATGTTTGATGAGTTGGCGCACAAGTTTATAGCTAAGTATTTCTCGTTGGGGCATATGGTGGCATTGAGAGATGATATTTTGGTCTTCAAACAAAAACCTAATGAACCAATTCATAAGATATTGGAAAGGTATAGGACAATGGTGAAATAACATTCGAACAATGACATGACCAAAGCAATGATCCAGCAGACTTTCTACCGTGGAATTAACACGACCAATCAATGTGTCGTAAACTAACTAGCATGGGTAAATTTTATAAACACACCTTATATTGAGGCGTGTGAGATATTTGATGAGATGGCATATACTTCCTCAGATGGTAAAGTCGAGCTAATGTGCCACAAAGTTATCCCACTGTCATTCTCCTGCACAAAGGTCTCTATGACCATGACCAAGCAATAGAAGAGTTAACAACAACAATGAACCAGTTGAGAAAAAGCTCAATTACAACAAGTTGAAATTCCAAGACAAGTAATTACTACGGAAGGTGTCAACATGTTGGTCAACAAGAGTCGACAAAGAGGTCAACAAGGTCAAGGTAATGATCAATATGAATAAGGTAGTGGTGGTTTCAACCAAGATGATGGGTATGAGAAAAGTAAAGAAGTGCAGTATGTGAACAAGTATCAAGGACAAAGGGGAAATGCTCCTAACCAACAACAATGGTGGATATCCAAAGGAAATTGGGGAATCAAAACCAACACGGAAATATCAACTTGGGGAAAAAAAATAGAATTAGGGCAATTAGAACAACTAGGGCAACTGGAGTGGAGACAACAATAACTGGGGAGGAAACAACAACCAAGGGAGTTGGAATATTGGCAATCAAGAGAATCAAGGGTAAGGATTTCAAAGACCTTCGATGTATCAATAACCAAACAGCCCACCTCCATTTCCGTCCCAAGGTCCTAGCTCGTCTAACAATAAGATGGGAAGGATCGAGATGATTTTTGAACAATTAATGAAAAAGAAAGCCGACTTTGATGTGCAACTTGACCAAATTTTGCAATCTTTGAATACTCGCCCTAAGGGGGCTCTACCTAGTAAATGGTAGAAACCCAAAGGGTCGGAAAAATATTAGGCATGCAATGGCGGTGATTACAAGAAGCAGTCGAGGTGGTGATATGAATACCTGCAAGAAAAAGCTAGTTGTAAGTGATGAGGTTGAAGTGCAAGATGTTGATGTTCCTACAGTTGATGAGCAAGTGAGTGAAGAGAATTTGAATGCGGAAGTGAAAATTGATATCCATGATAATGCGATGGAGACTCGAAATGACATGAACCCGTTTAGGGAATATGTGATAGACATGGCGAAAATGGTTGTCCCTAAATCCAAGGCTCCTTTTCCATGGCCTCCTCCACCTTACCCTGAAAGGTTTGCAAAACAAAATAATGAGAGTCAATTTAAGAAGTTTTTTGAAATGATAAAGAGCTTGTCAATCAATGTTCCTTTGGTGGAAGCTCTTGACCAACGGGTTACGCCATGTTTATGAAGGACATGGTGACAAAAAAGAGATATATGGATTGTGGGACCATGAAAATGCCTCATCAAGTAAGTGCAATCTTTTACTCGATTGAATAAAGCTTGAAGATCCCAGCCTTTCACCATTCCATGAACCATTGGGACTACAAATTTTTCAAAGGCATTGTGTGATTTGGGAGCAAGTATCAATTTGATGCTTTAATCTATGCTCAAAACATTGTGTATTGGTCAACCACGAGCTATTTCAGTGAGATTAAAAATGGCGTATAGAACTATGAAGAGGTCACTTGGTATTATTGATGATGTTCTTGTCCCGGGTGGACAAGTTTATCTTAACTATCAATTTTGTGACTTCCGACTACGAGGTTGATTATAAGGTTCATATAATTTTGGGAATACCTTACCTTGCAACTGGGAATGCATTGGTTGATGTGGAAGCAAGGGAGATCACCTTTTGGGTAGGTGATAAAAATGTGGTCTTCCATGTGTGCAAATAAATGAAGCAGCCGAATAGTAGTGAAATGTGCTTTTTTGTGGATATTGTCACGGAAGTGATAGTTGATTATACTAGTGCCATGATCAATGTGGAGGATCTTATAGAAATAGTATCGTTGAACTTGGATGTGAATAAGGTGAAGGTCGGGTTGAGTGTGTCAATCCTTTGCACGAAATGGGCTATTATTCTTATGAGCCCCATAAGCTCTCTTTGGATCTTGAGAATAGAAAGACTCAACCAACAAAGCCCTCAATTGAGGATCCTCCTATTTTGGAGTTGAAACCTTTGCCCTCGTACCTCAGGTATGAAATATTTAGGCCCTAGTTCATCTTTACCTGTTATTCTTTCGTATTATCTTACCATTGTGCATGTAGATGCAACATTAGAGGTGCTCCAAAGAAGGAAAAAAGAAATTGGACAGACTCTAGCTGATATATGGGGAATAAACCCTGCCTTTTTCATGCACAATATTATACTTGAAGATGATGCCAAGCCCTACCTAGAACATCAAAGGAGGTTGAATGAGGTTATGTAAGAGGTTGTCAAAAAGAAGGTGATCAAGTGGCTTGATGCAGGGGTTATGTACCCTATCTCCGATAGTTCTTGGACTTCACCAATGCAATGTATGACAAAGAAAGATTGTATGATTGTGGTTACCAATGAGTGAAATAAGCTGATCCCGACTAGAAATGTCACCGGATAGAAAGTGTTCATGGACTGCCAAAAGCTAAATAAAGTGACCCCCAAGGATAATATTCCATTGCCCTTTCTTGACCAGATACTAGTTATACTTGCGGGGCATGCTTTCTACTATTTCTTGGATGTGTACTCAGGTTAAAACTAGATTTTAATTGTTCCAAAAGATCAGGAAAAGACCAGTTTCACGGGTCTGTATAGCACCTTTGCATTTCTAGGATGCCATTTGGTTTGTATAATGCACCAGCTACCTTTTAGCGGTGTATGATGGCTATATTTACATACATGGTGGAGGACTTCTTGGAAGTGTTCATGGATAATTTCAATGTTGTAGGTAACTTTTTTGATGAGTTTTGAATAATCTTAACAAGGTGATGGCCCGGTGTGAAGAGACAAATCTTGTGCTTAACTCAGAAAAATGCCACTTTATGATTGAGGAGGGCATTTTCCTCACCCATACTTCAATCAAGAGGGTTAGAAGTTTTCTTGGGCATCCGGGATTCTACCGAAGATTCGTCAAATACTTTTCTAAAGTAGTGAATCCTTTGTGCAAACTATTCGAAAGTCCAAGTTTAACAAGGAATGTATGAATTCTTTTGAACTTCTCAATTCACAAGCTGAGCGAGCAAACAATGAAGCTGAAGAAGACTTGGGCCTTAAAAGAGTCGGTGAAACACTTGAGGGGAGAGGTGGAGAAGATGAAGTTAGTTGGCAACTTAACATTGGAGCTTTTATTCGTGAATCTAGCGCCAGCAGCTTAAATAGAGCAGGTATAAGAGTAGGAGACTCAGGGTCAGCTCAAGATAAGGAGAATGATGCCCCAGGTTGATGATGTGGAGATTAAGCTGGAGGATCTCGAGGGAGGTGACTCAGGCCAGCCATAGGACCTCGAGCGAGGTGATCTAGAGACCCATCCATATGACCCCATATAGACACAGGACCCATAGGAAGTTTTCTTTACTCTCTAACCTTCTCTTTTCTATCTTATTTTTGGTTATTTAGCATTGAGGACAATGCTAGTTCTCATTTGATAAGGTGGTCCTGCTTTGTTTTGATGATTTGATAGTTGGGTTGTAATGATGATACTATTTTTCTTCCATATGCTTATTTTGAAATTTTGGTATGTATATAACTTTACCATTTGTTTTACTTTTTGTTATTTTCTAATCTTGGTCTGTATATAAAGTTACTCTCCCATGTATATAGTCATTCCTTCTTATGCATATTGGTCAAAATCCCCTATTGTACATATTTAGTTTACTTTCCGTATTTTCTTTTCATAACTTATATAGAAATTTTCCTTAATGGCATAGCTTCTTATTTCATCTAGTAGCTTGTTTTCTATTCATAGCTTCTTATTTTACAAGTTTTTTGTGATGCCTTTGGTTTTCTTAATGCCACGGTTCTTTTCAAAGATAGAGTTTGTGTGAACCCGATGGCTCTTCCCGACTATGGATGCCATGACAACCTTCCTTATTGTTTAAGTTTATTTTTCTTTTTTATTTTTTGTAACTATTAGTTAGTGAGCACTAGTACCTCAAGCAAAGCTTCACTTGGGCCTGACACATTTGCCTTTGACCTTATGTATATGATGGTGATAGTTGTGACCTTGAGACTCTTGTGTTGACCAAACAATCATCGAGTGGTTTTTTAGAACCATTTGCACAAATCTTAGCTAAGGATGTTGTGGGACCCAACCTCTATCTCTCGAGCAAGCTTGTAGCTTGTGTGGTGAGGTATTGATTTGCATGTCCAAGTCTTATGCCGATAAGTGTCGAACTTTCCTTGAATGTTTTTCTAGGCAAAATCCTAAGTGTAGCTCGACTTGAGAAGTAATTATAGACTCTCCTTGATCCTAATTGAGAGTTGAAAGGACACATAGACACCAATGATTATATCTCGAGTTCACCCCATTGAGCCATAGCCCTTATTCTTTCAAAAACCATGATACAAGCCTTTATCCGTTCTAAAATGATCCTCTCTTGGTACCTGATCTTTCCCTAGCATAAGGAAAAAACATAGTTTGGAGAGAGAAACGAGGAATGCAAAAGTGATAAAAGGTACGAAATGGAGAAAAGGAAAGGCAAAAAGAAAAAGAAAAAGACGAAAAGTCAAAAAGAAAGTGAAAAATATATAAGAAATAACGGGACTCAATAAAAGAAAAAAGAAATTCCGGGAAATATTATAAAGGAGAAAAGGGATTGAAATAAACAAGAAAGAGTGGCGGTGTATCTCTTAAGCCCTTGAGGAAGAAGTAAATGATTGAAAGAGTCAAGAAAATATGTCCTAAAATGAAGAAGATGATGTTCTTAAGGAAAGATGAAACCTTCTTAGACCAATATATCTTACCTTGAACCCAAAGACTTGATTACATGCCCGCAAAAGCATTGTACTTTCTTGAGTTGAGTGAGTTTACATTAGTGGTGACTCACATAAGGGGCAAGCATATGATACTTAGAGCCGGACTTGTGACCTTCCTTTAAGAGAGATGAGTGTGTTATCCACAATTCTCTTTCTGAGTTCTACAATTTAAAAGTGAGGTTTGCTTATAGAAAGTAGATGAGTATGAGTTTGGGTTCTCATGCGCCAGAGAATTTCGGCACATTTCAATACTAATTGCTTAGATTCTAGCTTGTTTTAATGCAATTATAATCAATACTTATGTAGATTTGTTGTTCTTATTGCACAAGAGAAAGGGAAGACCAAGGATATGAAAATGGATGCAAAAAGAGAAGAAAAGAGCATGATTTTGCACAAATGACCAAAATACGGTCTAATCTGCGGTCGCATTACACACATGCGGACCGCAGACTCGTCCCTCACATCGCAGAGCGTTACACAGTATGGAGACAAAAATCATGTCAAGAATGCGGCGTGTTGTGCGATCGCAGAATCAACATGCACACCACAGATGAGCCCCAGAATGATCAAGAATAAACTCAAAGACAAAGATGCGATGAAATTTTGAGATCGCATAACTCAAATGCAGACCGCAGATTGAACATGCAATAAAGGTCTGGAACCTAGAGTTTTTGATCTGCGAAGCGCCCACGCAATTTGGTACTAGGGTTTTGGTTCTGCGACAAGTCTGCGGTCGCCGCCGCGACCTGGAAGGGAAAAATTTTCCATTTCCTGTCCAGAATTTGGTCCCACCTATAAATAGTTTTAAGACACTTTTGTGAAAGAATCCTATCTTACCTTTTAGCTACACCCCAAGACATTAATATTCTACCTTTTTGGAAGCTTTTGGGTGAAGAATCTTCTCTTTATAAGAATTTATGACACTTATTATTATTTAATTTTTGTGTTTTAGCATGAGTGGCTAGTTCTAAATACTAAGGTTGTGGACCCTAAATGGGTGTTATGTTAATGGGTGTTTGAAATTGAATATATATATAATGGTGGTTGATTTATTTACTTCTTGTTCTTCATTCATTGTTGATGGTTGCAAACATTAACAAAAGCCATTAAATTCTTTTTTTTGCTTGGGAAAGTGGGTTAGAATTTGTTAAGAGTAAATATAAATGACTCAAGGCTTTAAACCTTTTTTGATAAAATCACTTACGAATAAATGGGTTTTAATTGGCATTTATTGATGGTTCTTAATAGCAACTCTTTTATATTTGGGAAAATCATAAAGAGGAAATAATACTCAATCAATGCAAAATATTGGGAAGTATCTTAGACATCATTTGCACATCAAAAGGACATCCCATTAGAAATATATCATATAACACATGTTGACATTACACTACATTAAAGGGGACACAACCTTGGTTGCTTTTATCACATTGTTCACTCTTGAATTGTTAAAAATTAGTTGTTAATCAAACTCAAACAATCATACATACTCTTGTCACCATGCACCAATCTTTCTTGTTAATTAACCGAATAAAGATCGAACATGAGACAAGCAACACACTAAACAAGTACTCTTTTTACACCTATTCCCTGTGGGATTTGACCCCAAACCGGTTATGCGGTCCACATAATAACCGCATTTTCAACTCCTTTATTGGCTGAGCTAAGTTGTGAAAATGCGGCAAAGAATGCGGCCGCATAATTGATCTGCAGACCGCATCTCTACCGCAGATTGAAACAAAGAAGTGAGAAATTTTTGAATTTCAAATGTTCAATCTGTGATGCATCTGCGGCTCCAATAGTGGTTATGCAATCACATTTTGCATCGCAGATGGACCAGCTGGTTAGGCATGCAAGTCTGCGGTGATTCTGCGGACCGCAGAGTGGTTCTGCGACTGCAGAATGAACCACATTGTTGACTCCTCTTTGTTAATTCTCAGATTCTTCTCCCAAAATCATAACGCTGTTATTTTCCGTTGTGCAGATATGTCGCCCCGATACAAGAGAATAGCAACTAAGCCTCCTCAGGCGAAGAAACAAAATGTGGAACACGTACCACAGCAGCCATCCCAGCCTGAGGAGGAGGATTTTCAGCCTGAGGTAGACATACATGCCGAAGCCCGGACAACGCAATGGGCCGAGGGTGAAGAATACTATCTCCGCTGGGGAGTTGAGGGGTCTAGGGAAAATTACAAAGCTGGGTTGCTCCGGAGGTCGCTTTTGCCTGAGAAGAAATTAAGTTGGAATGGTTTGAAGGAGAGATACCCTCACATCTTCGCTACATCAAGTGGAGGAAATGGATCGCTTTCACTGAACCTCCAATTGAATACAATAAATCCATGGTGTGCGAGTTCTACGCCTCATACGGCGCATCAAGAACCAAGCACCACAAGTAACAAAGGATGTATTTGGAGAAGGTAGAGGTTCGGGCTTTACCATTAAGTGCAGTGCCAAGGACATAAACAAATATCTTGTCCCGGAATGGGAAGAACGCACTGAAACGACTGAGTATGATGCCAAGTATGCAAACAAAGAGGGTGAGCGTAGCTGGATTGGCTTTGTCATTGCAAGTGGAACCCCTGTATGGATACAACCAGGGCGCAAAAAATACAAGGAGAGTTTCTTGCGGGAAGGACGATACTAGCTTGCCTTCCTCGCAAAGAGCATGATCACTACGCAGAACGAGACAGAAATTGCAATTGAGAAGGCTCTCCTGGTAGCGTACATGATGCAAGGTATCAAGTTCAATGTGGGGTCCATTATCTTTCAAGAAATGGGTAGGCGGGCAATGAAGGATGCCATGTCTCTCACATTCCCAGCTTTGATCACAGCCTTATGCCAAGCGGCCAATGTCCTGGTGGATGTCCGGAAGGACAAAATGGGTAGGGAGGCAGGTATTATAGATATCACCCGTCTTGGTGACGCTGTAGTGCCTCCCGTTGGAGTTTTTCAGGAAGACCTTCCATCATACCAACCTAATGTCACTCCTCCAGTAGATGTTGTCAAGTCCTTTACACCCCAGACTGCCCCTACATCTACCACTGTTCAGACTCTGTATGCTCCTCCAGTAGTCTCCAGGGTTGGTTACTGGCCCAACATGCAAATGCCAAAGTTGACAAACTTCTGATGACTTTGCCAAATCTGATCAAGCAAGCCCTCACTCCCATGCAAGCAGTAGTGGCAGATATTAAACAAAAGCAATCAGCGTGTGCGGAACGGCTGCAGCGAGTTGAGTTGAGGTTAGAGAAAGTGGAAAGTGGTGAGGTGAGTGGCCTGCCCGACCTCAAGAAGGAGGTTGCCTCTATGAAGGTCGAATTCCAAAAAATGTAAAATTTGGAATTCCATCTTTCATCCCTCCTTCCATCAGAAGGTGCTCCAGGTACATGCTCTGTCCCATACTTGGGGCTGGATTTCACAAACTTGATGACGGATCCTGTGGTTCCTACCCTTGGAGGCTCTAATGACGATGCTCCAACCGGTCCTATTGATATTGATTCTGAGTAGGAGACCAGTAGTTCAGACGAGTAAGAGGGTGACGGGGAGGATAAGGAAGAAGATAGTTTGGGATTCTCTAGTGACGAAGCCCCCCGCACTTGTTAATAAGGGGAAGACAATTGTTCATGAGGAGGAGAGTGCAGATGATATTGCTGACGAGGAGGAGAGGGCACAAATGAAGATTGCCTTTGAGAGGTCTTTGATTGACAGAGGGGGTCCGACAGCTCTCGTAGCACCCAGACCTACACCAGGTGCATCCAGTAGCTCTCAGGTGCCAGCTGATGAGATTGTTCCCCCAGCCGCAGCTCCAGTTGCAAAGCCATTTACTTTCCCTACTTCAGAGAAGCCACCAGCGGAGGAGATCACCCTCCCGACTAATCCAGTGCCAGTTCTCACCACCACATCAGAGGGTGATCCCTCCAGTACTCAGCCAGCTGCCGACTCCTATCGCACTTTGTGTGCCTTAGGGAGCTTACCCCCAAACTCTACTCTTTTTTTTCTATGCATTAGGGAAAATGCATCAGTTACATTTTGGGGTGGGCAGGTAGCCTTATATGATTTTTGTCATGTATATAGTTGGAAACTCATGTATCTGTGATGTATGATTTTTGGTTTTTGATAAAAAGTTGCTGAATTCATGTTCTTATTTGTTGAATATCATTTTGTGAATCAATCCCCCTTGTTTTTTCTTATTCTGGTTCTTTTCCAAGGGTGTAATAGTAGAATCAGGATCTTTGGTGTAAATCAGTGTAACCGGGTTGATGTAATTGCCTAGTAACGAGCGTGGGTGTCTGTACATAGCACATACCTTGTTACAGTCCTTTTTTTAGACTTTTCCCAATGATAGATAGATTGACGACTGTCTTAAGGGAATTTGTCTCTATGATCAATTTTGTGAATCTGAGGCTCCCTCTATGACTCTATGGCAACCTAGACTTATACGTGTATCTATGATGAAGGCTTTGAGTTGCATAATAGTTACTCGGAAGTGTCAAATTATGTGAATGAAGCATTCATGTACCATGTGTGTGTGTGAGTTCTTGGTTTGTATTTAATTCTCGTGTTTACTTTTGTCATCTAGAACTTTCCTGTTTAGTCTTTCACTGCTAACGATAGAATGTTTTGTTGGAGGAATGATCTTAGAAATTCGTTGTGATTATGTGCAAAAAACCCTTTAGCCTTTCAAGCCTACCCGTGCATAAAGGATACCACTAGCACCCAATTTGAGCTTTTTAACCTTTCTTTGCCCAACTCATTACAAACCTTTCCCATTTTGAAAAACAAGTTCCTCTCTTGAATCTGTCCCTCTTTGAACACTAAGGATGGGTCTAAAAGCCTAAGTTGGGGGTAAGGTCAAAGTGGAAGACCCTTAAGGGTGTACGTGATTTTAGGGCATCATACCTCAAAAGAGTTTGTGAACTTGTTCAAGCTCCAAAGAAAATAAAAAAAATGATGACCAAAAGCAAGAATAGAAAAAAAAAAATTTAGTAATGCTTATGTTTACTAAAGGAAAATTTAGGAGTCTTGAACGATAATGAAAATGTATGTAAGCTAGCTCCATACCGGAGGCTAGACGAAAACAAAGATATGGCGGCTTGAAAAGGGATGCAAAATAATAGAAAGATTTGATTAGTGTTCAAAAGGGTGAAGTCACTTGTACCCAAATGTCCATCCAACTCATCCCTGAACCTACATTACAAGCCAAAAAGCCCTTATGAGACCTCCAACCGAACATTCTGGAGTAAGCGGCGAATTAATATAAGGGCAATATTATGGTATGACATGTTGTAATACTTGAAGTTTTTTCTGAGAGTGAGTGTGATTATAAATGGTCCCTCGTTGTCGTCTTTGTAAATACTGTGATTCTGGGACTTTCGTTCTGGTAAGGTATATGAACTGTGGAATCGAACTGAAGTAGAGCTTCTTGAGTCAACTGAGCGTGCACTCAACTGAGGGTAGCATCTAGTCACAATGTTGATGCTCTGAGTTCACATGATGGATTAAGTTTTCTCTGTACAAACTTCTAATGTAGGATGGATGATGCAATTGTAAACGCATGCTCAAAGAACTAGCAACGAACACCTTCCCGAGCCACTACTATTTTGTATTTGTAAATAGAGTAGGAATATGTTGAGTATGTTTTGCTTGCTTGAGGACAAGAAAGAGCTTATGTTGGGGGTGTTGATGCGCAAGAGAATTTCGGCGCATTTCAATACTAATTTCTTAGATTCTAGCTTGTTTTAATGCAATTATAACCGAAACTCACGTAGATTTGTTGTTCTTATAGCCCAAAAGGAAGGGAAGACCAAGGATATGAAAATGGACGCAAAAAGAGAAGAAAAAATCATGATTTTGCACAAATGACCAACATGTGGTCTAGCCTGCAGTCGCATAACACACATGCAGATCGCAGACTCGTCTCTCATATCGCACATCATTACAGAGTATGGAGCAAAAAATCATGTCAAGAATGCGGCGTGTTGTGCGATCGCAGAATCAACATGCGGACCGCAGATGAGCCGCATAATGATCAAGAAGAAACTCAAAGACAAAGATGCGATGAAATTTTGCGGTCGCATAACTCAAATTCGGACCGCAGAGTGAACCTGCAATGAAGGCGTGGCACCTAGGGTTTTGGATCGGCGAAGCGTCCACTCAAGATAGGGACCGCAGACCTATTCTACGACAAGTCTGCGGTCGCAGACGCGACTTGGAACGGCAAAATTATCCATTTTCTGTCCCGAATTTGGTCCACCTATAAATAGTTTTAAGACACTTTTGTGAGAGAATCCGATCTTACCTTTTAGCTACACTCCAAGACATTAATATTCTCCCTTTTTGGAAGCTTTTGGGTGAAGAATATTCTCTTTGTAAGCATTTATGACACTTATTATTATTTGGTTTGTGTTTTTGCATGAGTGGCTAGTTCTAAATACTAAGGTTGTGGACCCTAAATGGGTGCTATGTAATGGGTGTTTGACATTGTATATATATATATATATAATGGGTGGTTGACGTTTATTTACTTCTTGTTCTTCATTCATTGTTGATGTTTGCAAACATTAACAAAAGCCATTAAATTTTTGCCTATCTTGGGAAAGTGGGTTAGAATTTGCTAGGAGTAAATACCAATGACTGAAGGCTTCAAACCTTGTTTGATAAAATCACTTAGGAATAAATGGGTTTTAATTGACATTTATTGATGGTTCTTAATAACAACTCTTTTATATTTGGGAAAATCATAAAGAGGAAATAATACTCAATCAATGAAAAATATTGGGAAGTATCTTAGACATCATTTGCACATCAAAAGGACATCCCATTAGAAATATATCATATAACACATGTTGACATTACACTACATTAAAGGGGACACAACCTTGGTTGCTTTTGTCACATTGTTCACTCTTGAAATGTTAAAAATTAGTTGTTAATCAAACTCAAACAATCATACATACTCTTGTCACCATACACCAATCTTTCTTGTTACAATTATTCGAATAAAGATCGAACTTGAGTCGAGCAACACACTAAACAAGTATCCTTTTCAGCACATATTCCTTGTGGGATTCGACCCCAACCTTGTTGGGTTATTATATTGGACATCGACCGTCTTACACTATTTATTAAAGTGTAATTTGAGAGTATCGGGTTCCACAACGACCAAATAGTAGAAAGAGTTTTCTTTGATGAGTTGAGTCAATTGTTGATGCTTTTTTGTCGCACTAAAACCAGGGTATTTACAAAGTTTGAGTGTTGTTAATGGTGCATTTGATTTGAGTGTAATTTCTGGTCCTAATTGATTGTTGATGAGGTTTCTCTACGACAGCTGAAAATTTTCTTTCGTTTATTTTGAGGATGTGTGAATTACTTTATTTTCTTGAGGACAAACAAAATCTTAAGTTTGGGGGAGTTGATCACTAGGGATTTTAGCATATTTTGTGCTCCTTTTTTCTTAGGTTTTTTATTAAAAGTCTGTACAAGTATTCTTGAAAGCTCACTTATTGTGCTTGATGTCGCGCCCCCTTTTTCCTCGCGGAGTCCGAGTTTCGACATGTCTTTGGGACAACTCATTTTTTTGGGGAATTGGGTATTTGAATTTGAAGAGTCGTCACCTAACGGATTTGAGGTGCGTTAGTGCATCTAAAGTAAATAACTCATGAATCAATTTATGTTACCATAGATTGGGTAAGGGCTCGAAATAACCTTCAGGGGTAGTTGTTAGGCACCCCTTGATGTCCACAAAAGTGGGTCTCGACCAAACTCGAATTAGGTGAATAATTATTATAAGCAAACTAAGCAATTTAGATAGATAGATATTACGTAAAAACACGGAGTAAAAGGGGTCCTAGTTTTTTAAGCCTATAGGATTCGGTTATATAAGTGATTCTACTTAAATGTACTTTATGCGCGCATTACCCCTCCCATACTTATGGTCCAGTAGGTGTTTAGGACTTCTAGTTAAGGTGTATCTAGACCCTCATATAGTGCTAAAAAAATAAAATCTAAGTGACAAACAAACAAATAGGAATATCAGATAAAGGAACAGTTAAAGGCTCACATTACCTCCACGAATAAGGAGGAAATTGCATGTCTCAAATGAAAGTATTTCAAACACTTTTAAATATTCTATTGCTGGATAACTAGGTGAGCACAAAGCGGAACATATACAGCAATTTTATTAAAGTGGAGTAGAAGATGCCTAATCAGCTTGCCTACTGATTTTTATCGATTTTTGTATTTGGGAAATTACCAGCAGCAAAAAACAAACCTTTTAAATGCAGAAACTTAAACAACCTACATGTTTTCCTAAATGATAAACGAACAGGATTTTCAAAACGGGGTCTAAGCTTAAATTAGGTCGTAAACTGATTACTAATTTTAGCAGTTGATATTATCTTAGACCCTATAGGCATAATTTCTAAGTCCGAAACATATTGAAATCCTACAGGCATGAGTTCTCGATGCACATAAGTAAATAAACATCGTAGCAACCTACATGCATGGTTTCTAAATACAAGAACTAATTTAGACCCTATTGGCATGGTATCTAGAATTCATGACAAATATAAAACTTATAGACATAGTATCTAAATGCAAATAAGTAAACAAACATCACTACAATCTATATACATGGTATCTAAATGCAAGAATTGATTTAAATCCTATAAGCATGATATCTACATGTTCCTAAAAATATATATTATATAAGAATCCGACCTAGTTTTACTAATATCCCAAATTCTGTTTTATAAGAATTTTTATTACAGACCAAAAACCAATGAATTATATAAGTGAGACTATCGAACAATAGGAAGCCTAGATAGGCCCAAAAGTAAACTTGGAAACCATACATTCAACAAAGTAGGAATATGCCAATATTCTAATACTTCACATAATAGTATCTTGGTATGTAAAAGTTCCCAAGGGCCTCAAGGACCTTGCGTAATGCTCGCACCAGTAAACATTTAATGAAACATTTTTTGAGTAGGTTGTGGAGAGCTAGCTCCAGTGTTTCAAAGTTCAGAGGAGTCTCATGGATTCCTAGGCAATGCTCACACGCGCAGGACCCAAGATGTTCTAAGAGTAGGAATTCAAAGAAGGAGATGATTTTAAGAAAATTCTTTTGGATTTCAGTAGATAAGGAGCAAATAGAGTCATTCAACACATAGAAAAAGTTACAGCAATCCAATGGTAGACAGAAACAGGATCACTTCAAGTAAAGTTTCAACTTAGTGTACTAGTTGTTACTAGATAGGTATTAAAAAGACATGGCATCTTGGGGTCAAATTACTAATTAGACTTTCATATACGAAAAGGTAGCATTCGAGCGTCATATATCAGAAGTCTGTTAGGGGTGAACAATTAAAACAAGACAAGAATCAAGCCAGTTGAGAAACAACTAGACATGGATCTAATTTGCATATAAGGGAAATTGTAAACATGCTGAAAGCAGGAAACACATAGGTTTGATTAAACATAGGTAGACAGGCTCATTAAAAGGAAGCACAACATGCTAATTGCAAGGAGATACATTGATTTATTTGAATAGCATAACTTGCTGATTATGAACAATATAAATAAAGCATAGGAATCCAATGAGATAAAAATAGACATGGTGATAACAAGGCACATAGTTTAATTGAATAGCAATAAACATGTTGATTAGGCAAACACATAGGCTTAGTTAAATAGATGAAAAAATGCTGATTATAAGGAAACAAATAGGTTTTACTTGAATACCAGTAGTGGAGGCATACCAGCTAAGAGATAGAAATAGAAGAATGAACCAAACAGAGTCCAAATAGAAAACTATTTCTAACATTATGTTGATGTTGAGCTTAGTTGAAACAAGGCCTAAGCTTAAGAAAAGCATAGAGTTTGTCATCATCAAAAAGGGGGTTTGTTGGCCCAAGTAAAGGTTATTTTTGAAGACTAACAAAAGAACTCAGGATGAACCAGGTCCATCACTCAGGTGCACAAAGTAACTTAGGTGCTCAAAACCGAGCATATTCGAGCATGTGGGTTGCACGTGAACAAGATAAGCTTAACTCGGTGTACATAATATCTCCTGACCGAAAAGGTTGCATAATTGATAAGGAGAAGAAGTCCGTAATGGAATAGAACACAATCTAAGATAGGAAAGGAGTTAGAAGTTGAAATCAACTAGAACTCTTTCCACAAAGGAAGCAATTGTACCTTTCAACTTTCATAGAAGCAATTGTATTAGGTACTTAGAGGCTGTTAAAATTAGATTAACTTCAAGTTGTCGCAATAGTTAGAGGTTGGTTACTACAACAGGGTTAGAGATAATCCTTAGGTTTACAAAGAGTTTTGTAAATGTTGTTTTGGCTAAGTGATTTTAGTGAAAGTTTGGGAAAATCCTACTGAGTAGTAGGTCGCAGTTTTTTCACCTTTTGAGATAGGTTTTTCCCACATAAAAATCTCTGAATTATTTATTTATTGTAGTTATTATTTTGCAACAGTAGTAGCTAGATAACCTAGAATAGCAAGATTCTTTTAGAGCGAAAATTGGGTACCGTACAAATCACCCCTCCCCCCTTCTTGTGTGGTATTGACGCTTAGAATATCAATATCCTAGAAAAACTTTTCAGCCGTGATGATTCAACTACACTAGCTTGGTAATGCCCCTGAGTTCCTTTCCAAGCCCTTTTTCGGGTTCGTACCCAGACCATGCTAGTAAGTTTTCTATCTTGTTACTCCACCATTTATCCTTCTCAACTGCATTGGCATGTTCAATGTGGTGGTAGGTTTATTCACCTAGCCTTCTTCTATTCTCAATAATTAGTATAGTTTGACTGGTGTAAATGGGGTTGCTCTCATCTACGTGAATGATCACCTCCTCATGGTTCCATTTAAACTTAACGGCCTGGTGTAGTGTGGAAGCCATAACCGCAGCGACATGTATCCAAGGTCGACCTAATAGAAGATTTTATGTAGCTAATATGTCAAGTACTTGGAATTCGACATTAAACCAATTTGGTCCCATGTGTATACAAAGGTTAATTTCCCCAATCGTGGCCCTTTGAGACCCATCAAAGGCTTTCACGTTCATACTTCCTGCATGTATCTCATGGAAATCTTTGCCCAACCTATTCAAAGTAGTCAATGGATTAATGTTGAGGGTTGAACCTCCACATATTAGGACCCTGGAAATAAATTTTTCTTTCAAACTTCACCGTTATATGCAATGTTCGGTTATGACTTAACCTTTATGGCGGTATTCATCCTCATGGAAGGTAATATTATGACTCTCCAGCTTTGCCCTACCATGTTGGCCATTTCTCCAGGGGTGATATTGTTGGGGACATAAGCTTCATTTAGCACTTTCATCAAAGCATTCTTATGCGCTTCTGAATTTTGCAATAGTGATAAGATGGATATTTTTGCAGAGGTTTTGCTCAAATGATCGATGATAAAGTATTTCATTGCATGTACTTTCCTCCAAAGATCATCGTTTCTTGTTTCAATGACAGGTTGCTTAGTATCAGACTCCTATGTTTGGTGTATAGATCATTCCTTGTGAAGCATCAAATTCTTCTATTTTTCCTTTTCCTTTTTGCCTGGCTTCATCAACGTAATCCTAAGGTATAGACTTGAAACTGAAAGGAGGTATGGTTGCTACAATCACTATGAAAGGTGTGGTCATTTCTACCTCAAACGGGACATGTGTGGCGGCTGGTGGTGCTACATCTACTTCAAATGGAACCGATGCGGTTACCTCAACTTTGACGGACGGTTGTGTTTGTACCACAATAGGAGTGAGTGTGATTGGGAGTTTAATTTCATCAACTTCCCGAATAAGCTCAACTGACCCTTCAGTATCCCATTCTTCATCTTTCCATATCACATGTACACCATTATCACTGTGCACTGTAAGAGGATTGTTGCGGACATTGGGTGTAGCTTTCTTCGCCTGTATGACCTTGTTATTAATCAATGTCTAGATCTTATCTTTCAATGCTCGGCACTCAACAATGGTGTGCCCCTTCATATTGGAATGATATGCATAGGTGTTTTTTGGGTTTACCCATTGAGATGAGTTCTCCATTGCCATAGAAAGAATATGGGTCTCATAACTAGCGGCCATCAAACTTTCATACAACTGGTCGATGGGATCAACAATATTGGTGTATTATCTGGGTTGTTTGTGATCAAAATTAGGTCAGGATTTTTATTAACTTGGACAAGTGGAAGATGAATAATAGTAGGCGGGCTAGGTATTTTGAGTGTGATAGACGTCGCGGGTTGAGAATATTTGGAAGGTGAAAGTTGATATGTGGATAGAGGTGTTTGGTATGTGAGCGGAGATTTTGGGCATTGGGCCACCCTTACTGCCCCCATTTTTTCTTCTTTGATATGCCGCCTGATTACAATGCTTTATTCGTGGACTGTAGTGCCTCAAAATATTTCACCATCCCATTTTTGGTACCTTCTTCAATCCTTTCTCCGAGTTTGATGATATGGGAGAACTTGTGATTCTGAATACCCTTAGCCTTTCATAATACTATGGGTCATGTGTCTTGACAAAGAACTTGTTAATTTGTTCCTCCTCTAGAGCTGGCCTAACCTTGGCTACTTTTGACCTCCACCGAGCATCGTACTCACGGAAAGTCTCAGTTGGCTAATTCTTTATGTTCAAGATGTAGAAGACATCTGGTGCATTCTTCGTATTAAACTTGAACCAATCCATAAATTTTGATTCCATCATCACTCAATTGGCCTACCACTTAGGGTACTGGCTTATGTTCCAGGATAGGGCATCTCCAGCAAGACTTTTCATGAAGAGCATCATTAGGGTCCTTTCATCTTTTCCGACCCCTATGATCTTGTTACAGTAAGTTCTCAAATGAAACTTGGGATCACCTACTCCATCAAACATCTAAAACCTGGGGGGTTTGTCACCCTCCGACAATTCCATGCTTGGTTGTATGCATAGATCCTCACAATATAGACCTTTTATCCCTTAACCTCCTTCGACACCCTGAACTTGACTTGTCAATTTCTTGAGCTCATCAGCCATGTTCTTGATGAATAGGTCATTCTAATCAAATTTTGGTGTATAGTAGATTTGTTGAGTTGAGTGAGGTACGGTTTCCACGTATATAGGGTTGTTTTGATAAGTACCGGGAATTTGGGTGTAGTGGTTGGCATTGGTTGAGTTTTGAGGATCGGGAATAGATTGTTGTGTGTTATGAGGAGTGTGATAGGTAGTGGCGTGTGGGTACTGGATTTGTTGATGATAATGTTGTGGAGGAGTTTGTAGTGGTAAAGGATTGGGATTTTAAGGTGGAGTTGTATAATTATGAGGTGCGAGAGGATTTTGTAGATGCTGGTTTGGTGTATTTTGGGGGTGCTAGGTTTTTATATTTTGTTGGTTAATGTCGGGGACGTTCAGGTTGAGGGAGAGGATTTCCAAGTTCCGGACCTGCTCAGGTTTCCCTTGTAATTCCAATAACTTTTGTTCCAACCACAAAACAAAGTCATTTTGTATCGGAGTACTCCGACCATCTGAAGTTTTTGCATTCTCAACATTTTCTTTTCGAATACTACTCTTGTCATCCATCTTAGCTTTTTCTCTACTTTTTGGATCACTCGGAGGAGGAAGAAGAGGAGGTGGAGGGCCTCTAGATCTGGTGCGATATGTCGATGATACTAGCATGAGAAAACCAACATTTTGGATTGGAATAATAATAAACTATAAAGAAAAAATAAAAGGTAAACAAGTTAGTACGGATTTTTAAATGTTTGGAGTGTTTAAAGACATATTGCGTGCATCTAAATTCACGTCCTAATCTGGAAGCCTCGTTTTGCCCGAGGTAGTCCTAGCAAATTATAGATTTGGAGAGATTCAGTTCCAATAATTGCATCATTTCATTAATGTAAAAATAGACAACCCAAAACGGCACTAAATAAGGTACGTCACTAATGGCATTTGGCCTTATTACATTTAAAAAGCAAGTAAACCTAATCTACTTGGTCTCAGAAGGACCTTCTCCAGGTTAGATGCTCTTGTCAATCCAATCCCCCAGTTCGGCAGGTTCCGCAGTAAGAATGCCCGTGCCAAATGTCCTATTTCGCTTCCTTCAACGTTCTGCCAATCGGTGACTCTCATACTGTACTCTAGATATTCCTGCCTTTTTCTAGATTTAACAACTCTCTCTTTCCACTCATTGATCATTTCCATATAATCCATGTGCTCCATATGCTCGGCCTCAGACTCACAAACTCTCTTTCGTAATTTGTTATATTTCACATGTGCTTCGGCAATGTTGTCTATGACCCGGTTTCCGGGACCAAATCTTGGTTTGTATATTCCCCATATGTTATCATCAAACCATGAGGGCTAGAAATAGACGTGACCGGTGTGATACTGATCCGGATTGATGGCATGCTTTTGCACGGTAATCTTTAAGTGCCATATGTTTGTGCTTTATTTTTGTATGGAATGGCCTCAGCGTAAAAGTCGACTACGAAGTGATTCATTTTAGTGACTCGTGGTATGACCTGTTTTCTGTCTGCCTATCTCAAAACCCTGGTGGGAGCATAAGGGTATATTCCCTAAACTCGATCAATACCAAGTGGGGAACATCCCCGTATCTGATGATGAACTCATCGGTAGGAAACTACTCGAACATTTATTGAACCTGATCCTCAATCAAACTGTTCAAAAATTGCATTCGTTCTACGATATTTCCTGGTTGAGCAAACTTGTCTAGGATATAGGTCATCTACTGAGGGTGATGGAAACTTATGTGATCACTCTATGGACTTCGCGAAAACTCTTGGCGGTATTGACCCCTTTGGAGAGTTTTTAACAACCAAACCCGCAACAGTAAATTGAAACCCCGAAATTATATGTACCCCTTCTGACAGCACTCCAAGGCCCGGTACATATTTCCATTGATAATAGGGATGTAAATGGCCCCTTTTTCTAACAAGATCAAAAACGGGTTCACGACATTTGGGAGGACAAATTGTTCCCATTCGGGATTTGGGTTTTAGAATTGGAGAGTCGCCACCTAATGATTGAGTTGCATTAGGATACTAAAAAGACTTTGAGTTTGAGGAACCAGAGTTTATGTAAGGGCTAGATATTATCTCGAGGTGTAGGTGTTAGGCACCCCTCATGTGACGACCCAAAGGGGTCATCACCTATTTTTTAACTCATTTATGTGTCTCTGAGACCTTAAAAATCTCATTTAACAGGAAAGCTTAAATATGAAGTTAGTGAAAAAAATGATGAATTTTGATATTTAATTGAACTAACTTGACTTCGGTCAACATTTTGGGTAAACGGACCTGGACCCGTAATTTGACAGTCCTGGAGGGCCCGTAGGAAAATATTGGAGTTGGGCGTATGCTTGGAATTGAATTCTTAGGTCCCAAGTCCGAGAAATGAATTTTTATGTGAAATTGTTTCCTAGAAATACTTAAAGGAAATAGAAAATAAATGTGATTAGAAGGCTAGGATATTGGGCCCGTATTTTTTTTTTCGGTGCCCGATACAAGTATTATATATGATTCGAGCACTTTTTGTAAATTTGGGTTTAAAACAGATATCGTTTGATGTGTTTCGAACTCGAAATGTGAATTTTATGTCTTATGAGAAAATAATTTGGCAAAAAAAATTGAGTTTTGAGGCTCGATCTGATGTATATGATGTCATTTTGGCAATTTGATCGCATGGAAGTGTCTGTATGGTGTTTTTGAGGCTGTGTGCATATTTGGTTTGAAGCTCCGAGGGCTCGGGTGAGTTTCGAGTAGATTCCGGGAGGTCTTAGACTTAAAACACCAGATATTGCAGGTTGGGTGCGAGCTGCAGGTTCTAGCGCAACCGCAGTCGTGATGCGCGGTCTATGGCGTGAGCCGCACGCCGCAATCGTCCTCGCGCAATCCGTGTTACCCGCTTTAGATAACCCGCAGCCTGCTATTCTTCTGGCATGGGTGCTTCTGCTTTTGCGCGCTCCGCAGCGTGAGCCGCGCGGACGCGGTCACCCTTGCGCGGCTCGCGCTGCCGACCTCATAGGACCTGCAACTTTGAGTGTGGCCACGGCTATCCTCACCCTTGTACTTCATTATGAATATTTTCTGATTGTAGTTGCGCATATTTACTTTTGGACTATATGTTTGATTCCCGGGAGATCCCATTTCATATTTACTTCGGGACTACGGGTTTGATTCCCTGGAGATCCCCCTGTATATTTACTTTGGGACTATGGGTTGGTCACCCGAGAGATCCCCCTGCACTTGATATATTCTGGACTGAGTGTGTGGGATACCAAGATATCCCTGGCACATGAGATTGTAAGATATGAGGACACTAAGAGATCGTTGGCACGTGAAATGGAAAGATATGAGGATACACAGAGATCCTCGGGATACCAAGAGATCCCTAGTTAATATAATGAAGATATGAAGAGATCCTCAGGATTCCAAGAGATCCCTAGTGAAATAGTGAGCATACCAATAGATCTTCGGGATACCAAGAGATCCTAAGTGAAATAATGGGGATTCCAAGAGATCCTCTGGAGGGAAAGAGATCCCTAGTGAATATTATGAGGATACAAACAGATCTCTAGCGGATATAATGAGGATACCAAGAGATCCCCGGTTATTATTTCCTACTGTGAGTAGTGTTCCTGGTACTCTTTCATTCCGTTTTTCCTATTGTTGTTTCCCTTATTTATCCTGTTTAGATTCTCGCTGTAGATTTTACTTATACTATTTTTCATTATCTCATCATATATTATAGTTATCTCAGTACGGCCTAGACCTTTCTCGTCAATTCCCAAATGAGGTAAGGCTTGGTACTTACTGAGTACAGCTGTGGTGTACTCACACCTCTTCTGTGCATATTTTCACCTGCAGATCCAGGTACCTCCGCTCAGGTTCACTACCAGTGATTCAGGAGAGAGAGATTTGGAGACTTGAGGTATATGCCACATCCACAGACCGAAGAGTCTCCTTCCTATTTTATCCTGTAGTTAGCTAGTTTTTCCTGGTATTTTTCATTGATGTGGACATTTTCGAAGCTAGAGCCGTAATATGTACTTCCTATAGCCTGTGTTGCCCGTGATATTTCAGGTATTGGGATTCTGTTTTATAATTGTGGTGTGAAGTGTATGTGCCAAATGGCAAATTATATACATTTCTTTATGTTACTTAGTTTTAAGTTATTATTATTATCGTGAATGTTGTTATTTCCGCACCGATAGGCTTACCTAGTCCTCGTGACTGGGTGCCGTCATGACTTGTTCACGGATGGTGAACTAGGGTCGTGACAAGTTAGTATTTGAGCACTAGGTTCATAAGAGTCACGGGACACATGATAGTTTATTAGAGTCTCACTGATCGGTACGGAGACATCTCTACTTATCTACGAGTGGCTATGTAACCGTTTTGGAAGAATCTTCACTTCATTGACTTCCTTATCGTGCGATATTTTGACGTCAAATCTAACTTCTATCTTTTATTCTCTCACAGATGGTGAGGACACGCGCTACTCACGACGATCAGGCAGTCGCACCCTCTATCGGAACCGTCCGAGGTCGGGGCTGGGTAGAGGTCGAGAACGCACACGTGTTGCAGCCAAAGCACCTACGCGAGTTCCCGCCAAGGCACCGCCAGCAGATCTAGTTGTGGCCAAGGAAGGTGTCATGCCTACTACTGCCATTACAATGCCAGCCTTTCAGGAGACATTAGCTCAGTTCATGTCCATGTACACCACAATGGCTCAGGCATTGTTGCTTCCCCTTGCTGCAGCCACATCCCATGCTGGGGGAGGAGCATAGACTCACCCTGTTCGCACTCCTATGCAGCGAGTGCACGTTGAGCAGGCCCTAGGGATCATTCCCATTCTGCCTAGAATGCCAATTCAGCCCTTGGATGGGGCAGTTGCTTCTGAGGATGAGCAGCGGAGGTTGGAGAGGTTTAAGAAGTATGATCCTCCGATTTTCAGTTGACTGGCGACACATGATGCCTTGGGATTTCTAGAGGAGTGCCACTGTATTCTTCGCACTATGGGCGTAGTAGAGTCCAGCGGGGTTTCCTTTTGCTGCCTTCCAGCTTCGAGGAGTTGCCTATGATTGGTGGTGCACTTATGAGATGGAAATTCGAGTTGAGGCTGCTTCACTGACTTGGACCCAATTCTCGGATATGTTTACGATAGAGTTTGTTCCCCAGAGCCTTAGAGATGCATGAAGCGCAGAGTTTGAGCATTTGCGCTAGGGTGCTATGACCGTTTCGGGGTATGCTATCTGTTATACTAGATTGGTCAGGCATGCACTGGCTTTCATTGCTACAGTCTGCGAGAGAGTCCACAAGTTCATCAAGGGTCTTATCCCACCCGTCAGATCAAGCATGGCTCAGAAATTGGAGATGGACATTCCATATCAATAGGTAGTGAGCGTTGCTTGGATGACCGAGAGTATGCTCGCCGAGGAGCGAGGGGAGAGGGAGGCCAAGAGGTCTCGAGAGTCGGGCCTCTACTCGGGTGCCCGTACTGGTCAACATGGTAGGGATTTTTTGGGTCGCCACTTTCTTTCAGCTCTTCCAGCACCCAGCACCAGCAGCGCTTCAGCTTCGCCTGTACCTCGGGAGCCTTACTATGTGTCACACCTCCTTTTTACACAGATACCCCGAAAGATAAAACATATAAGGGTGGTTTTATAATTAATGTGATATTATTCAAAATGGGATTATTTATTAATTTAGAGTCGCCACTTGGGATGGGTTTTGCTTTTGGTATCCCAAGTCACCGGTTTATTTAGAATCCTAATTCGAGGAAATTTCGACTGCCAAAATGGAGTCTGCGAACTAAAAATTCTAAGTAAGGAATTTCGTTGACCCGAGGGAAGGTGATAGGCACCCTCGGATCCTGTTGTTCTAGTACGATCTCGTAAACTATTATAATTGGCTAAAAATTCTGGTTCTTGTACATGTTCATCCTATAGTGCAATTCCAAATTATTTTATACCGATTTTAACATTTTTTAAGGAAATTTGTAACGTCGTTAAAACATGTTGCGAACCATGTCACATAAATACACACGCAGTTTTTGACATATTTCAACTTCATTGAGATTTGGATTTGGGTCACATAAATGCGCACCCGTACTTAGGAAGATAAAGACGCGCCTAAAAGAGGCTAACCTGTTATTATCTTTGCGAGAAAAATTATGAAATTCGCTAAATGGCATGTCCCGAATCTCTAAGTATTTTAATATGAACATTTAAAGAGGGCCACACAATTGTAGATTCATTTGGCGCGGCACACCTCATTTTATTATTTTAAAGGCTGATTCTAGAACAAACTATTATTTTCTACAAGATGTGCCTCTAAAAGACTTAGCTAATTGGCGTTGGAGTCTGGGCTTTCAAACTCGAGTCCATGTTCAAGTAAGAAGAAAATTTCCTTTAATCCAATGTGTTATCCAGTTCGAAAAATTCGAATTTAATTCAATCATGCCTTTAGCTAAGGCTAGCCAGCAATGACTATTTGTGTTTGGGCCTCAATGCAAGCCAGAAATGGGAGATACATGGAGAATAGGGTGGAGATGGGTCGATATTGGACTCAATATTGCTGCCTATCGATCCCAAGCTAGGAAGGTCTCGTAAACACGGAGATTACTTCAAATTTCCAGATTTTACATTACACCATGTGAGTGATAAATAAATCAAAGGGACTGCAGAATTAGAACCAACTTTCGGGTTCACATGAAATAATATTAAATGAACCTATTCCAAATACTCATTTACCCTGAGTTTAACAATGATATAAACACATTAACTAACACACGCATGTCACCATACCAAGGTTGGCATTATATTTGAACTATAAATCCACCACACTATTGACTACTCTAACACCTCAAGAGGCTAGGCTACTATCAATATTTTACTCATCGAATCAAAAAACAAAAGCAATTGTTTATACAGTCTAGAATAGTCCTATTATACAAACAAATGTCTCAACTTCAATAAGTGTAGAAATAATAATGAGATTTGAAGGAGGAACAAGTCAGATTGATCTTCCATTTTTGAGAATTTACTTAGTTCATACTTCAACATCATTGGATATCGAAAATGTACCTGGAAGTTGGAATGCAAATCAGAAGAAAAGGAAGTCAGCAGTAGTTTAAGCCAACAGCAGTTGAAAACAACATCCACACAGCAATAGGACCAATCTAATAGCCCAGATTTATACCACACCAAAATGAACCAAAAACAGCTTTTGGTTGACCTTAAAACAACTTGAAACCAAACCAAGGAACTCCAAGAATTTCCAATAACCAAAACTGAACTAAATTATGTAAATTCAAACACTAGAACCTAAGATCAATTTGACCTTCCAATGGAATAGTACTTTTATGTTTTTTTCGAATATTTGTTGGTTTTGAAGATCCGAATGCCTTAATTTGAAGGAAACTCTCAAATGTTCAACCTAAGTAACATTTTTTTTTTGGATTAGGTTGGAATTGCAGGAATTGGATCTGAATTTTTAAAATGTTTAGCTACCGGACTTCATTTAGGAATTTTCTGGATTTTAATAACCTGGGATTTCTGGAAGTTTTTCAGGAATTTTTAAGATTATTCAGACTTCAAATTCTTAAATTTTTAGGAGGTTTCAGACTGTGTAAAAACCTTCTTTTGAGTGAGCTAGGGTGCCCTTTTTATAGCCAAAGCCTAGGGCAACCCCTTTATTTTGTTTTAACTACTAGTCTCTCTTCTTATTTTCAGTTTTTACCTACTTTGTCCATTATTTTTTGACTTGTTTCTCATGTCACTACACTAAAACTACTTAATTTTAGACTAAGGTCTCGTTCTATAAGAGTCCAAATGATTCTAGCATTGTTTTCTACTACCCTTAAATTGATCCTTGAATTACAAACCCAGCCCTCTTTTAATCTAGCAAAATTGACTAGGGTTGATTTATTTTAAGACTATAAGGTAACCAGCTATTACCAAACAATTATCAAATCTGACTACTAATCAGAAATTAAAATTGAAATTCTGAGACTAATGGATCATTAATTAACACAACTACAAGTTAATTGACATGAATTCAAACAAAAAGCTGAAATTAACATATTCAAGAGAAAAATGCACAGCTACAACTTACATGCAATCCTATTAGTGAATCCAACTACTAATCAAACTACTGATAACAAAACCAAATCAAACTTATATGACTGTAAGAAGAAATTAGAACCCTAAAACATAATCCAGACAAAAAAAATGAAACAAATCTAAGTAAACGGAATTAAAAGGAATCATGATAAAACAATGACCATAGATGAAACACAAGAACAAGATCGTTGATTAAAATTAAAAAGGTTCAATTAAACAAACAAGAAACAGAAAAATCAATGACTAAAATCATGGATAAACCAATAACAAAGACTAAAACCAAAGAAAGCTTAAACAATGCAGAGATTATGATCAAATAGAAACATGGACTTATATTTTTTCTTCTTTTTTTCGGTCTTCGTCTTGATTGGATTTGAATTGAACCCCAAATAAAGTTATATGTTTGTTCTTGGTATGAACAAACCTATAACTTCATTTGGGAATTCGACTCTGGGTTTTGGCAGCCTTCTCAAAAATTGATCGATCTTAGATTTGTAATTCGAGAAGTTTCATGCTTATTCGAAGGAAACAAGGTTCATTTATTGGTAGAGGAGGCAAATGGGAGTACGGGGTGTGTTTTTGGAAGGCATTGGAGCCGGCAAGACCGTGGACGGCGGAGCACACACTCCTTTGAACGGATATTCGGAGCGTTTGGCCGGGATAAAAGGGTTGATCTTTGGATGGTTGGAAAGAGGGAAGGACGAAGAACAAGTGGTGTATTTGGGTGGTTGGAGTTACACCGCTGCCGATGGAAGATGGTGCAGAGGTGGAAGTATGCGATGGTGTTACACCGGAGGTCGGTTTGGTACGATGATGGTGATTTTTGTCTCTAAGGGTTGTGAGAGTTATTCAGACACTTTTATTAAAAGTGTGAGATCAAATCGGGGTCGTAGGATAAAAAGGAATGAATGTTTGAGATCGAATGGACGTCAAACGATGTTGTTATAAAACCTCCTCTAGCTGGACCGAGCATGGGATTTTGGGTCTGGGTTAATTTGGTGGGTCTGGTGGTTTAGGCTCCAAATTGTGGCCCAAATCATGGTCGTTAATGAGAAGACCCAATTTATTTATTTTTCTCTTTCTAAATTTTTTATATATTTTTCATATTTTAATAATAAAAAAATAAAAACAAACCAAAATTGATTTAACTTCCACAAAAGAATCTAATTGACCTCTAAAATACCCTAAATTCTAACTTTAAAAGGAAAATTAAACAAATGTAAGAATAACCAATTTTTGTTATTTTCAATATTAATTAACTAGTAACCCGAAAGAAACATGTAAAAATTAAGTCCTAAACGCAAAGATGTTATTTCTGTATTTTTTATGAAATATATTAATTATTAATGCATAACATGCAAATAAACACAAAATCATGCAATTAATTCCTAAAAGTTCAAATAAAAGAAAATTCCTAATTTTAATGAATTCTATAAGAATATTTCGAGCGAGGAAAAAATTACGTGCTCACGGCTGCCCCTCTTTGCTCGGAGACACGAAAGGTTTCTGCGCAAAGATAAATGAGCAACTGAGAGATTTTTTCCTGCTTCGCATTCTATGAGAAGCATTTTCAAAACTATCTGACCGAACCCTATTTCAAAGGTTCCCTACATATCCTTGTCAATAAAGGAATCATTTCAGTGTAGTTCTGGAGTATTTGGTAGTTGGGACTACCATGAGCTGTGATTTCACTGCTGATTTTGCTTATACTGCTTGCTGAATTCCTTATTACACCAACAGAAAATCAAAAGCTAAGCTAGCTATGCCTATCAAGTATGAGTTACAAGATTTCTATCTATAGTTCTCCTGAAAGCTTGATCTTAAGTCTTAGCTAAATTCACCACGGACTCCAATCTGAATCTTGATGCTCGTAAGCTGCAGGCACCAATTCATTCTTTCAGCATTGAAACCAAGTGGGACATGCGCGACTTGTGACTTTGAATTAATTTTGGGTCTATTCTCATCTTTATTTTCAACCATTCTGGATTTGTTTCTTTTTGTTATTTTCTTCTTTTCTTTTATTCTGTATTGAGACTCGCTCTTCTAGTCATCTCAAATCTTGCGGTTTGAGGTAAAACCTGTTCGGACACCAAAATAAACAAACGAACGATGTTTTCTGCCATAGTTTTCAGTAGGAAATTTCGTAAATTATTTGTAACACAAATCTAAAACATTTCTATCGAAAAAAATAAAAGTCAGGATTGTTCATTTATTTATTTATTGAAAAGATTACCAGGTTATGTTGGTAGATAGTCCAGTTATGTTGGGAGAGAAAACGAGTCCCTGCTAGGGATAAGAAGAGAGTCTCCGGGTTATGCCCGGAGAGGAACAAAGAGTCCCTATTAGGGATAAAGAAGAAAAATCCACGGGATATGCCGGGACGGTATGACAAAGATTCTTGGGTTATGCCAGGGAGATCCGCGGGTTATGCCGGGATTGAAAGAAAGACTCCTAGGTTATGCTAGGGGGATCCCCGGGTTATGCCAGGATTGAAAGAAAATCACTCCTGGGATATGCCGGGGGAATCCGCGGGTGGGGAATCCACGGGTTATGCCGAGATTGGAAAGAAAAGATTCCTGGGGTATGCCAGAGGAATGTGCGGGTTATGACGGGACTGGAAAGATAAAGATTCGTGCTGGGGAAGAAGAAAAGAAAGATCCTCAGGTTATGCCGGGGAATGTTGGGGAATGACAGAAAGAAATGTCCCTCAAGTTATGCTGGGGATAGAAGGAAATTGGTCCTCAGGTTATGCTGGGAAATGGAAGAAAGAAAGGTCCCTCAAGTTATGATGGGGATGGGAGAAAGAATGGTCCCTCGGGTTATGCTGGGGTAGAGAGAAAGCAACCCTCTGGTTATGCCAGGGAGTGAAGGAAAGGAATCCTCGGGTTATGCTAGGGAGAACGGAGTATGATCCTCGGGTTATATTGGGGAGGTCCGCAGGTTATGCTAGGGAAAGCTAGGGGACGTGGTCCTAGATTTGGGGAGATGGAGTCGAGGATCGGAGTCCTGTGCTACCATGTTTTGTGATTCTCCATTTCTTCTTTTCTTTCATAAAAACTGCGGGAAAAGATATAAAAAGGACTTCCCGTTTGGTTGATCATCGCTACAAGGCTATTCTTAGTCCCTGTGCATTTCCTTTGGTTGCATTTGTTGTTTATCATATTGCTTTGGATTACACCTATTCCAAATTTTCAAACAAACCACGACTTGTTACTTCGAAACGGTGGTCGATTTTATGACCTTGATTTGCTTGATCCCACCACTGTTGAGAAGACCTTTGGCTATCTAGATTTTGTCTTTTTGGCCAGGAGACTCATCTTTTATATTTATTTTGCCTTTGGAGGCCTTTTGGTTATGATTTCTTTGCCCCAATTTCCGTCTCAAAGCATTTGGGTATCTTGCCTTTTGAAACTATGTTAGGAAAATTAGCCCACTTAGGCTCAACCTTTCTAATCTTCATTTTTCCTTCGCGTGCATTTGACTGTGGTTTTCTTTCTTACTATCTTTTTTCTTCTGAATTGTCAGCCATCATGGCCAGCGGGGATCGGCTAGATGTGCCCGCCGAGACAGGGTATTTTCTTTTGTCCTTGCCAGGCGAGCCCTGTGAAACCAGTCTTACCACCTTTTCTTGCGTAATTGTCATGAAATCAATGATAAGCCTAAAGGGATTAAGGATGCAGCAGAATAAATCACATGGATTTAGAGAAGTGTCCCTTTCAGGGAAAAGAGAAGGACTTATCTAGGGGTACATGCCAACTTCAAATAGAAATGACATGCTTCTCGGACTGGATGTCTGACCCGTACACATTTCTAGTTATTTGTGAACTGTATTTCAACCTTTCAAAACCATGGAAACTTACCCGAACTTTTGATCCTGATATATCTTCTTTTCGGCCGACAGCGCCTTTTGCGGGTTTTTGCCAATCGACCTCTCTCATTTCTCTTCTACCATTGCCCGATAGTGCTCTTTAGAAATTTTCACTAAGAGGACTCTCTCATTTTTATTTTCTCTACTTACCATCGCCTTATGGTGCCCGAAGGTTTTCACCAACAAGACTCTCTCATTTTATTTCTCTCAATTTAAAATGTTCCAAAACCCAACAATTACGTTTGTCATGTTCCTGCCTTTGCCAATTGATCGGAAGGACTTGGCCAGGTTCTTGGGTAAAGGGAATTGGATGGAAACTACAACTTTGGAACCATTCTGGCGGGTTCATGTCAGAACCATTATATCATCTGCCCCAATTTCAATTTTGGGGAATTGGGGTTTTATTTTGATATGACTGAACCTCAGGGAGAGGCTGCCTACGTATCTTTTCGGAATCAAATCAGACGTAGTTCAGGAAGTGTTTCCTAAACTATTTTGTTTGGTTGTTTCTTTCTTTATTTTTTTCATTTTTTTCTTTTTATATCATTTCTCGTTTTTCTTTTGTGATCAACTAGCACAAAGGGTTTGTCAAGGATTGATTGTGTTTCGGGTAGCGGGAAAGAAAAGCCTTCGCCATTTCAACCAGCCTGAATCATTGTTGTAGGGAGTTCAAACGTAATACCTTTTTACTGCAGCTCCATTTACTGTTCTTTCAGGATCGTCTCCTTCGACGTCACCCAGGTACAATGCTCATTTGGGCAGTATCTTTCTGATAATGTATGGACCTTTCCAGTTCAGAGCAAACTTTTCTTTAGCTTCCTGATGGAGAGGGAGAAAACGCCTCAATACAAGTTGACTGACTTCGAAATTCCTAGAGCGCTCTTTCTTGTTGTAAGCGTGGGCCATTCTTTGTTGGTAAAACTGCCCATGACAAACCGCAGCCATTCGTTTTTCGTCAATTAATGGCAGGTTCTTTAACCGAGTCTTAACCTGCTCGCTATCCTCAATTTCTGCTTCGACAATTTTCGTCAATTATTGACAGACTCTAACCTTCCCATCCTTCTTTGGCACTAGCATAATGTTGGCTAACCATGTTCGATATTCTACTACCCTGAGAACCTTGGCTTTGACTTGCTTGGTAACATCTTCCTTCATTTTCAAACTCATGTCAAGTTTTAACTTCGTAAGCTTTTGTTTTACCGACGGACATCCTGGATCTGTTGGCAGTTTGTGAGCTACAATAGATGTGCTGAGACCAGTCATATTATCATACGACCAGGAAAATATGTCCTCATATTCCCTTAGAAACATTGTATACTCTTCCTTTTCCGATGATGATAGAATGAACACTGATGCGTGTTTCCTTGACATTCTCTGTCTCACCTAAGTTGACAACCTCAGTTTCATCAAAGTATGGCTTAGGCCTATTCTCTAAGTTCTCAACTTCTTTAACAACCTCTTCTGGTATAGCATCCTCTTCTGAGTTTATATCTATTTCTCGCGTTCCTCATTGCAAAGTCACAATCATCGTTTTATCAAGATTAGTAATAGTAATGCTGTGTAATTAAAATAAATGGTAAAAAGTTAATTGGAGCAAGATTTATAAGAAACTAAAATGATATGATAAATTTCCTAAGTGTTTTGAATGTTTGAGCTCTTATTTCGAAATTAAAATGCGGAAATAAAATCCACTAGCAAAAAGTAAAATGTGATGCATGGTGCTTTGTTCAGCTATGCTACCCCGAAGCCTTCTAAGCCCTGGTGATTCTGAAAGACTAAATATTGAGATGTTCTCCTCAGCTCATGACTTGTAGAGAAGGGCCTTCCTCCTCGAAAGCGATACAACAATCCATATTATCATCCTCCAGGAAGAAGTTCCTCATTGCTGCTAATACTTCCTCTTACTCTGACCCATAAATGACTTCGGCTGGCTGAAAAGTCATCTCTAGGTGAGGTATCGAATGCTCTAGTGGGTAATAAGGTTCGCGCCATAGTGGTGACCATTTGTCGAACTCTTTCCAGGTGTATTCATATCCTAACCCAAAAGTGGTACCATGTTTCTTTTCCTTGATCGACTTGGCAATCCCTTGGAGATTCTTGCCAAGTCCCTTGCCAGCTTTGTATCCACACCAATTCAATATACTTTTGATCATGTTATCCCACCATTTATCCTTGTCCACGGTGTTGACTCGCTCAGCGTGATGGTAAGTTTCCCCACCTATCTTTCTCCTTCCTCCGATCGATGGGATAGTCTGGCGACTGTATATGAGATTGCTATCATCACCGTGAATAATTACCTCTTGATGATTCCATTCAAATTTCACCGCTTGGTGTAGGGTTGATGCTACAGCTCCAGCGGAATGGATCCAGGGTTGTCCCAATAATAGATTATAGGATGTCGGGATATATATCATTTAAATATCAATGTCTAAACAAGTTGGTCCCATTTACAGACATAAACTGATTTCCCTGATGATGGACCTTTGGGATCCATTGAAAGCTTTAACATTGATGGCCCTATCTTTGATCTCATGAAGGCTCTTGCCCAATATTTTCAGAGTTACCAATGGACAAAAATTGAGGCTTGACCCTTCGTCAATCAAAATCTTGGTCGTGAAATGATCTTCATATTGCATAGTGATGTGCAGCGCCTTGTTGTAGCTCAACCCTTCAGGTGGCAGCTCATCCTCATGGAAGGTGATTTTGTGAATCTCTAATACTTTCCCTACCATATTTTCCATTTCTACTCCAGTTATGTTATTGGGTAAGTACGCCTTACTCAATATCTTCAAGAAGGCATTCTTATGTGCATTATAGCTTTGTATAAGAGCTAGGATGGAGATATGTGCCGATGTTTTATTCAGTTGATCAATAACTAAGTACTCTTTTGCTTGTATCTTCATCCAAAGATCATCGGGCCTAGATTAAACAGGTCATCCAAAGGTCTGCTTGCTCGATTCACCTAAATACTCCGTAGTATAAACCCTGCCAGTTCGGGTCATATCATGTCCTATAATTGCTTCTCCAGATTTGGTTTTCCCTTTCCTTCTTTCCTCGGCTGTGTAGTCCCAGGGAATAGCCTGTGTATGGAACAGTGTTATGGCTGACATTGCAATAGGAATGGGTACCCTCGCTTTGGGAGGTAACACAGCAACTTCAAATGGTGCCTTTGGGGACCCAAACTCAACCTCAATTGGTCCAGGCGGCTTTACGGGAGATGGTGCTTCAAGATCGAGTGGTATGGACATGTTTACTTCAAAATCTTCAGAACACTGAATGTAGACAATGATCGAGTTAAGTGTGTCTGTTGGTTTCTTTGGCTTTTCATCTTCAGTAATCAACCTGATTGACCGTTTAGGGTCCCAATCATCTTCTATCTCTATAATGTGAATGCTCCCACCCTTGTTGTAAGGCAAAAGGTTATTGCAAAAGTTAGGAGCAGAATCCTTCGCCACGATGATCTTATTATTAATCAAAGCCTGAATAATGTCCTTCAGGGAGCGGCACTCCTCAATGGTATGACCTTTCATGTCAGAATGGTATGCATAGGTGTTGTTCGGGTTGGGTTATAGCAGAGATAGGGGTAACGTAGCCAGCATCTTTAAGCCTTTAATATAGCTTGTCGATTGGATTGGCAATGGCGGTATGCTGTTTAGGAGGTCTGCAGTTGAAGTTTGGTTGGGGTCTAGGGAAATTTTTGCTATCCCTTCCATCAAAGTTTTGACCACCATGGCCAGTCTAGCGTGGATTTTGTCCCCTTGGATCAGGAACACTAGCATGCCCAAGAAACACAAAATGTACATAAAGCCCCTACGGTGAATCCAACCCAACGAAGTGATGGAGAGTTCATCCTCAAAAATACGGTAAGACCTATTGTAACTGTATCGTTCATAGAGGAAGTCGAAGGGTATGTAGGAGTTTTTCAGGCTCTCCAAGTCATCATTCTTCTTTAATCCTATCATCTTAAGAAATCTCCTAGCGGTGCGATTTTCAAGTGCCAATTAACCAAGGCAACCCCTTGAATCCCTCTATTTTTTCCAAGAGATGGGTCATTTCTATGTCTCCAAAGCGAAACACAACATTTTCTTTGTCCCAGAACATTGTAGCAGCTGCGATCAAGATTTTGTTTGGCTGGAGGTATCTAAAGGAAAGAACTGATTTAAATCTATATATATATATATATATATATATATATATATATATATATAAACAATCTCACCCAATTTTACTAATACCCCCAATATCTATTTTACAAGAGCTTTTTTATTATAGACCAAAAATGAATTAACTAAAGAAACGAGACTGTTGAACTATAGGGAGCCTGGATAGGCCAAATAAAAAACCTGGAAACCAAGCCTTCAACCAATTATGAACATACCAATAATCTCGTAGCGCACCCAGTAATATCCAAGTCTATCAAAGTTCCTAAGTTACTGAAGGACGCCGCGCAATGCTCATACCAGAAAATATTTAAGAAACATTTTGTGAGCAAGTTGTGGAGAGACATCCCAGAGTGTCAAAGTTTAGAGGCATCTCATGGATTCATAGGCAATGCTCACACGGAAGGACCCTAGATTTTCGAAAAGAATGAATTGAAAGCAAGATATAGTTTTAAGAAAACAGTTTTAGATTTTGAGGAGATAAGGAGCAAATAGAGACATTCGATACTTAGAAAATGTTCAAGCGATATAACAGTAGACATAAACAGGACCACTTCAAGTAAACTTTTCACTTAGTTTACTAGTTGTTACTAGATAGGTATTAAACAATGACATGGCATATTGGGTTAGATTACTAATCAAATAGTCATATATGAATGGGTAGCAGGATTGGGAGCATTATATATCAGAAGTTTGTTTGGGGTGAACAATTAAAACAGGGCAAGAAATATGCTAGTTGAGAAACAAGTAGACATGGATCTAATTTGTACATAATCAAACATGTACACATGCTGAAAGGAGGAAACACATAGGTTTAATTAAACATAAGTAGACCGGCTGATTAAAAGGAAACACATAGGTTAAACAGAAGTAGACATGCTGATTGCAAGGAGATACATATATTTAATTGAATAGCAGTAAATATGCTGATTTAGAAAAATAAACATAAAGCACATGGCTCCAAGAGATAAAAGTAGACATGTTGATAACGGGGCACATAGTTTAATTGAATAGCAGTAAACATGCTAATTAGGGAAACACATAGGTTTAGTTAAACTGAAGAAAAAACATGTTGATTGTATGGAAACACTTATGTTTTAATTGAGTAGCAGTAGTAGAGACATACTAGTTAAGAGATTGAAATAGAAGATTGAATCGAAGAGGGTACAAAGGTCTAGCGTTGGCTTCCAGCCACCTAGACAGTGCAAAAAACAATGAGTAGAAGATTGTGATGGAGCATGAGAGCAAGAACTTTGTGTTTCATTCTATGTGTGTGTGAGTGTGTGTAAAAGAAAAAGAGTGAGGCTTATATAGTATTGAGTAGAGTAAAGTAAATAAGGTAAAGTAGTTTAAAGGTTATCAAATAAGGCAAAGAAAACAATCAATCAATCCATTAGGCATGACAGGACCAATCAATAGGCGAAAATCATGGGATTCTTCAAACAAAACTCAGAATTGAGGTCTAAATAAGGTAAGTGATAAGTCTCGTAGCCAATTAGAGATAGAACACTGATAATCCAGCAAATAACCGGGCAATTAATCACACAAACAAGGTAATACAAGTAAATAGAGACTAGTTTGGGGTGGGTAAGGCAGTCAACCCATAAACTAAGCTTAATAAGAACAATTAAGGGATGTAATACCAATTAGGAGTCCTAAAATAAGGAAAGTAGACAAAATTGTTGGAAGTAATCACCTCAGTAAACAAAGCAAATTTCAAACCCTAGGCAGTTTAGGTGCTCAGTCAATTTTTCAAGAATACGGCCAAGTATTGAAACGAGTAATGGAACACTCAAATAAACTAAAACAGGAACACAGTTAACAATAAACCAGTGGAACAGATTAATCAAACACATCGGAATTGTTTTTAGGAGAGTTCGCAGGAACAGACGAAATGAAACCCTAGTCCTTATAGAACACTAGGATCGATTAACAGTAAGGAAGACAGAAGATCTTTAAGAAAAAATTCTTATATAAACTCAAAACTACTTTAGATCTACAGAGATTACTAAAATCAATTAACAACAAAGAGAATAAGAGATTTAAAAAAAACTATTGGATAAATTCAAAATCACTCCACGTCTACAAAGATTTGGACAGATTCACGTTGAAAAGATTAGGGTTTTCAGAAAAGGGGTGGGGAAAATGAAAAATCTAACCACAACCACAAAACCAATGATAATCACAAATACTGATGAGCACAAGTGGTATTCATAAGGAAACAACGAGCCTAGGTCAATTCTGATTTGAACCTCTTCGAGGATTCCTCATAAAACAATGAGAATCAAACATCCAACAGATGTAAGAGGTCAGCATGGGCCTGAAATCACAATGGAACCACATGGAACAGGTGTGAATCGAAGGGTTTTGGAAAAATTTTGGGTGACGGCGCTAGGGTTAGGGTTAGATTCAAAGAGAAACGAAGAAGAAGAGGGATTCAAGGTCGGCAGTCTTTGAGGAATGACTAGGGTTAGAGGGTCGTTTGGGTTTAAAAAGGAAAGGATGATTATGGATCGTTGATCTTAAAGATCATCAGTCATGATTATATGGGATTTGGGTCGGGTAGATGTCATTTGGTTTTGGGTTGGGGTGGTTTGTGTTTAGTTTAATTTAATTGGGTTGGGTGTCCAAATTTAGACCTAGCTAAAGGGCTATTTGTTAAATACTCAATTAGTTAATAAAATAATTTATAGAAATAGCTAATTAAATGATAAAAAATATCTTTATACATGAAGGTGATTTAAAATAATTACTTAACATTATCAAAATATAAAAATTATTTTTTGTGTAGATAATATAGTTATGCATATGTATGGGCAATTATTGCCAAATATGCACTTATAGTCTTTAAAATGCAAAAATACAATTGTAAAAATACAATTAAAATACTTGAACACTTATATGAGCATAAATGATGAATTTAGATAATAAAATCATTATAAAGTAATATGAGAAATAATTTTTAATATTTGTATAATTAAAATACAGAAATAAATTGATTTGAGACCTTTAAAAATTATAGTAAAATTGTAATAACATTTGTGCAGTTTGTAAATGTACGCACAATATTTTGAAAGTATGCATGAATATTTTAAAATGTATGAGGAAGAATTTTTGTATCAATACTTATTTGTAGTGTTTGGTGAAAAAGAGACAAGGAAGTCATAACCAGCTCAAAAAAGAATGAAACTAGCATAAATTCAAAAGTTGGGTCAAAAGATTGCTGACAGTAAAGAAACAACCGCCAACACGGAGGGTCCACCGTTGAGGTGATCTTTGCTTCGCTCTCAGTAGCGCCAAAGTTCAAAGAGTTGTATTTTTGTTCTAACAAGTCAGCACGTCACACGGTGAAATTACGCGGTAGCAGTAGCTTTAGAATGGTAGTGGTGAAATTATCGCCCTCAAGCGGAAGCCATATTTAGAGAACCAAAAATGGAGCTAAAAATTGAAGATCGCGGTCCATGCTCGTTTCTGTGTAGCCGTGGTAGTCTTATTGTTGCAACAGTCCATTTTTCGCTGTCAGCAAAATCTCCGCAAGGGCATTTTTATCCGAAAAATTTAGCTATGTATAAATACTATTGTGAGGTATTTGATAGGTGTTGCTAAGGAAAAGGGGGTGGCACATGTCCCAATTGGATGTGAATAATGCCTTCCTATATGGTGAGTTAAATGAAGAGGTCTACATGGAGATTCCTCAAGGATTGGCAGTAGATAATTTAGAGTTAGTTTGCAAGAACAACAAGTCACTTTATGGGCTGAAACAGGCATGTAGGCAATGCCATGCCAAACTTACTAAAGCCCTGTGTTCAAGGGGTTATGCGCACTCTATGTATGATCTTTTTGTTTTATAAGAAAACTGAAAACTTGGCTGTATACATAGCAGTTTATGTATATGACATTGTGGTAACTGGCACTGTCAATGGAAATTGAGGAATTAAAAATCTTTCTGAATGATAGCTTCAAGATAAAAGATTTAGGTAGGTTACACTACTTTCTGGGACTAGAAGTTCATTACAAAGCTAATGGCGTTATAATATCTGAGAAGAAGTTCACCCTTGACCTACTCAAAGAGTATCAGTGCATGAATCACAGCAGCTTTGCTTTACCGCTGGATCCTGTCACACCTCCTTTTTACACTACACCGCGCAAAGGGCGTGGAAGGGAGTTTTTTCAATTTAAGTGACATTATTTGAATTGAGATTATTTATTCAATTCAGAGTCATCACATGAAATAAATTATGGTGTCCCAAGTCACCAGTTTATTTCAAATCCAAAATAGAGGAAAATTTCGACTTTCCTTTTGAATCCAGCGAACCAGAAATTCTGAATAAGGAATTCTATTAACCGAGGTAAGGTGTTAGGCACCCCCGGAATTTCACGGTTCTAGCATGGTCGCTTAGCAATTTATACTTGGCTTAATTACTTAACTACTCATTTTTAGGACCTATGTGCATTTATCTTTTTACCGCTTTTAAATCGTTTGAATTATTCATAATTAAAGAATTGAGTTACGCATACATATGCTCTTTTCCTTTGGCACGTCAAAAATCATGTCTCACGAACATGTTCACGATTAATGATGCTTTTGTTCATTTTTATTAAGAAAGTTTTGGTTGGAGTTGCAGGAATGCATCCCTCGAGTTATTTTGAAAATCATAAATATGGTATGAACGCGTACACAATCGCGATAAGGCGCGCCTAAAGCTTTTCTACGAGTATTCAATTGCGTCACGCGCATGTGTACACAATTAATAACATTTTATTATTATTAAGATTGTTTACCGAAGTTGCCCGAACGCATACCTCAATTTATTTTATACAAGCTAGGTATTTCCATCGGCAACAACAAAAGAGGTAATACTCAGCAATCTATAATGGCTGAACAATTCTATCACAACTCAAAAATACTAGAGCGTCCTGAACTTGAAGTAATATTATGACCAAATACATCAAAAAATTAGCGGAACCATCTTAACTTCCCGTCTTTAACTCACGTTGTAGTTAATATAGTGCAAGAAAATAATTAAATAAAAGATCAAAGAATATCAGACAACAAAATTTATTTTGAACACATGCATGGTTGGGAAACACATCCAAAAATGCAAACAAAGTGCACATTTTCCTACTATTTATTAGTGAGTAAACTGACAAGTCACGAGATAAATCTATTAACTTAAAAAAAAAAAAAAATCAGATCCATTTTCCTACTATTTGGATTTCAAAGCCTAGACCAATGTTTCTTTATTTAGTCTATGATCCTTGGGAACAAGTCCATACCAACATAAATATGTTAACGTTCAATACTTTTTAAAAAAAAACAAGATCAAGTACTGTCCAGAAAACTAATTTCCATTGAGTATCATGACTGAATCAAACAAAATTTGATTTAATAAGTAATTCATGAACGAGAAAACAACATATTGCCATCCTAAACTACTCCAACTCAAACCTCACCCTAAGCCATAATTGTGCTGGTAGAGAAATCGCATATAAAGAAATATAAAACAGAACATAAAACCAGTTCAACCCAAAGGAAAATCAAATTCAAAGAATCAAACCAACTGAATATTAACTCATAAACACACCATAACAATTATATATATATATCACCATATAAACACATGTAAAAATAAAATTAATTATGATCCATTAAATACAAGAAATAAAAGATGGGAAATGAAGCTCTTAAAGTGAATCATAGCTACTGATTTGGAGCTTCAAATCATATGAGAACTGACTAAGACCAACAGAACTTCAATTTCGAAGCTCACCGGAAAACTGAACCGAGATCTCGAATCGCAGGGGAATCTCAAATGAACCTCGACTCTCCTTCAGTGATGACTGACGCGAGTCATCGTTAGAAATAGAATTTCTGTTGGTAAATCTGGGTTCATCAGCAGATTTGACCAGCTCGCCGGTGAGACAAATCCGACGAGCGTTAAATGAGAAAAACGAGGGGGAGGCAATTCTCTAAGATTTTTTTTCAGCTGCTGCTTTGTGTTTAATTTAGGACTCGATTTTGTCTCTCCCTCACATTTGAGATGAAGAGAACGTATATGGTCCAAAACACACAAAAAAAATTAATATTAGGCTACCGTTTTGTTTTTATCGTGTGAGTTTGTGTACGTTATTTTTTGGAAAATCAAAAGCTACTGCTTTTTGTTCTTTCTATTGAGATCAAAGATCCCTTTCAAAATCAATTCCATGGCTGACATTCCTAGGGTGTAAATATTATTATAGGGGTAGGGATTAAGTTAGGTCAAATGGGAAATGAAGCATGGATTTAATATTTGGGCTATTTTAAATTGGGTCATTCCAATTAAGACCAAACAAAATTAGTCCTAAAATTCATATTCTTTCTTCTGAAATAAGACCAAAAATACTATGCCATTTATTAATTAATCCTACTTAAGTAAAAATAACTATAAAAATAAAACTACCCATTAAAAGACCTATTTTTTGTATTTTTTTCAAATATCGTAATAAAAGATAAAAAAAATTAAAAAATCATGCATAAGAGGAAAATAATATTCCTGAAATTAAAATGAAACTATATTTTGTATTTTTATTTGAACTTTATGCGAAGTAGATAAATTAAAAGTAACTAGATTAGCTAAAAAGAAAATATTTTTGTAATTTTTATTTTTGTGATAAAATAAAGTAAAATGGTCAAAACTAGCTATAATATCGATAGTAGCCCTAATTTAAATATTTATACACTAAAATATGTAAAATCTTGGGGAGGGTCAAAAATCACATGTCAACAGCTGCCCCTCTTTGACCGAAACGCAAAGAGTTTTCAGACAAAGAATGACTAGACGGGTTTTTGACCCGACCCTTATTTAGCGAGACCAAAACTAAAAGGAGGGAGGATGTGACCGAGTCCTGGTATCTGATCTGCCTACATATCCTTGGCTATAAACGAATCAGGTCACGTGTAGTTCAGAAGTAAATGAGGTGATGAAGTACCGAGGTTGAGAGCTGAGCGAGGTGCCAGCGTGGTTTCAGTCTGTGGTCCCATTTTTACATCAGAATCAAAAATAAAAAAGACTAACAAAGCCTATCAGCTACGAGTTACAAGATTTCTATCTATAAATCTTCAAAAGCATGATCTTGAGTCTTAGCTGGTCCTTGCTACAGATTCAGATCTGACTCTTGATGCTCATCAACTAAAACCGCCAGTTCATTCTTCGGGTTTGGATCAAGGCGGAACATGGGAATCTTGTGACTTCGATCATATCTTGAATAGTCTGCGTCTTTCTCCGCCTTTGCTCGTTGAGTTCACTTCTTTTTCTTTTTCTTTTTCTTCTTTTCATTATTCATAATTGAGATTCATTCTTCTGGTCATCTCGAACTCTGTGCCCCGAGGTAAAACCTGCTCAGACACCAAAACAAACAAACGAATGAAATTTTTATGCCCCAGTTCTCACTAGGAAAATTTTGTGAGTTATAGCTAAAATCTATTTTTTCAAAGCGATAAAATAAGGATTGGGTGTCTTTAGGAGGAAAGATCAGGGAATGGAGCCCTATATGGAAAATTTTTAACTAGGGAATGGAGGCCCTATGTTGGCAAAAAAGGCGACTAGGGAATGGAGGCCTAATGTCTAAAAATCTCAACTCATGGATTGGAGCCCTAATGTTGGGAAAAAGGCAACTAGGGAATGGAGGCCATATGTCTAAAACTCAACTCGGGGATTGGAGCCCTAATGTTGGTGAAAAGGCGACTAGGGAATGGAGGCCCTATGTCTAAAAACTCAACTCAGGGATTGGAGCCCTAATGTTGGTAAAAGGCGACAAGAGAATGGAGGCCCTATGTCTAAAAAGCTAAACTTAGGGATTGGAGTCCTAATGCTGGCAAAAAGAGGGAACGAAGGCCCTATATCAAAAAACTCAACTCATGGATTGGAGCCCTAATGTGTGTAAAAGGCAACTAGAGAATAGAGGCCCTATTTCTAAAAACTCAACTTAGGGACTGGAGCCATAATATTGGTAAAATGCGACTAGAGAATGGAGGCCCTATGTCAAAAAACTCAACTCAGGGATTGGAACCCTAATGTTGGCAAAGAGGCAACTAGGTAATTGATGCCCTATGTCTAAAAACTCAACTCAGGTATTGAAGCACTAATGTTGGTAAAGGGAGACTAGGGAGTGGAGGTCCTATGTCCAGAAACTCAACTCGAGGATTGGTGTCCTAATGTTAGTGAAAGGCGACTAGAGAATGGAGGCCCTATGTCTAAAAATCGACTCAGGAATCGGAGCCGCAATGTTTGTAATAACTCGACTAGGGATGGAGTCCCTATATCAAATAAAAATTAACTCAGGAATTGGAGCCCTAATATTGGTAAAAGGCAACTAGGGAATGGAGGCCTTATGTCTGAAAACTCAACTCGGGGATTGGAGCCCTAATGTTTGTAAAAGGCTACTAGGGAATAGAGGCCATAAGTCTAAAAAGTCAACTCATGGATTGGAGCCCTAATGTTGGAAAAGAGGAAACTAGGGAATGGAGGCACTATGTCTAAAAACGCAACTCGGAGATTGAAGTCCTAATGTTGGTAAAAAGGCGACTAAGGAATTGAGGCGATATGTCTATTAAGCTAAACGCAGGGATTGGAGCTGTAATGTTGGCAAGAGGCGACTAGGTAATGGAGGACCTATATTGAAAAACTCAACTCTGGGATTGGAACCCTAATATTGGTAAAAAAGTGACTAGGGATTGAAGGCCCTATATCTAAAAAGCTCAACTCATGGATTGGAGCACTAATGTTGGTAAAAAGCCAACTAGGGAATGGAGGCCATATGTCTAAAAAAAACTCATCTCAAGTATTGGAGCCATAATGTTGGTGAAAAGGCGATTAGCGAAGGGAGGCCCAATGTCTAAAAAATCAACTCAAGGATTGGAGCCCCTCTAAAATCTCAACTCAGGGATTGGAGCCCTAGTGTTGGTAAAAAGGTAACTAGTGAATGGAGGACCTATGTCTACAAAGCTCAACTCAAGGATTGGAGCCCTAATGCTGGCAAAAGACGACTGGGGAATAGAGGCCCAATATCTCACAACTCAACTCAGGGCTTGGAGCCTTAATGTTGGTAAAGGGAATGGAGGCACTATGTCTAAAAATCTCAACTCTGGGATTGGAGTCCTAATGCTGGCAAAAGTGAATAGCGAATGGAGGCCTTATGTCTAAAAACTCAACTCAGGGATTAGACCTCTAATGTTGGTAAAACGGCGACTAGGGAATGGAGACCATATGTCTAAAACTCATCTCTGGGATTGGAGTCCTAATATTAGAAAAGCATAAAAGATTGATATTGGGGATTCTAAACTATCTTCTTTTTTTAATTTTCTTCGTATTTCTCTCTTTTGTTTTATTTCAATTTTCATTTCATTTCTTTTTTAGCAAAATACAGGGAAGAATTTGTAGGAAATTTTCCTTTTTGTTTAATTCATTGCTGCAAAGCTGTTTCTAGCACTTGCGCATTTCTTTTCCCTTTTTATTGCACCTGACTTTTGCACGGTTGCTTGGATTACACATGTTTCATTTTTTTTTCAAACAAAGGACTATTGTTAGTTTGAAATGGTGATTGTTTTTGTGGCCTTGATTGTTTTGATCACTTGATTTCTGCTGTTTCAACTGCAACTTGTTGCTTCCTGAACACCGATTGTATTTCTATCTTTGGAGAAAACTCTGGCTTTTCCAGACTTTGTCATGATTATTGGTCGGTGAAACTCAAACTTTTGAACTTTATTTTTCCTTCTTAGCCTTTCCTTTATGACTTCCTTTTCTTTTTTAATTTTTTTTTTCATCTTCTTTTTGGAACGTTAGGGAACTTTTGGCTCCTCAAAATTTGCTGCAACGGCTAGTCACATAGGACTTTAACCTTTCCAACTTTGTTTCGCCTTCGTATGCCTTTTATTTCTAGCTTCTTTCCTCCAATAATTTCAGATCATTTGGGGTACCTTGGCTTCCTTCACTTTTCCAACGCGGTTAACCACGTGGGACTCAACCTTTTCAATTTCAATTGCCATTATAGGCACTTCAATTTAATTTTCTCCTTCCAAGAGTTTTGATTTTGAAGCATCGGCCTCCATGGCTAGTCGGGGTCGATTCGATGCCCCTGACGAGGCTGGGTGCCTTTTTGCACAATAGCTCGTGTCAGATGAAAGCCCTATAAATCAATCTTGCCATCCATTCTTTGTCTCATATCTGGAATAGAGTTAGACCGAAAGGGATTCAAGGAAAAATAAATAATGGACAGGACAATGAAACGAGAGGTATCCCTTTCGGGGAGAGGAAAGAAGGACATATCTGGACTAAATACGGACTTCAATGAACATGACATGCCTTTTGTACTGGGTGCTTGATCTGTTTAAACAGTCCGACTCTTAGAAATTCATCACATCTTCTACCTCAAATTCGAGAAACCCTGCCAGGACTTTGTCGATGCCGACGGATGTGAGGATCTTCTTTTTTAGCAGTGGGGCCTTTTGCAGGTTTTCATTAGCTTACCTTTCTAATTTCTCTTCTCACCATCGCCTTATAATTCCCGTGTCGGTTTTCACTAACAAGACTCTCTCATTTTAATTTTTCTCTGCTCACCGTCGCCTTATGGTGCCCATGTGGGTTTTCACCAATAAGACTCTCTCATTTTCTCTCATTTTCTTGTGTCAATCCAAGTAGTTGCATTCTCTGATCCTTGAACATTCTCACCGATCGATCAAAAGGACTTGAAAGGATTCGAGTAAAAATAATTCGGATTGAATTACAGCTTTGGAACCATTTAGGCGGGATCATCGCCGAACCATTATAACTTCCGCCCCAATTTCGGTATTTGGCGAACTTTGGATTTTTGTTTGTGTGTGACTGAACCCCAGAGAAAAGGGGCCTACGTATCCTTTCGGAATCAAGTCGAACTAGTTCAGGAAACTTTTATTTTTATGTTTTTTTTGTTTTCTATTCCTTTTTACCTCTCTTTTCATTTTTCATCTCTTTTTCGTCTCTTTTTTTCTTTTTTGTTTTTATTTTTTTCAAAAAAAAATTTCAATAACATTTTCATATTCCAAATAGGGTAATCAAAGAAGAGTAACCGGCTCAAGTAGGTTTGCAAAGGGTTAAGTGTTTGAATAGTGAGAAAGAAAGCCTTCGTCATCCCAATCGGAGAATAATAAAACTATATGGAGGATCCAACATAATACCTTTTGACTGCATTCACATTGATATTTATTTCAGGGACATTTCCTTCGATGTGTTCCAAGTACAGCACACTTTTTTGGCTGCACTCTTGTTGCAATATATATGGACCTTACCCATCCGGGAATCAATTTTTCTTCAGTTATTCCGACTCTTTGTTTTATTTCCTTAAGTTAATCTTCAAAGCAACCCAATTCTTGATTCATTATTTCGAGGTCTAATAGAGTTTCAGGATTTGTGACGACCCAATGGGGTCATCACCTGTGATCTTCCTCATTCTATGTCTTTGAGGTCATGAAAACCTCATTGAGGGTTGCCTCAATTTTCGTGCACACTCCGAACGTATAGCCAGAAAGCTTAAATATGAATTTTGTTAGAAAATAATAGATTTTGATATTAATATGATTAATATTAACTTCAGTCAACATTTTGGGTAAACGGACCCGGACCCATGATTTGACGATCCTAGAGGGTTCATAGGAAAATATGGGATTGAGCGTATGCCAGGAATCGAATTCTGAGGTCCCAAGTCCGAGAAATGAAATTTTATGTGAAATTATTTCCTGAAAATAACAAAAAAATCTAAAGATGAAATTGGTTAATAGACTATGGTTCGGGCTCGTATTTTGGTTTCGACGCCCAGTACAAGTCTTATATGTGATTTAAGTGCCTCTCGTAAAGTTTGGTTAAAAACAAACATCATTTGACGTATTTCGGACATAAAATGGAAAATTGGTATTTTATGAAAAATTAAAAGAAATCTAGAGTTTTGAGGCTTGATTTTACGTATATAATGCTACTTTGGCGATTTGATCGCACGAGTAAATCCGTCGGATGTTTCTGAGGTGGTGTGTATGTTTGGTTTGGAGCCCGGAGGGCTCAGGTGAGTTTTGAATAGGTTCCGGGAGGTCTTATACTTAAAACTACTAGATGTTGCAGGTTCAAGAGGAATTGCAGGCTTCAGCGCAGTTCGCGGTGCATGCTGTGCGACTGCGGTCTCCTGAAGTAGTCTGCAGTGGAAGTTGCGCGGTCCGTGTAACCAACTTTAGAGAGCCATCAATCTCTAGATCTACCAGCGCGGCCGCATACTTTTTGTGCAGTCCGTGCTAGGGGATTAACAAAGTTTCATGTTGTTCAGTTCTTTAGCGCGGTCGTGGTCCTTTTTTGCGCGGTCCGCGCTGGGCCTTCTAGGGGGTATATAAAGAAAGGAATTTCAGTAATTTTTCACTTTGTCAAAACTCCACAACATAAAAGGCGTTTTCCCAAACAATTCATCTTCCTCAAAATTAAGACAAGAGGTGTTGCTCTGATGGTAAGCAACCCCCACTTCCAACTGAGAGGTTGTGAGTTCTAGTCTCCCCAAGAGCAAGGTGGGAAGTTCTTGGATAGAAGGATGCCGGGGGTCTACTTGGAAACAGCCTCTCTACCCAAGGGTATGGGTAAGGTTTGCGTACACACTACCCTCCCCAGACCCCACTAAGTGGGATTATACTGGGTTCTTGTTGTTGTTGTTCATCTTCCGCAAAATGATTGGTAAGTGATTTCTAGCTCATTTTCTTTACTCCTTAACATCCTCTAACTTAATTTCAACTTCAAAACAAAGATTTTAATGGGAGAATTTGGGAATTTTTAGTAGAACCTAGGTTTTCTAAAATTTGGGTGTTGGACCTCAATTTGAGGTCCGATTCCAAAATAAATTATATATTTGAATTCATGGAGGAATGGGTAATCGGATTTTGGTTCAAATTTCGGGTTTAGACCATGTGGGCTTGGGGTATTTTTGACCTCTTGGGGAAAGATGATGAAAAAAGCTATAACTTGACAGAAGGTTTGATTTGTTTAGCATATATTGATACTATAAAGTCATTATTACATAGATTTGGTTGAGTTGGAGCCGAATTCGAGAGGGAAAGCGATTGTTGAGGAATGAATTGGCCGTGGAAGTTTGAGGTAAGTGTTCAGCTTAACCTTAGCTTAAGGAACTAGTAGTTGAGTCGTATTTACTACTTGTTTGTAATGTGTACGACGTATGGGAATGGTGACGAGTATCCATATGTTGGTGTCGAGCATGACTGTGGGTCTTAAATTGTTAGTTTTGAATTCTTAGTTGATTCTATAAAAGCCTTGATTGATGATACTTGATACTGAATATTGGTTTAACTGTGCAGAGTAGAAATTGAATAGAATTGGGTATAGCTGACTCTCCCTTGCCGGGACATTTGAATTGTTGTTATTGTTTTCTCTGGCTGGGAAGTTATTACATTGTCTTAATCCCTTGCCGAGATTATTTTGGGTATTGTGTTGGAAGTAATAGGTTCGGGTACTATGCCTACCACAAGATATTGATTGAAATGGGATCGGGTGGTACGCCTATGACAAGATATTGATTGAAATGGGATGGGGTGGTACGCCTACCACAATATATTGATTGAATGGGATCAGGTGGTAGGCTTACCACAAGATATTGATTGAAATGGGGCCAGGTGGTATGCCTACCACAATATATTGATTGAAATAGGATCGGGAGGTATTCCTACCACAAGATAATGATTGAAATGGGATCGGGTGGTACGCCTACCATAAGATATTGATTGAAATGGGATCGGGTGGTACGCCTACCACAAGATATAGAAATTGGTGCAGGTGGTACTCCTACAACATGATATTATGAAATGGGAGCAGGTGGTACGCCTACCACGAGATATGAGAAATGGGATCGGGTTGCATGCCTGCAACAAGATTAGCTGAGTATGAAAGTTGTCTTACTTTCTTATTATGTGCTATAAGCTTAACTATAGATATTTATCTTGTTATCTCTGATATTTCGATTCTATCTGTTTCCCCTAAAGCATGTTCCCTTCCCCAGCATTAATTGCTTATTTGTGTTATTTCTTTGTATATTTGTATAAGCATAGCTGCATAGGGTTTTTTGGTGTCTGGTCCTAGCCTCATCACTACTTCGCTGGGGTTAGGCCACACACTTACCAGCACATGTATCGGTTGTGCTAATGCTATACTCTGCACTTATTTGCAAATACCGGAGCAGCTTTTGAGCAGCAGCAGTAGCCTGAGAGCGAGCCTTCTGTCTAGTGAGACACCAAGGTAACAATTCTGGCATCGGCATCACTCTATCTTTCTTTCAGTTTGTATCTCATGTATTGTGAGACAAACAGCTTACACTTTCTTTCAGATGTTGTATTTAGTGAATCTTAGTCTTTCGTGAGCTATGTGACACCAGATTTTGGGTAATGGCTATGTTGAACTTCTGTATTGTTATTCGTTTTCATTAATATTAATTCTTCGGCTTGTTTAGTTAAATCGGTTGCTTTTATCTTATTGTTGATAAATATTAAAAGGGTTTATGTGGTTAAGGAGTTGTAATTAATATTTGGCTTGCCTAACTTCAATTAGTAGGCACCATCAAGATACCCTAAGGTTGGGAAATCCGGGTCGTGACAAGTTGGTATTAGAGCACAAGGTTACATATGTCTCACAACTCACAGACAAACTTAGTAGAGTCTGAGGGATCGGTACGGAAACATCTGTACTTATCCCTCAGAGGTTAGAAAATTAGAAAAACTTCACATTTGTTCTTTCTTGTCGTGCAGTTCTATTCTCAAATACTGATTGTCTTTCTACTATGTTCTTTCGTAGATGGCGAGACAACGTGCTTCCTCATCTTCCGATCAGCAGTCCGAGCCCCAAGCAGCCCCTGCTAGGGGCAGAGGGCGAGGTTGACGCCATGCTTGAGGCCGAGGTAGGGGCAAAGCTCAGCCCCGAGAAACAGCACCAGTGGCGGAGCCTCAGGTTGATTTTGATGAGGAGGTTCCGACCCTAGCTCTAGCAGTTTTGGTGGGCCCAGCTCAGGACCTAGAGGTGTTCATTGCCACCCCAGTTCTTCAGGACGCTCTGGTCCAATTTTGGGTCTTATGGAGAGCGTCACCCAGGCAGGGTTGCTTCCTATAGCACCATTCATCTCTCAGGATGGAAGAGGGGCCCAGACTCCTGATACTCGTAGTCCAGAGCAGTTAGCTCCCCGGGTTCATATTCTAGTGGTTCAGCAAGCTGTGGCAGTTCAACCAGGAGTGGTTGTTCAGACCGGTTGTAGAGTGGCTATGTCAGCAGATGCTTTTGTGGAGGTTGGAAAGGTTCAGCAAGCTCTTTACTACTACCTTCAACGGTGCACCCATTGAGGATCCTCAGCATTATTTGGACAGCTTCTATGAGGATTTCAGAACATGGGTATTGTTGAGTCCAATGAAGTTGATTTCGCTACATTTCGCCTATCTGGATCTGCCAAGACTTGGTGGAGGGATTTATGTTTAGTTGGACCAGCAGGGTCTCCAACCTTAACCTGGGAGTAGTTCAGCACACATGTCTGGAGATGTTTCTCCCTGTCACACAGCATGAGGCTTATCGAAGGGAGTTCGAGCGTCTCCATCAAAGGTCCATGCCAGTCACCCAGTACGAGACCAGGTTTATTGAGTTGGCTCGCCATGGTACTGTCATACACCCCACTGAGAGGGAGAGAGTAAGACAGTTTATTGATAGACTCATCAAGCCTATTCATCTCCAGATGTCCGGAGAGGCGGGGAGTGATATCACTCTTTAGAAGGCGGCCAATGTAGCCCGGAGGATTGAGATGGTATAGCCACAGGGGGTGGTCATAGAGTAGATAAGAGACCCCATCAGTCAGGAAGATTCAGTGGTGCCTCATCTGGAGGCAGAGATTCATACGATAGGGATCATCCTCCTAGGCCCTTCCACTCTGCACTCTAGATTTCTCATGGTACTTTAGGTGGTTGTGGTTCTCAGCCACATTATTTGGATCAGCAGCCTTATAGTGCACTATCAGCACCTATCAGTGCACCACCGCTTCAAAGTTTCCAAGGTCGCCAGTCCTAGCAGCCGAGAGCTTGTTTTACTTGTAGCGATACGAGGCACATTTCTAGGTATTGTCCTCAAGTTTCGGGCAGTTCTTCGCCTTAGGGTTCTCGTGCCCTGATACAGGCACCAGATGCTCCATAGCCTGCCCAGTTGGCTAGAGGCAAGGGTAAAGGTGCTAGAGGTGGAGGTATAGGTCATAGAGGTGGAGCTCAGGCCGCTAGGGTGGAGGCCAGCCAGTAGTCGGTCGTCCTACAGATGTGGTTTAGGGAGGTGGGCCCAGCCCCGGTGTTATGCTCTTCCAGCCAAACAAGAGGCTGAGTGATCAGATGTAGTCATTACATGTATTATTTTGGTTTGTGATAGAGATGCTTCAGTGCTATTTGATCCAGGATATACATATTCGTATGTGTCATCTTATTTTGCACCGTACCTGGTCATGCCTAGTGATGCATTGAGTATTCCTATTTTTGTGTCTACACCGGTGGGTGATTCTATTGTGGTCGACCGGGTTCATCGTTCCTATATTGTAGTGATTAGGAGTCTTGAGACCCATGTTGATTTGTTGCTTTAAGACATGGTCGACTTTGATGTTATACTAGGGATGGATTGGATGTCCCCGTATCATGCTATTATGGAATGGCATGCCAATACCATGACTTTAGCCTTACCAAATTTGCCCCATTTAGAGTGGAGAGGGACTCCTGGTCATTCCACTTGCATTGTTTACCATATGTGAAGGCTCGATGTATGATCAAGAAGGGGTGTTCGGCTTATTTGGCTTATGTCTGTCATTCCAGTGATGAGGTCCCTTCTATTGATTATGTTCCCATTATTTTTGAGAGTTCCCTGATGTGTTCCCTTCAGGCCTGCCCGGTATGCCGCCCGACAGGAATATCAATTTTTCAATTGTTATGGCCTCGGGTACTCAGCCCATTTCTATCCCGCCATATCGAATGGCCCTACCAGAGTTGAAAGAGTTAAAGGGTCAGTTGTAGAACTTGTTGGAGAAGGGAATCATTTGGCCCAGTGTATCTCCTTGGGGTTCACCGATGTTGTTAGACAAAACGAATGATGGGTCAATGAGAATGTGTATCGATTACCGGCAATTGAATAAGGTAATGATCAAGAATAAGAATCCACTGCCGAGGATTGATGACTTGTTCGATCAGCTTTAGGTTGCCATGGTATTTTCCAAGATTGACTTATGATCTGGCTACTATCAGTTGAGGATCAGGGCATCCGATGTCCCTAAGACAGCTTTTCACACTCGGTACGGGCATTATGAGTTTCTTGGTCATATCATTCGAGTTGACAAATGCTCTGGCAACTTTCATGGACTTGATGAACCGAGTGTTCAGGCCTTATTTGGATTCATTCGTTATAGTGTTCATTGATGATATATTGATATATTCCCACAGCCAGGAGGAGCACGAGCAGCACCTCAGAGTGGTCCTTCAGACTTTGAAGGGTAGGCAGTTATATGCTATGTTCTCGAAGTGTGAATTCTTGTTGAGCTCGGTTGCATTTCTTGGTCATGTTGTATCAGTATAGGGTATTTAGGTGGACCAAAAGAAGATTAAGGCAGTCATGAACTAGCCTAGACAAGCATCAGCTACGGAGATTCGGAGTTTCTTGGGATTAGCAGGATATTATTATCAATTTGTGGAGGGGTTTTCATCTATTGCCCCCGATGACTAGGTTGACCCAGAAGGGTGCCAAGTTCAGATGGTCAAACAAGTGTGTGGCGAGCTTTCGGAAGCTCAAGACAGCCTAATTATGGCACCGGTATTGGTTTTGCCCACGGGATCTGCGTATTATACCGTTTATTGTGATGCTTCCTGTATTGGGCTTGCCACATGGTTGATGCAGGATGGCAAAGTTATTGCCTATTCTTCGAGGCAGTTGAAGATTAATGAGAAGAACTATCCAGTGCATGACTTAGAGTTGGCAGCTATTGTTTATGCCTTTTAAAGATTTGGAGGCACTATTTGTATGGCTTGGCATGTGAGGTATTCACTTACCACAACAGTCTTTAGTGCTTGTTCAAGCAAAAGGAGTTGAATTTGAGGAAGAGGAGGTGGTTGGAGTTATTGAAGGATTATTATGTCACCATTTTATATCACCCGGGGAAGGCCAATATGGTGGTTGATGCTTTGAGTAGGAAGTCACCTAGAATGGGCAGTCTTGCTTATATTCGAGCAGTCAGAGACCGCTTGCTTTGGATGTTCAGGCCTTAGCCAATCAGCTCGTGCGACTGGATATTTCTGAGCGCGAGTCATCTGTTGGATTGCATAGTTGCTTGTTCTTCATTATTGGAGCGTATCCGTGATCGGCAGTTTGATGATTCCATTTGTGTGTCCTTAGAGAAACGGTATAGTATGGAGGTGCCCAGCAGGTTACCTTAGATGCGGATGGAGTTTTGAGATTGCAGGGGCAAATTTGTGTGCCCGATGTGGATAGGCTTCGAGAGTTGATTTTAAAGGAGACCCAAAGTTCCCGATACTCAATACATCTAGGCACCGCAAAGATGTATCAGGACTTGCACCAGCATTATTGGAGGCATAGAATGAAGAAGGATATTGTTGCGTATATGGCTCGTTGTTTTATCTGTCAGCAGGTTAAGTATGAGCATCAGAGGGCTGGTGGTCTATTTTAGAGGATTGAGCTTCCTGAGTGGAAGTGGGAAAGGATTACTATGGATTTAGTTACCGGACTTTCATTGACTCGGAAAAAGTTTGATGCAATATGGGTTATTGTTGATAGGCTGACCAAGTCAGCGCATTTCATTCATGTGGCAGTCTCCTACTCTTCTGAGAGATTCTCCGAGATCTATTTTCGAAATATTATTCGCCTTCATGGTATGCCAGTGTCCATCATTTCGTATCGAGGTATGCGGTTAGCTCACTTTTCTAGAAAGCAATTTAGCAAGAGTTGGGCACTCAGGTGAAGTTGAGTATAGCATTTGCATCCCCAGATGGACGGTCAGTCCAAGCGAACTATTCAGATCTTAGAGGATATGCTCCGAGCCTGTGTCATCAACTTTGGAGGCTCGTGGGATCAGTTTTTGCACTTAGCTGAGCGTGCCTGCAACAACAGCTACCAGTCGAGCATCTAGATGGCCCCTTATGAGGCTTTATATGGTAGGCGGTGTCAAACTCTGGTCGGATGGCTTGAGCCGGGAGAGGCTTGGTTGTTCGGTACAGATTGGTTCAGGAGTCTTTGGACAAGGTCAAGATCATTCAGGATAGGCTCTGTTCAGCATAGTCTAGGCAAAAGAGCTATGCAGATCGTAAGTTTTGAGATGTAGATTTCATGGTTGGTGAGTGGGTATTGCTCCGAGTGTCACCTATGAATGGCGTGATGAGATTTGGGAATAAGGGCAAGCTCAGCCGTAGGTTTATTAGTCCATTTGATATTCTTGATCGAGTAGGAGAGGTGGCTTATAGACTTGCATTTCCACCTAGCTTATCTGTCTTGCATCCAGTTTTTCATGTATCTATGCTTCAGAGGATCACGGTGTTCCAGCCCACGTGTTAGACTTCAGTACTGTCCAGTTGGACAAGGACCTGTATTATGAGGATGAGTCAATGGTTATTTTGGACATGCAGGTTTGATAGTTGAGGTCGAAGAGTTTTCCTTCTGTGTGTATTCAATGGAGAGGTCAACCTCTTGAGGCATCAACTTGGGAGTCCTAGTATGATATGCAAGGCCGTTATCCTCAGCTATTTTCGGACTTAGGTACTTCTTTATCTAGTCCGTTCGAGGATGAACGGTTGTTTTCAAGATGAAGAAAGTGACGACCCAAAGGGTCATCACTTGTGCTCTTACTAATTATGTGTCTCTAAGGCCATGAAAACCTCATTAAGGGTTGTCTCGATTTGCGTGCACAATTCAGGCGCGTAGCCAGAAAGCTTAAAAATAAATTCTTTGAGAAAATGATGAATTTGGATATTAATATGATTAATATTTACTTCGGTCAACATTTTGGGTAAACGGACGCGATCGCATGATTTGACGATCCCAGATGGTCCGTTGGAAAATATGGGACTTAGGCATATGCCAGGAATCGAATTCTGAGGTCCCAAGTCCGAGAAATGAATTTTTATGTGAAATTATTTCTTAAAAAAAACTAAAGAAATTGATTAAAAGATTGTGGTATCAGGCTCATTATTTTATTCTGATGCCTGGTACAAGTCTTATATGTGATTTAAGCGCCTTCTGTAAAGTTTGGTTGAAAACAGATGCCATTTGACGTGTTTCGGACTTAAAATGGAAAATTGGTGTTTCAAGAAAAATTGAAAGAAATCTTCAAGTTTGAGGCTTGATTATATGTTATGATGTTACTTTGGCGATTTGGTCACACGACTAATTCCGTGGATGTTTCTGAGATGGTGTGTATGTTTGGCTTGGAGCCTCGAGGGCTCAGGTGAGTTTTGAATAGGTTCCAGGAGGTCTTAGACTTAAACATACCAGATGTTGCAGGTTCAGGTAGAATTGCAGGCTCAAGTGCGCTCGCGATCACCTTAGCGTGGTCCGCGATGCGTGGTTGCGATCGTCTATGAGCGATTTGCATAGCCAACTTCACAGTGCCAGCAATCTCCTGATCTACCAGCGCAGCCGCGGCCCTTTTTGTGCTGTCCGCGCTGGGAGATTCAGAAAGTTTCATGTTGTTCAGTTCTTTAGCGCGACCATGTTCCTTTTTTTTTTGCGCGGTCCGCGCTAGACCTTCTGGGGGGTATATAAAGACGGGAATTTTCAGTTTTTTTTTTCACTTGGTCAAAAACCCACAACATAAGAGGCGATTTCCCAAAAAAAAATTTCTTCAAAACAATTGGTAAGTGATTTCCAACTCATTTTCTTTACTCCTTAACATCTTCTAACTTAATTTCAACATCAAAACAAAGATTTTAATGGGAGAAATTTAGTAATTTCGGGTAGAACCTAGGTTTTTCTAAAATTGGGGATTATGGACCTCAATTCGAGGTCCAATTCAAAAATAAATATTATATTTGAGTTCATAGAGGAATTGGTAATCGGGTTTTGGTTCAAACATCGGGTTTTGACCATGTGGGCCCAGGGGTATTTTTGACCTCTTAGGGAAAGATGATGAAAAAAGCTATAATTTGACATAAGGTTTGATTTATTTAGCATAGATTGATACTATAAAAGTCATTAGTGCATAGATTTGGTTGAGTTGGAGCCGAATTCGAGAGGGAAAGCGATTGTTGAGGATTGAATTGGCCGTGGAAGTTTGAGATAAGTGTTCGATTTAACCAAAGCTTGAGGGAGTCGTATTTACTACTTGTTTGTGTTGTGTACAACGTGTGGGCATGGTGACGAGTACCCATATGTTGGTGTCGAGCATGACTGTGGGTCTTAAATTGATAGTTTTTAATTCTTAGTTAATCCTATAAAAGCCTTGATTGATGATCCTTGATACGGAATATTGGTTTAACTGTGCCAAGTAGAAATTGAATAGAATTGGTTATAGCTGACTCTCCCTTGCCGGGACATTTTGAATTGTTGTTATTGTTTTCTCTTGTCAAGAAATTATTACATTGTCTTGTTCTCTTGCCGGGATTATTTTGTGTATTGTGTTGGAAGTGATAGGATCGGGTGCTACACCTACCACAAGATATTGATTGAAATGGGATCGGGTGGTACGCCTACAACAAGATATTGATTGAAATGGGATGGGGTGGTACGCCTACCACAAGATATTGATTGAAATGGGATCGGGTGGAATGCCTACCGGAAGATATTGATTGAAATGGGGACGGGTGGTACGCCTACCACAAGATATTGATTTAATTAGGATCGGGTGGTGCATCTACCGCAAGATGATGATTGAAATTGGATGGGGTTGTACGCCTACCACAAGATATTGATTGAAATGAGATCGGGTGGTAAGCCTACCACAATATATTGAAATGTGAGCGGGTGGTACGCCTACCACATGATATTATGAAATGGGAGCACGTGGCATGCCTACCACGAGATATGAGAAATGGGATCAGGTTGTTCGCCTGCAACAATATGAGCTGAGTATGAAAGATGTCTTTCTTCCTTATTATGTGCTATTAGCTTAACAATAGATATTTATCTTGTTATCTTTGATATTTCGTTTCTATCTGTTGCCCCTAAATCATGTTCCCTTCCCCAGTTTTAGTTGCTTATTTCTATTGTTTCTCCGTATATTTGTATAAGCATATCTGCAATGGTTTATCTGGAGTCTGGTCCTATCCTCATTACTACTTCACCGGGTTAGGCCAGACACTTACAAGCACATGGGGTCGGTTGTGCTAATGCTACATTCTGCACTTATGTGCAGATACCGGAGTAGCTTTTGAGCAGCAGACTGAGAGCGAGCCTTCAGTCTATTGAGACATCGAGGTAGCCTTGCAGGCGTCCGCAAGCATCGGCGTCCCCTCTATCTTTATTTCAATTTGTATCCGTGTATTTAGAGACAAACAGCTTACACTTTCTTTCAAACATTGTAATTAGTGAATCTTAGTAGTTTGCGAGTTATGTCACGCCAGATTTTTTGGTAGAGGCTATGTTGAACTTCCGTATTGTTATTCGTTTCATTAATATTAAGTCTTCCGCTTTCTTAGTTAAATCGGTTGCTTTTATCTTATTGTTGATAAATATTAAAAAGGATTATGTGGTTAAGCAGTTGTAATTAATATTTGGCTTACCTAGATTCCATTAATTGGAGCCATCACGATCCCTAAATGTTAGGAAATTCGGCTCGTGACAGGATCTAGGCATGAAATCCGCAAGCATGTCATGTTATTGAATCTGCATTTAACAGAACTAAATAGAGAATAAGAAAGAAAAAATGACAAGATTAAGAAAGAGAAATTCCTGGACAATGAAATATTAATTTTATTTGATTTTTTCAATTTAGGAAGATAGAAGGGTTTACATCAGTAAGTAAGACAATAAGGTAAAACATCCAGATCAAACCCTGACATGATCCGGACGCAGGAAGGATAGAAAGACTAGCTACTAAGACTTCCGTCTGATGGGGTACTTTCATGCTTGGCAACCATTTTTGGCTTTCTTCTGTCTCGGCAATGGCTGCAACAGTCTTCAGTGCCGGATCAAATTCCTCAAATTAACAAATCATTTCGACTATTGACCCCTTGTTGTATGCAGGCAACAGATTGTTCACCACATCAAGAGCTTCTTCATCTCGAAAAATGATTCTTTCAAATTCAATCAAATCTTTGAGGGTCCAACAGTCCTCCATACTATGTTCCACTGCTCCAGAATGGTATTCACATATAGCATCAGCTCGGTGCAAAGGGGATTCAGGATTCGGCCAGTTCGGGGTAACTGGCTGCAATAAATATAGCATGACTAGCCTTTGAAATGGACTTGAATACGATTCACCAATATGGGTGAACTAATTCTTTTCGAAAGGCTCTCTTGGGAGAGGATTGTATTGGGGATCATTTGGCCGAGGATTATATGGAGCTTGGTAAGGATGGGCATTTCTGGGAGGTAGAGCTTTATTTTGTGGATAATGTTATGGCAGCTGGTAAGGTTGCACGTTCATCACCGCATAGGGAGGTAGAGCCACGGTATAAGCATCATATTGAAGGGGATAATAGTGTTGTGGGGTGATCGGAGGCACATATGATTGGCTGAATGACCTCCGGGCCCCCCTCGAGCTTGACACCATCATGGCTCCCTCCTCAAACCCATTTCTTTTCAGCAAACCCTCCAAACCATTCTGAGAAGCTTCTGATGTGGCCTTAAAGGCAGCATGACTCATGATTCGCCCTGTTTTTAGCCCATTTTCAACAATTTCCTTAATTTTGATAGCCTCAGAAAATGGCTTACCCACAAAAGACATCATGTTTTTGGAAGTAATCAGCCTCTTGGGCCTACAGAAAAATAGTGACCATTTTCATTTCATCCATTGGAGGCTTTACCCTGGCAACTTGCTCACGCCGTTTGACAGCATATTCGCAGAAGCTTTCTGCGATTTTCTTTTTCAAATTGGACAAATTGCTTCTGTTAGGAGCGATGTCCACATTATACTGGAGTTGGCGGACAAAGTCTCGGACATATCATCCCACATGTGCCAATGGGTAATTTCTAGATCTGTATACCACTCAGAAGCGATTCCGATAAAACTTTCCCCAAAATAGGCCATTAGTAGCTCATCTTCTCCACCCATACCCCTTAGTTGGTTGCAGTATCATTTCAAATAAGCGACCAAGTCTCCATGCCCGTCGTACTTTTCAAATTTTGTCATCTTGAAGCCAACTGGAAAGTGAACGTGGGGAAACATACAGAGGTCAGAGTACGAGACACTCTTTTGGCCACTCATACCTTGCATGTTTTTCAAGATTTGTTCCAGGTTCTTCATCTTGCAAGTAATTTCCTCTTGCTCGGGGTTATTAACAACATTTTCTTGCTCCACTTAAAGATCATATTACGAAGGTTGACTGATAAAGTATAGGATCACATATGTCATATTTGATTCAAGGTGTAGACCCTGAAAGGCAAACATTGCAGGTTGTTCCCTTGAAGCCGGTGCCTAGGGGCGAACCATAGAAGGCATGCTAGGATCATTTGAGGGCATTGGAGTGTGTCCACATTGGATGAGCGGGTTAGGAATAGAGGCGTTGGTAATACCACCTGAACTGGCGATCAATTCAGGGAACCAGGGGATTGTACTGTGTGGTTCCCTACCATTAGACCAGGCGTCCCACATTTCCAATATGCGAAGACGCAATATCTTATTTTCTTCATCAGCTGCTGATTCTAGCTGCAGAATAGCCGATGTTGAGCTATCTTCAGGACCGATGATTGGTAGATTGCTTGTGAAGGTCATAAGTGCCTTTGGATCTTGTGAAGAAGGGGAGGCTAGACTACTAACAAAACCAATTGAAACATTTAACATATAGAAAATTGCACGTTGGGATGCAATGCACCTAACAATTAAACATTTCTATCGTGTTCTTGAACGGTTGCATGTTTTATTCCAGCCTTAAATAACTTTACCTCTTTTTCTTTTAATCACTACTGATTTTTTTTCATCTCATTTTTTCCGCTCTTTTATTTTTTTGCACTCTTTTTTTTTCTCTTTTTGTTTTTTGTCACTCTTTTATTTGTTGTCGCTCTCTTTTTCACTTTTCTTTCTTTTTCACTTAAATTTTTGTTTTCTCTCTTTTTTCAGTTTATTTTTCACTCAATTTATATGTATGGCTATGATAGAATTTGATGGATATTGCCTACGTATCATGACCGCACATGAATCAGATCTTGCGTAGTTCAAGAAGATTGAGAATAGAGTAAATAACTAACTTTCTTTTTTGTTGGAATTTTTTAAAGAAATGCTTTAAAAGAAGAAAGAAAATATTTTTGGGGGATTTTTTTATTTCGATTTTTGTTTTGCATTTTGAAAGAAATATTTCTAAAAATTTGCTTTTGATTTGAACTTTGGCAATTTTTAGAAGTAACAAAGAAAATTTTTTTTTTTTTGAATTTTCATTTGTTTTATCTTTTTCTAAGGAAGAAAGAAAATATTTTTGGAATTTGGATGTTTGCTCTTAATTTTTGAAAGAGGGACTTTTTAAGAAAAATGTTTTGGACATGAACATTATTTATTCAAAAAAGTACTTCTAAAGGAAAATAAAAATATTATCTGACTTCGATTTCTCTCAAAATTTTTATAGACATTTACAAAAGAAAGACTTCAAAAGAATACAGAAGTATTTTGGATTTTTTTCTAATGTTTTTTGGTTTATTTTTTTTTTGGAAAGATACTTCAAAAATGAAGGAAACCCATATTTTGATTTTTATCGATTTTTTTTTTTGACATTAGAAAGAAGGAAATCACTTTTGAGTTTAAATAAAACATTTTTTCTTGAATTTTCTAAGTAAATATTTCTAAAGAGAGAACTATAGGAAAACTTTTTTAGATTTTTAAAAATTAGAGTCGGAACCGATGAGGTTTGCCTACATATCTCACATCATGTGAGAACCATCCTAGCGTAGTTTGGTTAGTTTAGTCATAAAAATATGTATTTGACTCACTCTTTTGAAATACATTTTCCTTATTTCTCTCTTTTTTTTCAAACATTCGGCAAAATTTTGGGATATTTTCAAATAATAGGATTTTTAGAAGCCGAGTAAATTCTCTATCCTACGTCACTCTTGGTTTTTCTCTTTATTTCCTCTTCCAAGCCAGTCAACATGAAAGCTGAAACAGAAATATTTACATAGCACGTAGGATCATCAGAATAATCTTTATTTGGGTACACTTGTCCTAGACAGACCCAACCCCTGTGTTGAGTCCCCAAGGTTAAATGCACGTGATGCAAATAATCGTTCCTACTAGGGATCTGGCATGATGTTGCATTATTCTAAGTTAAAACCCTAGGGTTTATGGTCTAGACTTGGGTTACCCGAGCAGACAGCTGGGGTCGAGGATGGGCCAATGTACCGAGAGCACGAAAGTCTGCCGCGCCTTGTTGCTTGCCCAGCCCCGTCTTATTTGGTATGATTTCTACATAAAAAGTGGGCCACGCAAATATGTGCAACATTTTTGGAAAACTCAGATGGAAGGCGCGAGAAGACATTTAACTACAATCCAAGTAATGTCAAAGCGGTAAATGGCAATTAGCACATTAAGTCCATAAAATAAAATAATATCAACAATAAAGCTAAATAAAATCGCATTAACAAGCTCGGATTCTTGAACCCTGAACCGGAAGTTCTGGATTCTTATCCCCAGCAGAGTCGCCAGAGCTGTCATACCTCCGTTTTAATTCAGAGTCGTCATTGTTGATAAAACAACATGTTAAAACAAACCTATGTTTTTTGTATTTTTTCAAGTATCATACTAAAAGATTAAAAAAATAAAAAAATCATTGTAAAATTAAAATAATATTCCTGAAATTAAAGTGAAACTATGTTTTGTATTTTTATTTGAATTTTATGTAAAGTAGATAAATTAAAAATAACTAGATTAGCTAAAAAGAAAATATTTTTGTAATTTTAGTTTTTATGATAAAATAAAGTAAGAGAATCAAAACTAGCTACAATATCGACAGTAGCCCTAAATGAAATATTTATATGCTAAAATATATAAAATCTTGGAGAGGGTCAAAAATCACATGTCTACAAATCCAACAATCGAACTCAAAGCAAAAGAAGGAGAAGTTTTGGCTGATCCTACCTACTACAGAAAATTGGTGGGAAAACTTAATTTCCTCACAAACACTAGATTGGATATAGCTTACAGTGTACAGAATCTGAGCCGGTTCATGAGTGACCCCGGACAACCTCACTTGAAAGCGATTTTTCACCTTCTCTGATATTTGAAATGGGATGCAACTCTGGGGATTATTCTATCTAAAAATGGAGATTATACCACTAAGGCTTATTGTGATTCTGACTGGCTGCATGCCCAGATTCCCGGAAGTCTGTGAGTGGGTACCTTGTGCTTTTAAAAAACAGCCTTGCCAAATGGAAATCAAAGAAGTAGGACATTGTTTCATTGTCCTCTGCAGAAGTTGAGTATAAAGCTCTAAGGAAAGTAGTAGGAGAATTTGTATAGCTCAGTAGGCTGTTTGAAGAGCTTGCAGCTCCCTTTCCTAAGTCCATTACAATATTCTGTATCAGCCAATCTACCATGCATATAGCAAGAAATCTAGTATTATTTTAAAGAACTAAACACATTGAGGTGGAATGCCCACTTTGTTAGAAGCATGCTGCAAGAAGGGCTGATTTCATTGTAACATGTGGGAACTACAAAACAACTTGCAGATGTTTTATCTAAAGCATTAACAAAAGTTAAACATTCAGCAGCTTTATACAAATTGGCAATGTTTGTTATATCACCAACTTGGGGGGTGTTGAGATGGCTAATTATGTAAAGGTGGCTACATATTTGTAAAGTGGCTACTTAGCTAATTTGTTATAGATAGGCTATTTTGTTAATTCTTTTAGTTATGATATTTTTTGTATATACTGTTATTTAATTTGTAAAAAGAAGTCAGTTGGTCCATTCTAGATCCTTTTCTCTTCTCTCTCTTCTCCATGTGAGCTCAGCATCCCACCCATCTCCATTGCAGCTCACCTAAGCTCAAATAAGGTGAACATTTGAATTTCACAATGATCTATTAATTTTTGCTACTGAAAATGACTTTCTTTTGTCTGTTCGTAGAAATTCTTTACTTAATCTATTAAATTCTTTTTTAATTCCTGCCCCTTCAAATAATTATTGAAGGTGAAGATCTTAGATATTAGAAATAGTACTTTAGCTAGTTTTTCAGATTTGTTTTTGCATTTTATTTGGCATTTTCATGTTGTTACTCCATCTGAGTAATTTAAATCGAGTAATTTAATTTTGTAACTTGCACAGATTCTTCTAGCACTTTTAGTTCCAACCTGAGGAGTATCACGTTCTAATTAGCTTGAAGCAAATCTACTAAGACCTTGAAAAAAATACAAAATCAAAGTTGAGAAGATAGGTTAAGTTTCATGGACTACTATTTTATTTATCTATCATATGTATCCCTCAACTAAATCCCTAAAAAGTAGTATAAAGTAAGAATTATGTGATTAATGATTGGTAACAAGCTGATAACAAATGATTAAAAAAATTTACTTATCTCAATAAGAAATTATTTTAATTACATATTTATATTAAATAGGAAAGGGCCTAATTATGTAGTCTAGAATAAAAAAGAAGAAATAGAAAAAGGACAATAAAAGAATAGGGAAAGAAACTTGATACGCAAGAGTCCAAAGGAAACGCGGTATTAGTTCTATTCCCAATCAAATTGGGTATTAAGTCGGCCTATATATATTTAACTCTGTAAACATTAAACCCTATAATCCCAACAACTTTCATTCTACGACATGTCTCATACTACTACTTTGTTGCAAACAAGAGATCAAGTGCCCAGAAACATGGCTACAACAGCTCGAATGAGTGTCAATTATAGTATCATGCCTCATTATTCTTGGGTGCCGTCATCAGTTCATCATAGTATTCTTGATAAACTTAATGCAGAGATAGAAAAAGAGGAGTTTGGGTTTGAGTATTGTGTTAATCATAGCGTAACTCGTTGTGCTTTTTCAGTTCCACAATCTGAGGATAGTATTGATAAAATTGAAGTAGACACAGAAGAAGAGGAGAAAGAGGAGTTTGGGGTTGACATATATGATAATCTTGTTAAAGAAATAGAAGGAGAGGAGTATGGGGTTGACATATCTGAATATTTAGAAACAAGAACATATTATGGTCCAATGTGTGATGATGAGGAAAAAGATGCATGTTTCATATGTGCATATGAATATGAAGATGAAGATATCATTGGCACACTAAACTGTGGCCATGACTTTCATGCAGATTGCGCCAAGAAGTTGCTACTGACGAGGAAGAAAGCATGTCCGGTTTGTAGCGATCCAGTTTTGCCCATTCAGTGATAGCTCTAGTTTTGCATCAGTATTATTGTTATTACTTTTATTTTTGTATTACTCATCGTAGCTACTGACCTATCACTTTTATTTTGTGGTCTTAGCTGATTTGAGTTTCTGGTGTTTAAGTAATTCTGTAAAACTTTAGACATGGGATTAAGAAGAAACCCTCCCTAGGAGGTGGGCCTCTTAATTCCATTAAGGCAAGTATTAGCGTTGTTGTTTCAAGGTCAATCTATTCACTCGTCTTGATAATATTTTTCCTTGTTCACTAATAAATCGACTAATTAAACTCATGTTTCTATAATCAATTCGATCCCCCGATTGAATCGGGGGCAAACGCCTACGAAAAGATCGCTTGAATTTAAGAAAAGGTCGCTTGGATTTATCCATGGTTTGTTTGTTTACTTTATTCCTTATCCCTAAAATCCTATTTCTTAATTCTAATTCAGTTTAAATCCACCCAAAATAGGATTAGGCTATATTCGGTTCCGGTTCTGGGTCTATTTGGGTCTGCGATTCCGATTCTGGCGGTTTCGGTTCTGGCGGTTCCGGTTCTGGCGGTTCCGGCGGTTCCGGAGCCGGAACCGCTACCATACGGTTCCGGGTACCATCCGGTTCCGGCGGTTCTGGCGGTTCCGGCGGTTCCCAGCGGTTCTGAAATTTTTTATTTTTTTTAAATCAATATATTGTATAGTAGTCATTAGTATATTGTAGAATATATTTTATATGGTGTACTATGTTATTAGTATAGTATATATTGTGTTTGGTAATTAGTATATATTGTGTATAAGTAGTGTATATTTTGTATATAAGTAGTATATATTGTATTTAAGTAGTATATATTGTACATAAGTAGTGTATATTGTGTTGTAGTTAGTAATTAGTATAAATTGTATATAAGAATAGTATATATTGATAAAAGAATGTTGTCATTAGTATATTGTGTTGTATGTTATATAAATATTAAAGGATTGATATAGAAGTAAAGACAAAGAAATATTGAGACAAAAGATATTCAAGGATATGATAAAGAGCATATTTATTGACCAAAATAGCATATCTTTCTTAGTCTTCCTTCCCCCAATGGAAAAAAACTAAAAGAAGACATGCCAATGTACAAGTTACATCATAATTTATGCATTATTCCCTGAACATGACTTAACTCAGTTATCCCCTGTGGTGAACGCTTCTTCTTGTTCCTTGGGGTTAACTCTATTGACAGTTGCACCGACATCATCGGCCACTTCAGTTTTTTCGACATCTTTTGGAGTTTCTGGAGCCGAGCCATATGCTTCTTCCATGTCCGAGCCATATGCTTCTTCCCTGTCCTGTGCGCCTCCATTGATTTCTCAGACAAAGCCCCTACAATAATAATGCAATAAAATCCAGATAACAAAAAAGGTCTTTTAACTTTTCAGTCATGTTATATCACTCACAATAATAGACAAATACATATACTGAGCCATGTCGAATACAATGTCAAGGTCCATCAAAAGATAAGTTACTAAGGATTCAAATTGTTCAGGTATTAGAGAATTGAATTACAGCACATGTCAGATCCTGTAGATAATGTACTGGACTTACCTTAAAAGTTGATGCCATAAGTAGATCTTGAAGCTTAGGGACTATGTCGTACGATACAATGTTGAACACACCATCAAGGTGAACGGACTTCTTAGTGTTTGAAGGCACTACTTTAAATCCTGCCTTATTTGAACCACCCCATTGAGATAAAACCACCTGTTCCATTGCACCTTTTTCCAAGCCATCAGCATGGTGTTGCAAAGATTGTGTGACGTTGTCCTTTGTACCTTCTTTCTCCAAAATCTCTAGAGATGTTCCCTCCACCAATTTATTACCAGACAAGAATTCAACTTTCGGTTTTATGTTGAGATTGTCATCAACCGGGGGAGGGGTAGTATTTTGGCCACTACTTTCACCGGTTTTAGCTTTTTCTTTACCGAACATATTTTTCAACAAAAATGCCATAATAATTAGCACGTAAGAGTTGAAACGAGTTTACCGGATTGACGAACAACTTCTTGAAAATTGAAAATCGTTGAAATTGAACACTTGAAAACTTCAATTCAACAACTTCACAATGTTTCACGAATTTGCAACAATAAATTAAGCACTTGCACTAGAAAGATTGAAAGAGAGCTTGAGAGAGATTCAGAGATATTGATGAATTGGTGAATAAAAATGAAAGAATGAGGGGGTATTTATAGTTGAGAAATGGGAAATAGTGTAATTATATAAAGTATGGGGTTAAATTAAAGTTTTGGGGCCAAATGGCTATTTTATAAACTTCCAAACGGCTAGTTTTGAAAAAGAGCCGTTTGGAAATTATTTTTAAAAAAAAATTTTACCGTTACAGAACCGTTTGGAACCGCCAGAACTGGTCCGGTTCCGGTTACGGTTCCGGTTCTGGCGGTTCCAACGGGTAGAACCGCCCCGCCACGGTTCCCGGGAACTGCCGGAACCGGGCCGCCGGAACCGCCAGGGCCGTGATTCCGGTCCGGTTCCGGTTCGGAACCACCAGATTTGCAGCCATACTATTAGCAGGTTTTGTTTGTTTTTGAGATTCATTAGGGAACACAGCAGACCGGGTTGTGGTCTAGCTGAAGTTTTATAATTCTCTTGGTGATTAACAAAAAAGATTTAGTACCATAAAAAAGTTGTCTGTTCCCTGTTCGTTCCTAGTCTATGTGGCTACCTTGTTATGTCATCTATAACGCAATTTCATGGTTCAATGGTACTTATGATTTTCTTGAGCAACCCCAAATTAAAGAGCTAATCAGTTCCCTACAACGAAGGCAAACTTTTAATATCTGCCAAAAAGTAAAAGACTGAAAAAGCGTCGTCGGCATACTCCTCACGTCACAGTATATCAGTAAATATTACTGAATCTAAACCAAAATACTGTTCCAAAAGAAGGGCAGTACTAAGCAAAATCAGTCAACAACAAATCAAAATCACGTGTACAAAATTAGCACAAACACAGAGAGAGAGAGAGCGCTTATATCTTCTGTAACATGAGAAATTGAAAATATTCGTCAGTCCATAACTAATGAAACAATCAAGTACAAGGCAAGATAAAATGTGTTCATACATGTATCAGTTCAAATCTTTTCCAAACAAATATACCCTATCATGGAGGTCCACAAGAAGCTAATACTATAATCATTGACAGGGAAGTAAAATATAGAAACAAGGATAAAGAATGCTATGAAGTCACTTGGATAATCAATCTTGGGCTGCACTCAATTCAGTAATGCCCAAAAGGTCCAGTTAATAAAGCTCTCATTGATAAGCAATCCATGTGGTTACTTCCTAGTATATAGCGGGAAGTACAACAGCCATGTCAATTTTTGCGCTCAAAACAAAGAGAATCTCTTCAACCATTTGTATTACTCTTTGTTCTAAGAAGAACAGCACCCGGCTTTCTTTACTTCAGAAACATCATCCTTCCCTCCAACATTAATAGTCTGCCCCTTCGGCAATGCTGCAGGGTCATCTCCTACTTCAAGAGCTTTCCTGCTAACAACACGGTGTATTTGAGTGAGCACTTCTGTGAAGGCATTGTCCACGTTCATGGACTCCAATGCAGATGTTTCCATGAAAAACGTACTTTCCTTCTCAGCAAACGCCTTGGCATCCTCAGTTGAAACAGCCCGCAGATGACGCAAATCGGCCTTATTACCCACCAGCATTATGACAATGCTAGAGTCGGTGTGGTCTCGGAGCTCTTTTAACCATCTCTCTACATTCTCAAAGGTTACATGACGAGTGACATCATAGACAAGCAATGCACCGACAGCTCCTCGATAGTAGGCACTTGTGATTGCACGATATCTTAAACAAAGAGCACAAATAGGGAAATTATTATGATACAATACATCTAAACAAAACATTTCCATATTGGAAAATAAGATATAAAATAGCATGGAAATTGTACCAGGTAAAACAAGATGAACAACAAATTTTAGTAGGACCTTAGACTGTAAAAGCTATATAAACATGGGTCAATCAAGACTGGAAACCTACCTACAATAATAGATAGGAGAAAATAAGTAATGGAAAGAGGCCCCTAGTACATCAAACTTATTTATAAAAAGAACATGACCACATCTCATTTCAGACTTCAAACGAACGAAAAAATAACAGCCGAAATCATTTCAGAGATAAATGTTAGCCTAATGAAACAAAATCAAGAAAGAATATTTCATCTTAGATCCATGATTTAAAAAAAAGGTCAAGACTAATTTAATTTTGAAGACTGATCCCCATGGAGTAGGGTGGGCAGTAATCTATATACTCAAAAGGTCACACTGTTGTAGCCTTGCCATCCTAGCTGATCACCTGGCTCTTTAGTTTGAGGAAAACCACATGAAATCCATCAAACTATATGATTAGGCAGTGGAATACAGTAAAAGGGAGATTCAAGGAGAGCCAGAAAAGAGCTTGAACTCGTTTTTCCAGACCGGGCATGCAGCTCACTTGTAAATGGTCTCAATAACAATTGGATAGCCTGTTCTGGACGAGAAATAAGGAAAAAAAGCCAAATGGCTTTTTGAGAGCAATCTGTCCAAATCTCTTGCCCCCGAATTATGAAAGCCTGTTGGTTCTAGAAGAAAAAAATGCAGTGGCTTTACCTATGAAACTGAGATTTCAGGGGTGGAGCTAGCTTGAAGGAAGGGGGTTCAATTGAGCCTCCTTCGCTGAACAATTATGTACTTAAAAAATAGGGCTAAACTAGTTATTTTGGTTATATATAAGCTGTTGAATCTCCTTGACATAAGAAGTTCTAGAAAGTGGTAAAAGGGGTTCAAAATATGACTATAGGCCATAGGTTCAGCTCCCAAGTATGACAATTTTGAATACCTCTTGTTTAAATTCCAGGTTCCAGTTTCCACCACTGTGAGACAAGAAATCTCCAAAAATTATTCACACACAGAGAAGTTTTGCACTACTTACTCTCAAAATCTAATGGTTGTTCAGCTAAAAGTGTTATCAAAACGCAAAGAGTGAAAAAATATTCGGGCTTAAGAAAGCGAAAACCTTTAATGAAGAAGTGAAATTGAAAGATAAAAATATCACAATGTGTAGTTCAAGAATAATAATAACAAATAGAAACGACAATTATATAACCAGAATAACTGGGAAAAAAATACTAGGTAAAGTATTCAGGTGGCAATTTTTTTACAAATGTGGTGTCCGGTACACACTCAACTATTCCACTGAGTACCTGTTAGCTCCCACCTACATAGGTATGCGTATTTAGGTGGCATTTATTTCAGCCAAAATTGACAATTTTTCTCTTCAACCAAAGGCAATTAGATATTTTTTTTGCGGTCGCAAAATCTGAGCTTTCCCTAATGATAAATTTGAAATAAAAAATGTCAACATTTTCCGATACAAACACCGTCTATCATTTCATAATGTTTGCATCAGATCTGATTTTGCCACAGAAACGAAATCCTATAAAGTTATATAACGTCAACTGAGCAAAGCAATTGGTATCAGAATTTCAGATCTCAAATATTTACAGTTCAATGAATACAGTAAAAAAGGAAACTGAGTTAATGAAAAATGGAGATACCGTTCTTGACCGGCGGTATCCCAAATCTGAGCCTTGACGACTTTATCATCTACACGAATGCTACGAGTGGCAAATTCAACGCCGATCGTTGACTTTGACTCGAGACTGAACTCATTGCGAGTGAATCTGGAGAGGAGGTTGGATTTACCGACGCCGGAATCGCCGATCAATACAACCTTGAATAAATAATCGTAATCGTCGTCCGCTCTGTATGCGCCCATTACTGTCTATTCTAGGTCTCTCAGTGTGTGTCTGTGTAGAAGAACAGATGATGGGTTTGGGAAGAAATGGAGAAAGAGGAGCGGAGTGGAGCACCGGTACAAGGAGGAGAGGGACACCCTATTCAAAGATTTTAAGGCACGTTCATTCTACTTTTTTACAAGATACTCTTATGGTCCAAATGGGTACATGTTTTTTCAATTTCTTATTCGATGGTCCCTGCTTATTTTGTACTACTAATTAATTAATAGCATGATTGATCAAGTTTTTTCGGTTTGATGTTTCAATGAATATTTACAAATTAACTAAAACGATCGAATTGTAATATAATGAATTGAGTTTTAAGTTTCTTTTTTAAAAATTATAGGTTTTTAAATGAATTTATAACTGCACCAATAGATAAGGTATGTTCAATTTTATAACGATAAATCAAAAAAATACTGAATCGTATCGAATAAATTTTATATGTGAAAAAATATTTTTATTTAAAAAGTTTAAAAAAATTAATGCATTAAGTTTTCTTTTGGCCTTGGAATTATAAAAATTATTACAAGTCAACGAGTAATTAAACTCGAAATACCAATTCCTAAAACCATTATGCTACGTCTACTTAAACTAAGTTATTTCAAGTATCTTTATTAGCAATACACAAAATATTCTATCGATTATGAGAAGCAAACTACATTGCATTGAATATATTTCCTATCACATAATTCAGATTTATCTTTTTGAATATTTAATCTACTATATACTTTATTTTTTGAGTCTCAGCTTGGTTAATATATTTTCACTCGTGTGATTTATATTGTCACGATCCAAATCGCTCTCCGTAGGATGTCATGATGGCGTCTAGTCTTAAGGACTATGTAAGCCTAAAATTTACTGAAATAATAATAATATTAAATAATGTCTCACAAATGCGAATTAGAAATCTCTGTACAAGATTTACAATCCAAAAATTCGAAATAGAGATAAAACAATGCAAACACAATATCAGAAAGTGATTCTGAAGCCTGCGAAGGCAGCAACACGTGTACCTTGAGTCTCTACAATAAGATCCGCACTGTTAGCTAGCGATCAACTCACTCTGAAATACCTATATTTGCACCAAAATATGTAGAAGCTTAGTATGAGTACATCACAGCAGTACCCAGTAAGTATCAAAACTAACTTTAGTGGGGTAGTGACGAGGGAATGTCAAGACCGTTACTGAACTAAATAACCTAGACAAGAATAGGTGTAGATCTAACATAGCACAATATCTCTATAAAGCTATGTATAAACAAAAATAATATGGTATTTGCTATAAGAAATAAAAGCAACAATTAGCAGCGGGACACAATAAGAATAATATAGTAGAGTAAGCTAAACACAGTTTAAATTCGGTTACAACAAATAAAGGAAAGACAAGTAACAACTCGATAAGAATAACCGCTTTCATATCGGTTTGATCCAATGATCTTTACGAGGTATCAAACATCAAAATAGTCACAATTCACAAGTCTTGATTTGTGAACCCTAAACACTTGGAACCTTTTGCCCTCAATACAACTAGTAACGTCACGGACGATGCACGTGCCAATAGAACCATTCTCACATAGGAGACAAGTAGACGAGGGTGTATAGAAATAATCAATGATATTAAGATCCAACTTCTTAAACCGATAAGGGTGATTAACTACGTGTACGTTGGTACAAGTATTCTATCACGGTTCAGCCCAGCTAGTATGAGTAGAGAAAATAAATGATACGTAAGAACGATTCCCACATTTTGCACAAGTTAAAACTCACACATATTAGGCATGTCACTACAAAAATATCAACAACAACAATGCCCAAAGTCTATCACAAGTCATCACAAATCAATCCCTAATATAGTCCACCTTATCTCGCCACGAATGCAATAACAAAATAAATGATGTCCTTGTCTCGCCTCACGCGCATAGTAATGTTTAAACCTTGTACTGGCACAAGCGCAAAGACACATATATAGCCGTTTTGTCATGCCGTATGACACGGCAAAAACATCGTGCAAACACCGGAAGAAATTCTCCTAACAATATCGCGTGCCAAAAACACAACAATACAATAGATTGGACTTCACATTATGTGTCCATATCCTCTAAACAGTTCAAATACCACAACCGCACATAGCCCTCGGCTCAACAAACGGAATACAACAGTAACAACCACAACAATACACGAGAATACGACAGGTAAATCAACCCAAGAGCTTTAGAATAGAAGAAGCTCTAGTACGAGCTCACAAAGAATAAACAAAATAGAGAATACTATTCACAATAAGCATAGCTTAATAGGGGAGAAATAATATGCAACGGAGGATTCCACAAAAGTACAATTCGACAACAACGGAGATAACAAGAGTCAACAATTCCACATAAGGATGAGATAATAGAAAAGATAATTGTAACCTCAATTAAGGATAAACAATTATAGAAGAGATCGTAATAATTTCAGTTAAGAATAAGCAATTAGGAAAGCATAGCTTGGCAATTGAAGAGGCACAACTACAGTTAAGGCACACGAAAGTCAAATAGGCAACAAGAGTGGAACAAGAAACAATTAATTCCAATTTAAAACACGTAGAGATGAAAATAGTAAATGAAAAACTTAACCATAGCAAAACAACTCCTTATCTAATGAACTAAAGAACATAAGAGCCCTAAAATTTTAACTTTCCAGAAATAAGTCTGAGTACGTACTCGTCACCTCGTGTGTACGAACTTTACATGACACAATTAGCAACAAAAACCCAAATCCTAAGAGGTAGTTCCTCCACACGAAGTTAGGCAAGATACTTACTTCAAAGAAGCTAGGCCGATACTCTAAAATGGCCCTCTCAAGCGAAACAACCTCTGAATGGCTCAAATCGAACTAATATAACTTTAATCAATAAATAAAGCTCATAAAAAATAATTTCGAATAATAAAGCTTCAATCTTTAAGAGAAACAAAAAAATCAACCTCAAGTCTTGCACCTTGAAACCCGATTAAATTAATAATACCAAAACATTCATTGCAATATGAATTCAACCATACCAAAATTATCAAATTCCAATACCAATTCGTCCCTCAAATCATCATTTTGCGTTTTGAAAGTTTTATTCAAAAATTCCCTTTTTTTTCACTTTGATTCTCACTATTTTGATGTTAATACTCAAATAAAATCATGAAATATGCATAGAAATTGAACAAGGGCATGTACCCAATGATTTTAGATGAATTCCGCTCTAAAAATCACCCATTCGGATCTAGGGTTCAAAACTATGACAAAATGAAGCAAACCCCCGAATTACAAAGCTGAAAATAAGCTTCAGATATCGCATTTACGATTGAGGGTTTGCAATTGTGAACCCTCACAAAAACGAAGAATCCTTTGCAATTGCAAACAAGAGTAGTGATTGAAAATGTCGCAATTGCGATATAAATATTCGCAATTACGATTACACCAGAATCAGCAGTCTCCTCGACGCGGAAATGAGGATAACTCTCTCATATGATGTTCAAATTAGATGATTCTTTTTTATATGGATCCATAATTACGATACGAATCTAGTGATTCAATAAAGAAATTTAGAGCTTATTTTATTAATGCGGAACCATTTATGCTTGGAAAAACAATGTCAAAGCATAACAACAAGTGCAACACAACCTTATCCTTTCCAAAATTCACCCAAGACACTTGGGGCATCGTTCAAACAAACTAACAAATCCTGTGACATAACAAGGACCTACTCAAGGCCTAAAAATACATCAAATAACATTGAAATTACGAATCACACCTCAAATCGAACTTAATGAACTTTCAACTTCTACAATTCGCTCTCTAATTATAGCGACCATAGCAGGTGCATGTCTAGATATATAACTGTATCTAATGGCATACTCTAAAACTAACATAGTGCGTTGGAACAACTACTCAAACTCCGTACTCCATGCATCCCGAAGGAACTAAAGAACAAACTCTCTCATGTACATCTCTAAAAACTGAGCCCATGAAAGTGAAGCTGCATCAAGCGGGCTACCCAACTCTCATGCTCTCTACCACTGATATGTCGTTCCCTTAAGATGGAACATATTAAAAGCAACTCCATCTGTATCCATAATACCCGTAGTGCGGAGAATGCAGTGCCATTCCTTGAGAAGCCCTATATACCCTCTAAAGCTAAACCACTGAAAGTAGGAGGGTCATACTTCATAAACCTTACAAGTCTAAGATGTTCTTTCTCAAATGCTGCTTCCCTAACCACGGGGTGAATTGGAACCACAGGTTGTGTCGTCAAGACACCTGGAACTGACCGACGTGAACTTGCTGCTCTAGAGTAGGGGCGGTGGAAGTCTAATTCCTTCCCCTGATCTCTGAAGTAGTTCGTGCAACTGGAATCAACCCGGCCTAAGCCAATGTACCAAACATGCTCAGTAACTATTGTAAAGTCTCCTAAAGTTTGAGGGTAACAGTAGGCGCCTCCGCTACCTGTCCCCCCATCCGGAGCTACTGGCCTCTCCTCAATTGTTGTACTTGTAGGTGCCCTAGCTGTGACACATGCTCCTCTTCGGCCTCTACCTCTAACTCCGCCACTAGCAATACCTGATCCAAGGGTAGAATCCTCAAGAAGTACAACTCGTGTCCTCACTATCTATGAGAGAATAGAATGATGAAAACTCAAAACCCGAGATTAATAAACTCGCACGATAGGAAATTAAAGAAATGAAATTGTCCTAACAGTTCCACATCCTCTCTTTGACAAGTACATACATCTCTCTACCAATCCACAAGACTCTACTAAACTAGCTTATGACTTGTTACACCTATGAACCTAGAGCTTTGATACCACTTGTCACGATCCAAATCTCCCTTCGTATAATGTCGTAGTGGCACCTAGTCTTAGGGACTAAATAAACCTAATATTTACTGAAATAATATTAATATTAAATAACAACCGACAAATATGAAGTATAAATCCTTATACGAGATTTATAATCCCAAAGTTGATAGTGCAAGTCATAAGCTCTACTAAGTTTACTAGAAAGAACTTTGTTTCAAAATAGAGATAAAACGCTGCAAGGACAATATCAGAAGGTGACTTTGAAGCCTACGAACCCAACAACAGGTGTATCTCGAGTCTCTACAATAAACTCCGAACAGCTAGCTAGAGATTGACTAACTCTAAAATACCTAGATTTGCACCAAAATATGTAGAAGCGTAGTATGAGTACATCACAACAGTACCCAGTAAGTATGAAGTCTATCCTGAGTGGAGTAGTGATGAGGAAAAGTCAAGACACCTACTAGACTAAATAAGTTGGAGAAGTATAGGTGTAGAACTAATAGAGTACCATATCTCTACAAAGCTATTTGTATAATGACAAATGTAGACATGTGATTTTTGACTCTCCCCATGATTCTTTATATTTTAGCATGTAAATATTTAATTTAGGCCTAATATCGATATTTCAACTAATTTTGACTCATTTATTTTATTTTATTACAAGAAAATAAAAATTACAAAAAATAGTTTCATTAATATTTTGTATTCATTTTTTATCTTGAAAAATACCAAAAATAGTATTTTAACGGCCAATCTTATTTTAATAGTTTTTTACTTAAAAAGGAATAATTAATAAATAAGATCGTATTTTAGTCTCGTTTGCGGGGAAAGAATAAAATCGGGCTCAAACAACCCATTTTAGGCCTAATTTTCGAACATAGCCCATATCCCGAGCTCATAATTCCTAGGATCATACCCCTTAACCCTAAAAAAACCCTAAAAAACATATATCCCTACACTCTACAATGAGAGAAATGAGGATACACAAAAAAGATAGATCTAGGAAAAAGTTGAAGAGCATCGTTTGGACCTAAGCTATGGGAGACAAGCCCTAGAAAATCTGAAATATTGTCAGCTAACCTAATAAAGAGGAGCAGCGCCGATTTTCATCAAAAAAGACCTCCCTGAAGCTTCTTATTCTTCAAAACGACCCACCGCAAACGAACCAGCAACTAAATAACCTAAACCAACCGCTGTTCAGCGGAAGCTAGAAGCGACGTCGCCTTCACCCCAACCCGCTGAAAACCAGTTCCACCCTTCAAAATCTCGACGCTAAAAAGACACTTGATATCCCTTTCCTCTTCGTCACTTCTCATCTGCTTTTAAGACCAACTTCATACAAAAGATTTATAGCTGTGTTTCTACCATTTCACACTTGAAAACAAGAAAAAGAAAAATTGAAGAGCTTTATTTGATCAAATAAAAATAGAGTGATAGGTTCTGTTCACATCGTTCAACATTTTATCTTCCTTTTCTGAGTTTTTGATTTCGAAAGCATGGATTCCAGTCCGTCTTGGTTTCAAAATTTCCAATGCCAAATCGAGTTCCCAGCTGTTGCTTGAGGTTCCAGTATTATTTCTGCTCGTGTTTACTGAACTTCAGCCCTCTTTGTTGTGCTATTTCTTTGGCTCTTTAAATTGTTTCTTTCCCAACTAGGTATTCAACTGTGAATTAAAGTTTTACTTGGACATAATATAAACCATTGTTGGAATAAATCCGATTATAAAACTAAAGCCTTCATATCGAATTATTTGGAACTATAACATAAGCGGAAGCGTACCTGAATCCATAGGTGGAAGCTCCTTGATCCGGCTTGAAGATTGTCCAAGGTTTGGCTTTCCACTTGATGTGCAAGACAATGGTTTGCTCTCTAATTTCAATGGGAAGAAGAAGAGAATGTCTTGAATCAAATGGGAACCATAACCTAGGGGTGTTCAAAACCGATCCGAAACCGAAAACCGATCCAAACCGAAGCTTAACGGCTTAATGGATGGGGAACGGATTGAATTTTTTTTATTAACGGCTTATCGGTTTGGGGATGAATTATTCAATTTTCTTAACGGCTAATCCGTTAACCCGTTAAGAATATAAAAAAATAAATAAATAAATAAATAAATAAATAAATAAATAAATAAATATATATATATATATATATATATATATATATATATATATTATTTAGTGATAGAATTGAGTTGTCTAATACATATATGGTTCTATGTGTGTCATGGAAAAAAGAAGAATTGAAAGGTTGGTTATACTAGAGGAACGACACCCCATGAAATAGATTTGTGCATTTTGGATGATTGCTTGTGGAAAATGGAGAACGATAGTTATTTATAGAAGAGGAGTGTAGAGAGTAGAATTTACCAGAGCACTTTAGTTTTTAAAAGTTCATTGTGGGAGCTGAATGAAAATTTGCGCGACAGATTTTTTTGGTTATATCCGAAGCTTATGAGTACACATGTGGTGTGGCCTCTAACAGAAGATAAGTTCTGTTTTATTTTTCTCGATACTGAACTGGTAGTGAATTTATCTATTTTATAATCTACATGCTGATGGCGATTTTTTCATTAGCTACATCATATTGCCTCTAAAATATTATTTTTTATGGTAATTCATTATTTCTAAGACGAGGAGAATAAGAGATATTTAGTGAACATGTATGTTAGGCCGATAAACCGCCCATTAACCGCCCTATAAGAGCTAACCCGATACCAATCCGCCCGATATCTTATCGGGTGGCTAACAGATTAATATATTTAAAAGCCGATAACCGTTAAGCCAAACCGTTATGAGTAAAAGCCGCCCAATCCGCCCGATGAACACCCCTACCATAACCCCCTTATAAGAATGTAACTTAAGAAAACTCAAAGGTCACAAGAATGTAACCTTAGTTACATGTATGTAACCTTAGTTAGCCCATCATTAACTAAGGTTACTCTTTATGGGTATCTACACAAGAAATTATACCCTATACTTTATATGACAATGTATTGGCCTCCTTAATAATAATGTCCAAAAGACCACTAATTTAGGCCAAACCAAACGATAGCACATAACATATAATTCATCCATATATTGTCCATATGTATGTAGTATAAGTCCATATATCTAACAACCATGTCTTCTACTCCTCTCCATGAAATGTTGATACATTGTTCTCTTTTATATGATTTACTCCTTTTCAGAGTAATTAGTCTGTTAGAAAATTTAAACTTGTTTTAGCTTATAGCATTGTAATCAAATTCTGGAGGGGAATTACAGTTGTATCCAAATTTTGCGAAACATGCTTGGTTTTGGTCAATAGAGTGGTTGTGTGTAAGGTATAATAGAATTTATTGATTGATAAATTGGTTGTTCGTATAATATGAGATTTCCAATAAGATGTCATTTCGTTTGAAAACCCAAATTTCGGCTCTTTGCATTTTTTGGGGACGTAATTGGGACTCCTCATTTGTAATTTATTTGAGCTACACTTTTCGTGCCACGGTTTGAAAAGGAAGTAAAGGATTAATCGACATTCAAGGCCCAATAATTTCCTTAGCCCATTTGTTTATTGATGAACAAGAGGACTAATTTTGTCTCCAAGCACATGGTTTGAAAGGCACGTACCAAAGTTTTATTTCATATGAATGGATCAAAATCTCAACTCCAACAGTTCCTTTGCCATGCTACGTAGCCTTACAATGAACCTCAAAGTAGTTATAATAAACAAATCACGAGTACTTGTAGTTTGCTTTAGGTATGATTGAATAAAGTGTCATGGCTACGGGTAGGGTTCCCCTGACATGTTGAGATACATAATTTCTAAATCTAGGTGTACATTTCATGTGATCCGATTCTAATTTCCAACAAGATTAAATAGAACATATCGTAAAATGCAGGTGTATTTCATGTAGCGTGGCTTACGATGTGTTTTAAATAACCTTGAATTTTCCTAAAACATTAAAAGCAGTTAAAAGTTAATAATGCACAATAGGTTTAAAACATGTAAAAATCAGATAACTAGCCCAATAATTAAAGTTGACGAACCATGCTAAAACCATAAAACTCGTGAATTCCTAACACCTACTCCCTGGTTAACATAATTCCTTATCTGGATTTATGTGTTCGCGGACTATATAACAGAGTCAATCTTTCCTTGATTCGGGATTTAAAACTGGTGACTTGGGACTCCATAAATTATCCCAATGTCGACTCTGAATAATAAATAATAATCTCGTTTTGATTGTCACTTTAAATAGATAAAACTCCCTTATACCCTTTTGTGGGAGGAGAAAGGAGGTGTGACAGCTCTGACGACTTTGGTGGGGAAAAGAACCCAGAACTTCTGGTTCAGGGTTCAGAATTTGAGCTTAGAATATCTGTTATAATTGGCTTTATTTATTATATGATTTTTTACATGTTTTGGCCTAATGTACTTAATGCCACTTTTTATCGCTTTGAGATTGTTTGAACTGTATAAAAATTGTTACATAACCCTCCTCTCTCTGAGTCTTCTAAATTATCTGGGAAGTGTTCATTTCGTATATTCCAATTTAAGAACAACGTTCGGACAAGTAGCAAAGACGGTGAAGCTTTTGTATTTCCGGTAGGCTGCACCTTCTCCCCCCCCCCCCCTTCTTGGCTCGAGAAGTCTGCCTAGGTAAGCCAGGTCTAGAACAAGTAAACACGGGTTTTTAAACCTGCAGTAACATAGCTTCATGTCAGATCCCTAAAAGAAACGTTTGTTACACCACATGTATTTGACTTAGGTGGCTCAACATAGAGATTGGGTCCTTCTAGGACAAGTGTACCCAAAAATAAAAGACCATCTTGATGCATCCTTTGTGCTACATGTTGCTATAACGACCTGACTTGCCGTTTTGCCTTTTATAACCCTATTCCCTTAAATAAAACTTCTCGTGCTTGTTTTACCTAACTTACGACTTGCGGAGATGGTTGGTTCGGGAGTTAGAAGAGCTTTGAGTGAAATATGTCCATTTGTTTCTATAAGTTTCTCTTAAAAGGTCAAGTTTGACTTCGGTCAACTTTTTGGAAAAACATACCCAGATTCATGATTTGACGGTCTCGGAGGGTCTGTGAAAAAATATGGGACCTGGGCGTATGCCCGGAATCGAATTCGAGGTCCCTAGCTCGAGTAATAAATTTTTATTGAAAATTTGTTAAATTGAAATCCTAAGAGTTTAATAAAGAGGAAAATGCTTGGTTATGTTGGTATCAGGCCCGTATGTTGGTTCCGAAGCCCGGTACAAGTTCGGTATAATATTTTGTCTTGTCTGTGAAATTTGGTGAGAAGTGGGATTAATTTGACATGATTTGGAATTTAAAAGATAGGAATTTGGATGTTCTTTAGGATTTCGTGTATTTTGGTGTTGAATATGTGGTTTTAGGTGTTATTTCGGCAATTTCATTGCTTGAGCAAGATTGCACAATGTTGTAAGGATTGCATGAGTTTTCAGAGTAGAGCCCCGAGGGTTCAGGTGAGACTCGGGCATGATTGAAGGTAGAAAAAACACACCAGTTTTTCTGGTATTTTTGCTGGTGCTACAGATCTCGCAGTTGCGAGATGGTCATCACAATTGCGAGGTTGGCATCGCATTTGCGAATTAGGCTGGCTAGGGAAGTGGTCGCATTTGCGATTTTTTGCTTCGCATTTGCGAACCTAGTTGGGTCCGCTTTTGCGACCCCTCTATCGTATTTGCGACCAAGGGAGAAAAAGGGCCCAATTCGCATTTGCAAACGTATTGTCGCAATTGCGACTTCGCATGCTAGTCTGGTGTCGCAAATGTGACATCAGAGGCCTGGGCATAGCTCTTAAAAATAGGACTTAATGCATTTATTTCATTTTAACACTACACTTAGGCGACTTTAGAGCTTTCAAAGAGGGGAATTCAATATAGCATCGTGAGGTAAATACATTTTACTTAATGTGAGTTTAATACTTGGGTTTAGGGTAGATTTACACACTAAATTTAGTGAAAATTAAGGGGTTAGAGCAAGACCTAGGGGTTTAACAAAACTTAGATTTAACCACGAAAATTGTTATGAAATGAACTAGAAATCATATATTATTGATCCTTTGGTTGTAGAGAACAAATTCCTTCGAAAAATATCGGGATCCGGGCACGTGGGCCCCGGGCCGAAATTTAGGAAACTTGTGAAAAAGGTTGGAAAAATTGCTTAAATAGTTAGAGTTCGATCTCTTCAGCCTATATTAACTAGTTCTTACTTCCGTTAACTAGCTTGTGATCGTTCGTCTCCAAAATAAGGGCTTGGGTTTGTACTTGATAATTGGTAGTGCGATTCGGAGTGAGGTGAGTCTGCTTTCTAACCTTGGAAGAGGAATTGTCCCCATAGGAATAATTGAGAATTTGCTACTAATGTGGGGGCTACGTGCGTACTAGGTGACAAGAGTCCGTGCATAGCTACTATGATATTAATTGCTTGGGTAGCTTAGGACCCACATCATGCCTAATTTGTGATTATCTTTATAATAACTTGATAATATGATCATTTACGATATGCTAGAGACTTGGGAGAAATAAAAGTGAGCATGTGAACTTGTTAAACCCTTGCAAGAATTTATTTGTATATAAATGAACCTTCATGTGTATTCTTGATGTTTTCTTGATATTTATGGATTGGATCGATCGCCTCGGTATAAATAGATATATCTATGGTTCGCACCGTCCGATCCTCGACAGTGCACAGTTTATTTTCTGTTGGAGCGGGGCGTCGACCTCGGCATGATTGCACATGATATCTTTTTGAAGCTCATACATAACATGTTTTCTTGCTAATTATTTGAAAGGGGTAAATGGTTAACTGAAACATAGCCAATAAACTGATTTTTGCTTTTCGTTATAAACTGTTGATTCTCATGCTTAGTATAGCACTTCATTACACTATTTTGACCTTAGTAAGTATCAAGTCGACATCTCGCCTCTACTTCTTCGAGATTAGACGGGATACTTACTGGGTACGTATTGTTTATGTACTCATACTACACTTCTGTACTTATTTGTACATGATCTAAGGAAGGTACATCTGATTACCAGTCTGGTGCACGCCCCTAAGCTAGTGACTGAGATTTCCACAGTGAGCTGCTTCCCTTCTATGCCGTTGAGCAGGCGAATGGAGTCTTTCTTTACTTTTGCTGCCTTTTCTACCTTAGTCGGTAGGATAGAGATATTCTTCTGTATATTCTACTAGAAGCCCATACTTGTGACACCGGGTTTTAGCACACACACATTGGTAGACTTATTTTTTGGGTTGTATAATTATGTTACTTACATTATCTATAACTTTTGGTTTTGAATCCAAATTGGAGTATTTATATCACTTAAATTCTGATAAAATTAACATAAGAAGTTAGTAATGTTTCTGCATTGGCTTGCCTGGCAACGGCGTCGGGCACCTTCATGACCTATCACGGAAATGGGTCGTGACAACATGGTATTACAGCACTAGTTTCACGTAGGTCTCACAAGTTATGGGTAAACCCAATAGAGTCTTGTAGATCGGTATGAAGATGTGTATCTTCGAGCGGCTATAAGGTATTAGGAAAGACTACTCTTCATTCATTTCCTGTCGTGCAGTGGATGGTATACTGAATTTCCCTCTTCTACTCTCTCACAGATGGTGAGGACAGGCGCGGCTGATGTTCCAGATCCGGGCGGAGCCGCTCCCCCCGTTGCTAGAGGCTGACCCAGAGGCCGGGGGATAGCACCGACCCGTGGTAGGGGATGAAGGCATCCCATAGCTATTCCAGTGGCACCACCAGCGGATCCTGCGGGAGATCCTACTATCGAGGAGCAGGGAGAGGTGCCCGCAGCTGAGCCCACACCGGCAAATTTCATGACAGCACTAGGATTCCTAGAGGTTATGGGCCGTATGCTATGGTTCATGGATACTATGACTCAGACTGGTTTATTTCCAGCGGATCCAGCTACTTCACAGGCGGGAGGGGGAGCATTGACCCCTACTGCTCAGGCTCCAGACCATGCAGCTATAGTATATCAGACTCTGAATACACTACCCCCAGATGGGGCTCAGCCAATTGCTACAGTGGCACCCCAGCCTAGTCTAGCTACGGATGGCGATCCGCAGAAGTTATTGGACATATGAACTAGACTCCAACCTCCTATTATTGGGGGTGAGCGACATGAGGATACCCAGGACTTCATCGACATGTGCAGGGATAGACGGCACAACATGAGGATATCAGAGTCACATGGAGTTGACTTCACTGCTTTTCAGTTGGAGGGAAGGGCCCGTAGATGGTGGCAGTCCTATGTTCTTGGCCGCCCAGCAGGGTCTCCTCCCGTGTCAGTTCACACAGTTATTCTTAGATCGGTACATTCCACCCTCTGAGAGGAAAGAGCTGCGGTATCAGTTTGAGCATCTTGAGCAGGGTCAGATATCGGCGATTGATTTTGAGGCAAGGTTCTATGAGCTGTCTCGCCATGCACTTATGATACTTCCCACAGAGGCTGAGAGAGTGCGGATATTTGTTGTAGGATTACACCCCACTATTCCATCCAACATGGCCTTGGAGGTAGATATAAGCACTGGGTTTCATATAATGGTTGAGATTGCCCGTAGGATTAAGGGGTATCGTTAGAGGGGTAAAGAGCAGATGCAATAGGATAAGAGGGCTACATTTTCGGGAGAGTTCAGAGATGCCCCGGCTAGGGGTAGAGGCCACTTCGGGAGGGGTCAGCTCAGCAGGCCCCCGCACTCCGCACCACCACCCCCTCCCCGAGGTGCTCTAGTGAGGCCTTATTTCACTGTCATGCCAAAGAGTTCTTATCGCACTCAAGGTGCCTCCAGCGGATATTCAGGTACTCCGGACTCTTCTAGTTCCTATTTCAGTGCTATGCCGGAGAGTTCATAGCCCCCCCTGACTATCCAGGCTTCTTTTAGTAGATCTACGGGTTTTCAGGGTCAGCCCTCCAGGTAGCAGGTCGCCACATCGCATAGTTATGTTGAGTGCGAAGACCCTAGTCACATGAAGAGACACTGCCCGGACTTTGAGGCATGACAGTACAACAGGGTCAACAGCCCATGATTTCAGCACCAGTTGGCCAGTCACCTAAAGGTGGAGGGCAAGCTGCTAAGGGCCGTCTTAGAGATGGAGGTCAGGCAGGGAGAAGGTATCTAGCTAGTGCTCAGTCAGATAGAGGCCAATCGCCAGCGCTCTAGCCAGATTCTATGCCCTTCCAGCCAGGACATATAAATCGTGACATAAATATTTGAATATCAACAGTCATATAAAACCATAACCCCAGAATAAACGATTTTAGCCACACATAATGTAGCAATCTTAAGTAATTCCAAAGAATGTGAACAACTAGTTTTTGACCACACTCAAATTTTATACTATTTTAATGTAAATATTCCTGAGAAGATACTCCTAAGTCAAAAATCATCATATGAAACTATTGAAACCATCAAAATACCGTTCCGGATTCGTCTAGATAAAAATCAAATTCTCATAAACTCTTTCAACTTAAGCCTCCAATCAAGTGAGTAATTGTCCCAAACCAACCCAACAAATCACATAATCATAAGTACGCATATGAAAATACCAAATAGGAAATTGGGGCTAAAATACTCAAAACGACTGCCGCAGTCGTTGCAATGACTTTTGTAGTTAAGAATACTGTAACAATTAAGGAAAAAAGTATTTTCATCTTCTCTAGATATCTGCAACATTACTCTTTCTTCATAATATATCTGTTCCATAGCTATATTTAAAGTTTCCGAAGAAGTTCTTCCAAAAAAAATAGGGTGGGTTTTCCCCATTGACTACCTCCATGAAAAATGTTTTTACAGAGAAAAGAGATTATTTCTATTATCATAGTATAGCGGAAAGAAGAGGAAAGTAATTCGAAGAAATTAAAACGCTAAAATAATAAAGCTTTATCAACTGTATCAATACAACTTAATTATCATTTACTCTGTTTAATGTAATTGTCTTCCTACAAATGTCTTTTCATTTACCTGGTTAATTGTAGTATAAATTTGTTGATCACTTGTTGGAAGATAAATTTACTTTTAGGTACAAAAATGTTATGCATAAGTAGGATCTAAAAGAAGGGGAAAATAGCCTTTAAGTTTTATAGGGTAATTTTAATAATCTAACTTTATTTTTAGAGGCTCTCTCTACTTTTGTATTGAAAGAGAGGCCAATTCTGAGTTTACAAGGAGAGGAGAGAAAATTGCAGATAGAGGGAGAAATAACTACTTCTGTATATTGAAGAAATGAAGTAGTTAGTTATTATACTTATACCCCTCAACTACATATAATACAACTCTTATGCCTTAACTAATTCAATTAATTAGCTAGTCTATTGATTCTCTTTACAACTATCATTGTATAATGTACAACATCTATTGATATGACTAATTTCTACCCTCCCTCTCAAGTTGGGTGTTGAGAAGATGTTTATCATCACCAACTTGCCAACCATTTCACTGTGCAATTGTTTTCCGAGTGCCTTAGTCAGTATGTTTACAATTTGGTTCCTGCTTTGGACATGTGTTGTTTTGATCAACCTTTGTAATTTTTCTGTAATAAAGTGACAATCAATTTCTATATGCTTTGTATGCGCACGATATATTGGATTAATTGCAATTTGTAAGGATGCTTTATTGTCACAATGAAGCTTCATAGGTAAGCCAGCCTTTACTCCCCCTTCTTCTAACAACCCATGCATCCATACTAACTTAGGCACAATAGTGGTCATACTTATATACTCAACCCCTCCAGTACTCTAATTCTTGGATTTCTATGAGATAATGGAATCTCCTAGTTTTATGCAATTTCATAAGACTGACTTCTTGGTCATTAAGAAAGATACCAAATCTGCATCACAAAATGCAGTCATTTTTCCATTAGCTTTGTTGCTCATTAACAGTCTCTGTCCTGGTAAACCTTTCACATATTTTACTACCCTAAAAGTTGATTCATAGTGAGCCTATTTTGGATCATTCGTAAACTGATTCGGAACTTGAGCTACAAAAGATATGTCAGGTCTTGTGATTACCAGGTATAAGAGCCTCCTAATTATCCTTCGATATACTCTTCTATCTTTTAGATCTTTATGAGTTGTTTGTCCTCCATAATGCTTATCATATTCTACACTAGTGAGTTTCAAGTTCTGATCCATAGGTGAATCAGTTAGCTTTGCTGCTCCCAATCCACATTCTGATACAAGCTCCAGTGCATATTTTCTTTGGTTTATATGGAATCCCTTGCTTGACCTTGCAAACTCTATTCCTAGAAAGAATCTCAACTCTCCCAAGTTCTTCATTTTGAAATTTTCATTTAAATAGTTTTGGCCTTTTTTGAATTAGCTCCCGACCACTCCCTGTAATTAACAAATCATCAACATAAACCAGGATAATAACTGTGTCATTATTCTGTATCTTCGTGAATAGAGAGTAGTCAAGCTTGTTTTGTGTGAAGCCAGAATGTATAAGAGCTGATGTGAGCTTCAAATTCCATTTTCTTCTAGCCTGTTTAAGACCATACAGGGACTTGAGAAGCCTGCACACTTTAGTCTCCCCTTGACTACCAAATACCGGAGGCAAAGACATGTATACCTCTTTAGAAAGATCCCCTTGGAGGAAAGCATTCTAGATATCTATTTGGAATAAAGGCCAATTATGTTGAATTGTAATAGCCACAACACTTCTGATAGTGACCATCTTAACCACTAGATAAAAAGTCTCAAGATAATCAAGATCATCTTGTTGAGTGAACCCCTTTGCAATAAGTCTTTCCTTAAACCATTGCATATTCCCATAAGCTTTATACTTCACCTTAAAGACCCATTTACGCTCAATGGGAGTTTTTCCTGCAGGCAGATCCACCAATTCTCAAGTGTGATAGTCAATGAGAGCCTACGGTTCAAGGTTCATATCTTGAACCCAATTACTATCAATAATAGCTTGCTCAAAAGAGTGGGGCTCTACAATGGAAGAAAAGGCAGTAAAACGTGCCCTATAAAGAGGAGATAAGGTAGAATAACAAAGAGAAGCAGATAAAGGATAAGGAGTATGAGAAGACTTAGTGACAGGAACATAATATGTAAGCCTGATATGAGGCTTAGAGGTTTTGAGGGATCTTCTAAGACCAGTAGGTGAGGAAGGAGAAGGATGAGGAAAATGACATGAAGAAGACTTAGAAGGAGCAGTAACAAGAGTAGAAGGTAAGAGGGGAAAAGCAGGATTAGAATTAGACTGAATAGTAGATGTGGAAGATGAAGGATGAGAGATTTCAGGAGTTGAGGGTGAAGGAATATCTAAGCTTGGCATGGGAATGGTAGGAAAAATATCATCAATATCTGGCAGAGAAATTGTGAAAAAAAAGTTCAAGGCCATTATCAGTTTTGATGACTTTAATAGTGGCAGAGAAATTGTGTTTTAGCTAGGGTGAGAAAGGATTTGATTAAAAAAGATAGGCATCACTTTTCATTGCCATCAAATAAATCCATGTCATTCTAGAGTAATAATCCACAATAGTAAGGAAGTATCTATATCCACTATAAGTATATTGTCCATATGAACCCCACACATCCATATGTAGAATTTCAAAAGGAGATACAGTTTTCTTGATACTTGTACGAAACGAAAATTTAGTTTGCCTGGCTAAAGGACAAACAGTACAAGAGAAAGAGTCATTATTCAATAATTGATTACAATGACTGGATTTTATTGATGAGGAGTGAGAGAAGTCTGAAAGTGATGTGTGAAGAGCTATAGAAGAGGTTGTAACTGGAATAGGTGTACTGAGTACTGAAAGGGAAGACTGCTCAGGTCCTTTGACTGGTAATAGCTTCTTGGTATGTTGAAGTATGTAAAGACTATCCTTCTCCTTACCAATTCCCCCCACCTTGCCAGTGCAAAGATCCTAAAAGATGCAAAACTCATGGAAGAATAAAGCACAACACTTCAATTCCTTGGTGAGTTTGGAGATAGATATTAGATTATATTGGAAGTTGGAATATGTAACACATATTACAATGAAATCTAATTTGGTAATGCCAAGGATCCCGTATGTGTTACTGAAGTTGTGTGCCCGTTAGGTAGGTGCACTTTGTTGAAATTAGATTTAACCGGAGTAGATTCAGTTAAAAGGTTCAGACTAGAAACCATATGATTCGGGGCTCCAATGTCAACCACCCATGAATTAGGTTCAGAACCTCCAAGCAAACAAGTATTAAGAAGTTCTTTTATACCTGCCATATTAGATCTTGCCTCTGCAATAGTTTTCTCTTAGTTTATCAACTTCAAAAGTTGTTGATATTTATATACAGTAAACATTGGCAATGCAGTTGGTGCTACTATCTTCTGGTTCTTCCACAAAGTTAGAATTATTTTCTTATTCTCCCATGTAATTCCATGAACCTTGTGACCTATCAAAGCCCTTTCTTCTGTTAAACTTATGATCTGGGAGATATTCAACCAACTTGTAACAATTCTCTTTCAGATGCCCCTTCAAATGACAATAATCAGAGTCATCCTATTATTCTTCTTGAACTTATTATTCTGAGTCAGCGCAAAGGCTGTTGGATTAGTCATAAGCATCTACTACAATCCTATACTGAGTGCTGAATCATACTGGATTCTGTTCTTTGACTCTCATCTTGCATAATTATGTTGTTAATTAAGTGTTGGCATTGGTACAGTCAACAGTACTTGACTCCTTTCTTGTTCATAAGATTCATTTAATCCCATCAGGAACTAACTAGCTTCTCTTGCTCCATATGTTCTGCATACTTCTTGTGCTTCTCACAATCACAAGGAAGTGGTATCATTGACCAATATTCATCCCAAGCATTTTTCAATTTTGAAAAATATTCTGAAATTGAGGTAATCCCTAGTCTCATGGTGCAAATTTCACGTAACAATTGATACACCCTAGTTCGATTCTTTTTATCAAAACGTTATTTCAAATCTATCCAGACATTGTGTGCATTAGTCGAGTACATTAATCCATTTGCAAGCTCTTTCGATACAGAATTAATAATCGAGGATAGCACAAATGCATTACATCTTTCCCAAAATGCTCTAAGTCATCTTTGTAATGTAGGTTCTCTTTGAGACACTTGCTATCTCTAAACACTAATTTATTTTTCGCCAAGAATGGGACTCTGATTGAATTACTCCATGCAATATAATTTTTAATTCTAGTTAATTGTTGTGGAATTAAGATACTACCTGGTGTGTCTGATGGATATGGGTAGAGAGGATGACGAGGATGAATGTCAGTGAATTACTCCAAATTGCTTTTCTCTAGACCTGTGATTCCTTGCTTCATTTTCAAACTGAATTTCTCAGCAATAGACACGATTGAAATGCGGAACCTTGTGTATCAGTGAGATTTGCAGTGAGAATGGCCTCAATTACATGCAATTGGATCGATTACGGATAATTGGAAAAAACTAGGGTTTATTCGAAATTACTTCTCCCAAATCTTCGATCTTCAGCTAAATTATAGTAGAACACTACTAGCTATCCTCCAATTCTTTGATTCGTAATTCAAAAAATGCCATGAATTTATGGTTCTGATATCATATTGAAGGAGAGGCTGATTCTGAGTTTACAAGAGGAGAGAAAATTGCAGATACAGAGAGAAAGAGCTACTATGTATATTCAAGAAATGAAGTAGTTAGTATTGCACTAGTATCCCTCAACTATATATAACACAACTCCTATGCCTTAAGTAATACGATTAATTAGCTAGTCTATTGATTCTCTTTACAATTATCACTATGACTACAATTGCATATGTACAACATCTATTACTATGACTAATTTCTACATTTGTATAGCATGACAATTTTAACTTTAAAGTATTTCTATTTTTAGTACAATCTGATATGATCTTTTTAATCATCAAAATTTATAATGTTCTTGGATAGTGAGATTAGGATTGATGTAAACTCCTTTCCATGTCGCCAAGTTTTCCTTGATATTTTAAGTTTTTAACGCATTATATGAAAGGCAGCAACTTGTTGATTAATAAAACATTTATTATCTTATTTTATGGTCATGTTAAGAACGCGTATTTCTATGTCTTTTAATTAATGCGGAACTTCATATTACTTGTATGTATAGTGACACAGGAATGGACTGAATTTTCTTGTTTTATGTATCAATTTCAAAGTTACAACTTTTATCATTGTGAATGAGAAAGTTTGACAAGCTAAAAAGTTCATTGAATATTAAAGTAAGATCTACATAAGTGAATTATTTTCACTAGCTTTAAAGGCTCAAGTGACTTTTGGGATTGAATATGACTAAAAGTACCGTTGTAAAGACTAATACTTTGTTACACTTGGACACTATTTTGGTAGCGAGTCAAAATTTATAATTAAACTATTGAAGTAAGATTTAAGACTGACCTTAAAAGTTTGGCATCCTTGTAGTTGTAGGAAACATATTAGCTTCTTTAATTTAGGTCTCTCAAGAAAATCATAAAAACCAGTTTGAACCATTAAATTGTGTGATAGTTGATCTATAGGTATACATAAACAGATTAGTATCCGTTCCATTAGTTATAAGCAAATGTATAAACAGATAAAAAAACCACCTACAACACTAGGAACGAACAGGGGAAAGACTCAAAAGAAAAAAGAAAAAAAAGGTAACTAAATTATTTTTTTTATCACCAAGATAAGATAATTACAATTTTTTTAGCTAGAGGCTACAGCACAACCCATTCTGCGGTCTTATCTAATGAAGCTAAAAAACAAATAAAACCTGCCAATACTTGGCTTAATGGAATTAAGAAGCCCTCCTCCTAGGGAAAGTTTCTTCTTAGTCCCGTGTCTAAGCCTACTATGAGTAAATGCAAAAGTAAAAATAATAACAATAATACACAGATGCAAAACTAGAGCTATCGATCACGGAATGGGCAAAACTGGACCGCTACAAACTGGACATGTATTGTTCCTTGTCAGTAGCCACTTCTTGGCGCAATCTGCATGAAAGTCATGGCCACAGTGTAGTGTGCCAATGATATCTTCATCTTCATATTCATATGCACATATGAAACATGCATCTTTTTCCTCATCATCACACATTGGACCATAATATGTTCTCGTTCCTAAATACTCTGATTTGTCAACCCCAAACTCCTCTTTTTCTATTTCTTTGACAAGATTATCATATATGTCAACCCCAACTTCCTCTTCTTCAATTTTTTCTTCAATTTCATCATCAAGACTATCATCAGATTGTGGCACCGGAAACGCATAATGAGTGATGCTATGATTAACGCCATACTCAAATATGTCAACTCCAAACTCTTCTTCTTCTATTTCTTTAACAAGACTATCATATATGTCAACCCCAAACACCTCTTTCTCCTCCTCTTCTTCTATTTCTTTAACAAGAGTATCATATATGTCAACCCCAAACTCTCCTTCCATTTTGTTATCAAGACTATCATATATGTCAACCCCAAACTCTCCTTTCACTGCGTTATCAAGTCTATCATATATGTCAAACCCAAATTCTCCTTCCATTTCGTTATCATGTCTATTATGTATGTCAACCCCAAACTCTTCTCTCATTTCGTTATCAAGACTATCATATATGTCAACCCTAAACTCTCCTTTCATTTCGTTATCATGTCTATCATATATGTCAACCCCAAACTCTCCCTCCACTTCGTTATCATGACTATCATATATGTCAACCCCAAACTCTCCTTCCATTTCGTTATCAAGAATATCATATATGCCAACTCCAAACTCTCCTTCCACTTTGTTATTAAAATTATCATATATGTCAACCCCAAACTCTCCTTCCATTTCGTTATCAAGACTATCATATATGTCAACCCCAAATTCTCCTTCCATTCCGTTATCATGTCTATCATATATGTCTACCCCAAACTCCCCTTCCACTTCGTTATCGAGACTATCACATATGTCAACCCCAAACTCTCCTTCCATTTCGTTATCAAGACTATCATATATGTCAACCCCAAACTCTCCCTCCACTTCGTTATCATGACTATCATATATGTCAACCCCAAACTCTCCTTCCATTTCGTTATCAAGAATATCATATATGCCAACTCCAAACTCTCCTTCCACTTTGTTATTAAAATTATCATATATGTCAACCCCAAACTCTCCTTCCATTTCGTTATCAAGACTATCATATATGTCAACCCCAAATTCTCCTTCCATTCCGTTATCATGTCTATCATATATGTCTACCCCAAACTCCCCTTCCACTTCGTTATCGAGACTATCACATATGTCAACCCCAAACTCTCCTTCCATTTCGTTATCAAGACTATCATATATGTCAACCCCAAACTCTCCTTCTACTTCGTTATCAAGACTATCATATATGTCAACCCCAAACTCTCCTTTCATTTCGTTATCAAGATTATCATATATGTCTACCCCAAACTCCTCTTTCTCCTCCTCTTCTTCTATTTCTTCTTCAATTTCATCATCAAGATTATCATCAGATTGTGGCACCGGAAACGCATAATGATTGACACTATACTCATCAGATATGTCAACCTCAAACTCTTCTTTTTCTATCTCTGCATCAAGTTTATCAAGAATACTATGTGACGGCACCCAAGAACAATGAGGCATGATACTATAATTGACACTCATTGGAGCTGTTGTAGCCATATGTCTGGGAACTTGATCTCTTGTTTGCGACAAAGTAGTAGTATGAGACATGTTGTAGAACAAAAGTTGTCGGGATTATATGGTTTTATGTTTAAAGAGTTAAATATATAGGCCGAATTAATACCCAATTTGATTGGGAATAGGACTAATACCGCGTTTCCCTTGGAGTCTTGCGTATCAAGTTTCTTTTCCTATTCTTTTATTGTCCTTTAGTCTATTTCTTCTTTTTTACTCTAGACTGGATAATTAGGCCCCTAAAATTATTCCTGTTCGATATTAAATGTGTAATTCAAATAATCATTACTTCTTATTGAGATAAGTAAAAAAAAATTAATCATTTGTTATCAGCTTGTTACCAATTATTAATAAATAAATTCTTACTTTATACTACTTTTGAGGGATTCGATTGAGGTAACTATAGATAAAAGTGGTAGATAATTAAAATAGTAGTCCATGAAACTTAACTGATTGAAGTTTTTACAATCTTTGATTTTGTATTTCTTTCAAGATCTTAGTATACTTGTGTCAAGCTAATAAGATCGTGACACTCTCCAGATTGGAATAAAAAGTGCTAGCAGAATTGTGCAAGTTGAAAAATTAAATTACTCGATTTAATATACATATATCTAAGAAATTTTATTCCAAGTGTCCATATTGGTTATAGATTAATGTGAATAGATACCTTGATTAATATTTTATTTAAGATTAACAATGCCTCTAGGAAAATGAATTACATGAATTGACTATATTATTAGTCACAAAAAATGTATGATAAAAATGCATCTAAAAGCCATGAATAATAAACTCCAAATAAAAATACATATGTATTTGTACTTCTAAAAAGAGACGAAACTCAAACTCAAATTGGGGAGTGACCCTTATAAACTTTGTACAAATTGCTTACTGACCCTTTTAAACTTTGTACAAATTGTTTACTGACCCATTTAAACTTTGGTAAGTGGATTCCATATTAGATAAAATTATAATTAAAATTAATCGAAAAAATTATTATTATTATTATTATTATTATTATTATTATTATTATTATTATTATTGTATTTATTATTTTGAACATATTATTTAATATACTTATCTTCGGAATGCAGTGAAACTCCTTTGGAAGTTTTTACTTCAATTTCTCTAGTTTCAAGTAGTTTTTTAGTTCTCTATTATAGGCATTACTATATTTTTATCATGAGAAAGCTGGAGTTGGGAAAAAAAAATATGGAGTGTCATCTTTATAAAGAGGTTGCAATTAATTTTCAAATTTTCGTTATTTCCTTATAGTTGTTATTTTGATCTTTTTAGTCTATAAAAAACTTGAGGCGAAATATTTTAGGAGACATATGTACTGGTTCCAGTTTGATATCTCAGTTTATGTATTTTTTAAAGTTTTATCCAGATATCCAAACTAGATTAAAACTAGTATTTCAAAATTGCACTTTGTATATATTATACTTTAGATTGTTGCAGCAGATAATTATCTTTTCTAAATATACCCATATTCTTGATTTTTTAAGTTGGATTGAGGGGTTCAAGCTTTCTACTCTTTATTGTTTGTCAAACATTAGAACCTCTCTGTAGGCAAACCATTTGCTCGCTATCTGTTGAGCATTTTGTTGATATTCAAAAGGCAAAATATCGATCTTCTTCCACTCCAGAGATTGCTCAAAAGAAAGGACAAGCTCTTTTTCCTCTTCCATTTTTAAGAATATCATGTTCTCGTGTTTCACCCTATTATTTGGCGGTGTAACCGGAGAAGGGGGTGGTGCCAAAACCAAATTAGAAGATGCTCGTGGATTGAAAGATGATATGAGTTGGTATATTTTTTGTTTTTGTCTCTCGTTAATTTTTTGTTTATTTTTCTTATTTAACCAACATTTCATGCTAATTAGGCGCGTGCATACAAAGCATTTTGTCTACTTCAGTTATACTTATGTCACATAAGCTTGGTCAATGGTAATAAGCATTTAATCTACTAGTTTTTATTCATTCTCTTTCTTCCTTATTATATGGGACATACCCCAATAAACCCTAGTAGTAGAAGTACAAAGAATATTCATTGGAATATTCTCTTTAGTATCCTACCCTAATAAACTAGTTGTTACATCTCTTTTTATGGTGCTCGACACCGACTATCATTTGCATCTCGGCCGGGGGCTTCACCATCTCCTGGTCGACCTCGGCTAAACCTTTTCTCAATGTTACTTTTTTTCCAAATGCTGAGATAGATTTCGACTCATACAGTTAGTCCCTCCGCTTAATAATACCGGAGTCAGGAAACTTTGATGAGCTGATTCTGTTTATTGCGGTTTGCAAAATTTAGACGAGCGAGTCGGCATTGATATTTCAGACGAGATGACAATGTGGGCTTTTGTGAATGCAAATTCTAGGATTGTGTCGCTTACTAGAATGATGTCATGACATCATGCATCATTATGGCACCTTTTCCTGATGCTTTGCGTCTTTTCTCGTGAATCTATCAGTTGGGGCTGCCGTTTTGACTCCAACGCTAGGAAATGATGGCATAATTTCTTGTTTTCGTTCCTGAATTAGTATAAAGAGAGATGTAATGACATTCATTTTCCCTCTACGTGTTTTTCTCATCAAAACCTTGTGCTTTCTCCTTCTCCTTCAATTGTAACGTATCCTCTTTACTGCTTTTAGTGATTCTTGTTGCTTCTAACACTTCCTTGTTTGAATATCCTATCTCAAAAATATGGACAATGTATCATCTAGTTTCGGTTTGGCAACTGACACTGCCCCTTTGGTGGTGCTTATGCTCCCTCATACTGACGTTGTCTCTGTCGCCATTGAATATGAGAATTTCACTACAGTAGAGGAAATAATCCCTCGTAGTGAGAAAGTTAGGTCTGACTTTTTAAAGGCGTCTGAAGGCGAGCTTGTGTTCGTGCAGTCAGTGATGAAAGAGGTCGATCCAGCCGAGCTTAGGGCAAAATTCAACATTCCTACCTACATCTATCTTGTCTTAGCATGGCCTGATATGTAACAAATACACTATCTGAGGTATTGTGTGTTCTATGTGTATCCTTTTTATGTCTGTTATATTCTTCCCCTTCTTCTATTGACAAAGGAATGTTTCAGCTACTATGGCATTTTTCCGTCCCAAATCTCTCCATATGTCAACAAGCTCATTAGGATGCTCATAAAATTTATGGAGTTGATTGGGTCGAGGTCACACTCGGCTAACTGATGAATCTCTTCGCTCCTAGTTTCTATAGGGGCATGATATTTCACCTTCACTACAGAGGACGTAAACGTCTGGTGGTAAAGATGGATGACAAGGAAAATCGTTAGTTCTAGCTCAACTAATTTTTTGTCAGAACCGAACACGTGGTTGCCAATGCGAAAGGCTTCCTTGAGACTTGGAATTAAACTTATAAGTATCTATTTTCTGTCAAAAGAATTTGATTAGTCTCTTTTAGTCATAGGCCTTGAAATTTTGTCTTTTCTTCATACATCTAAGACTATACCACCTCCTTTGGTCAGGGACATTTTCGGCTAAGTTGGCCGAGTTCTGCCACATATTATGGGGATTTGTGAGTGGTCGGGCTTTCTCAAGAGGTTCGGGCCAGCTTCTTTCCACGCCTCGAACCTGCGCTTGGACGTAATTGGGCACTCGGTACTTGACTACATGTGACCGAGCGAATCAACTGGCTGGATGGATCAATATTTGATATTATAACATACTGAATGTAGAAGATAAAACAACACATGTTGATATACGAATAGTCTGGATGATATAAATCAAAGTGCAGAAATACTAATACAAATCTGCATATTTGCAGCCAACATAGCTCAACATGAAAAGCCTGAGACATTGTCTAACTATTACTCTAGTCTATAAAGCCTCTAATGAAGTATGGGAAATGGTGACTATCTGAAAATACAGAAGACTGTAAGGTAATTATAATTCCCCGAAAGAATTGGGGATCACCAAATAGCAGATACGAGACTCCTAGCGCTCTGAATCATCAACCTGTAAATCATCACCTGCATCGTGAGGTACAGGCCCCGAGAAAAAGGGATGTCAGTACATTTGAATTGAACAGGTATGTAAAGCAACTAAAAGAAACAATCAAAAATATCAAAACTAAAACTAAACTAATAACTGAGAATAGTTAATCGTTCACTAAAACGATAACTATTGAAACTAAAACTAAAACGATAATTGATAACTAATAACTGAACTAATAATTGATAACTGAACAAATAACTGATAACTGAATACTGGAATAATAAAGGAAGTAAGTATATGAATACTCCTTCTGAATGATGAGCAACCTGTTTATCTGAATAAGCTACGACATCGGGCTCAACATATATGTGCACAAGCTACAGCCTCATACCCAAGTATACGTCTACATAACTATGGCCTCAGACCCAAAAATACATAAAGCATAAACTACAGCCTCAGGACCAAATAGAGGTTTTCAACATTTAGGAACCGAGAACAAACTACAATACATGATAGTGAAATAGTGAATCACACTGAGTTACATGATACTGGAATACTAGATCACACTGAGTTACATAATACTAGAATATTGAATAGGACTATACTAAGATATGTATTCTTGAACTGATTATGAACACTGAGAAAGCAGCAAATCTCGAGAAGGCAAAGTTAGCTCGATCGGAGTATATAAGGAAGGTGGAGGCTTTAGAGACCGTGATCTATAATCTTCGTTCCAAGCGAGAGAGTTCCTAACAGCTGGATAAAATCAAATAAGAGCGTCTTGATGAACGGATTGGAGAATTAGAGAAAGAGGCTTCTAGCCTTTGTGATCGATTTTTTGCTCTTGAGTCAAAGAAGGCACAATTATTGGATTGACCATCATCTTCCCTCACTTAATTTCCTAATGTTCCTCGAGATTTGCATGAGGAGTAGATTTACGTTGAGGCCCAACTGAATATATTTAGATATCTGATAAGGGCGGAAACCATTTCAGAAGCCGTATTTGAAGATGTTCATGTTAAGGCACGTGGCGCTCGAGTCGCTTGTGGCTACGATCCTGCTACACCCGTGGCTGATGTTGATGAGGGGGATGGTCGCGTGGATTGGATATAAGCAGACCCTGGCTTGAGGATGAGTATTCTAAGGGCGTGGTGATGGTGAAGGGACATATAGGGATGGTCTAGGTGATCAGGCCGATGGCGCTTCTGGGCCTGGCGGTGATTAGTAGCTTTTGTTTACCTTTTTTTTTGCCGCAAACCTGGGCATTTTTTGTGGGTGTCTTTTCGATCCTTTGTAAAAATATTCTAAGTATCATATCTTTGTTATCTGTACTTGATTATTTTTCTTCAGTTTGAACTTGTATACTTTTTTATCTTGTTTCTTGGTTGCCTTGGCTTCCTTAGTCGTAATCACTTACCTCGAGCACGATTGAATAAGGTTGAAGCAAAACCTAAGTTTGATCATGGCCGAGGGCCAGTAGATGTTAGTTTGAGCGACACTGAACATATCATATGTTTATTTATGGCCGAACTTCGATCAGGTGTTGATATGAACATGGTAGAATATAACCTATACTTAGTTATGGTCGAGGGCCGATTAGGTGTTGATTCGAACGACGTTGAATATAACATATACTTAATTATGGCCGAGGACCGATTAGGTATTGATTCGAACGAGGTCGAGTATAACCTATACTTATTTATGTCCAAGGGCCGATTAGGTATTCCTTTAGGTGCATCAGTGTGATCATTAAGGAAACGTTGCTTTGTACATTTGGAGAAAATAGAAATTGTTACGCCCCACAATATTACATTGATATTTTGTCCCGTAGTATTATACTACTATTTTGCTACATCTTGAAGTATTTTATTGCGAGGATGTTATGCCTTGCAGTATTACATTACGATGATGTTACACTTCGCAATATTAAACTATGACAATGTTTCACCCTATAGTACTGTACGTTGAATTTTTCGTAACGTAACTAGCATCAATCCAAGAAAAATATTATTTGGAGATTATAAGTATTATGCTATTTCAAACAAGTAATGAGTAAATTCGTAAGGTTAGAGGATAAGCAAATCGAATAAAATGAATTTCGTCGAAGTTTGATATGTTGGGATAAAATACGGTCCCAATTATAATACCTGGTATTTATGGACTAATATTATTCGAGGTACCATAGGACCGTGATAGTATAATGTACAAAATATATTAAAAATATATAAAATTTTAAGTACTTTGAGAAAATTTTTAATTTTACGGGTAATTAACTAATTATCGGGTAATAGAATGTTATCTAATTACCTAAAAAATGGATAATGATTAGTATTTCCCACCCTATCACACATGGCAGCCACTATGTCTATGTACATATGACTCATACAATTGATGGAAAGGTGGCAAAACGTTAAGGAACTCAAGATTTAAGTACTTAGTCATAAAGAATCCAAAACATAAATCTTCAAGGTTAAAGTGTCTTCAACGTTGAAGACTTCAAGACATAAGCCTTCATGATCTAAGTCTTGAATTTATTAGAGAATCAAGGACGTTCATACACAAAGATCAAGAAACATATACCATTTTCTTAGTTCAAAATACATTAGGAACAGAAGCACGAAGGCTTCCAACGAGAATTTGTTAACATCGTAGCAAGGTAAAATTTTACGGTTCACAAGAAGTACGGTGTAATTTTCTTCAATAATATTTATACAGAGTTTTGCCTATTTTATATATGTTAAGACTATCCTTTCTTTCTTTGGGCATGATCCATATGACACAAACAAAACCTGCAAATTCACAATTTCCATACATGACTTTATTAATAGAAATATTAAAGATGCTTATGCTTTTGATTCCCCATGTGTCATATTATTCTATCATCTGTTTATGGGTCTCAGAAAAGTATATAAGTTGAAAAAGTTTACTTCATGATATTGTTCAAAGTCATAATGGTCTTATGACACTCTAAGAGATTTTATTGATGTACTTTGCATGCACTGCATTCATGTACATTAACCCATAACCCGATGTAATTTTATATATATATATATATATATATATATATATATATATATATATATATATATATATATATATATATATATAAATAAATATATATATATATCTATATGTCTTTATATATATATATATATATACATATATATATATATGTATATATGTGTATATATATATATGTATATATAAGAAAAGATTATGGCATTATATACGTACTACCACCTGATCAGCTGGTATACATTGATAATTTGCCCATAGTGGCCGAGATAATATAATGGGATGCCCAAAGAGGCTTGATGATGTTATGAACTCATATAAACATACATGGTTTGGCATTTACACACATATGCACAACATAAACGGTTATGGCATTATATATGCACCACCACCTGATTAGTTGTATACGTTGATGATTTTCCCACAGTGGCCGAGATGATATAATAGAATGCCTTCGGAGGCTTGGTGATGTTATGAACTCACATACCCATAGAGAGAATGACATTTACACGCATATGCACGCCATTATAATATTAAATGATTCACAGAGTTAATCAGATATACATGTTGAGTCTTTTACTCCATGTATCTCTCATATCTACTAGTTACTACTTTTCATTCCATACATACTCAGTACATTAGTTGTATTGACTTTTCTTTTTCTTGGGGACGCTACGTTTCATGCCCACAGGTCCTGATATACAGGTTGAGAGTCCTCCAAATGGGTCGTCAGCTCAGCGGAAGGTGTGGGTGCGCTCCATTTGCTCCGGAGTTGCTTATTTGGTCAGTATGATTAATACATGTATTGATTGGTCTCTGTCCCGACCTTTATGATATTATGTATTCTTATAGGCTTCTAGACATATGTTATATGTACAGATACTTGTATGGCCTTGTCGACCTACGTTTCGAGTATGTAAAGAATCATGCGGTCTTATAGGCCCGTTCTTCATATGTATAAATTTGTGTTCCCTTATGCTTTATTCCGGTTCATTTACCTATGATAGAATGATATGAAAAATACATTATATTGGTATTCGATTGAGTAAGGTGTTGGATGCCCATTGCGGCCTGTCGGTTTGGGTCGTGACAGAAATAAACTTCATGCATTTGTGTTTTGCTCATACACTTGGACAAAATTTACATATTTTTTCGGGCGTTGGCTGGAATTTCATTCCCTGTTCCAGTCTGTCTAGTCTCTCTATTAGTCGACCTGGAGAAGTCTTGGGAGGTTGAGAAATGAACTAGACGTCATGTTTCTCCGTGTATGCGCATTTCATCTTGAAGTGTCTGATTCATCACCTCGTTAAAAACCTCCTCGAGAAAAACTAGTTAGGACAAAACTCAAGTGAATGAAAAAAGGGTACGACTTTGGGGATGCTTCATCTCTTAAAAGTTGAAGTACTTGAGGTGTGTAATATTCCAGCTATTTGGTAGTCACTTTCTTTCCATTATTTATAGTTTGAATGACCCTTTGTTCGTTGTTGCCGTAATTTTGTATGGGCCGTCCAAATTTGTTCTTAGTTTGCCCTCATGTGAGTCTTTGCTTTCTTGTGTTTTAGCTTTGAGCATGTAATTCCTAAATTTGAGTCGCTTGATCTTTTTCTTTTTGTTATAACAGCATTCTACTTATTTCTTTGGGCTATCATCCCTTATGTAGGCCATATCTCTTCATTATTCAACTTCGTCGAGCTCCCACCTTCTATTTTCATCATTTCTACGTCTGCTTTTGTGGGAGTATCTTAGGTTTGGCTCCCCGACTTCAACCAGTATTACCGCATTAGTCCCATAGACCAATGAGCAAGGCGTCTCTCCTATGCTCCTCTTTAGCGTTGTTCGGTAGGCCTAGAGTACTTCTAGTAATATCTCCGGCCACAGCCCTTTGGCTTCTTTGAGTTTTTCTTCATGATGTTCAGTATCGAATTGTTGGAGGACTTTGCTTGTCCGTTACCGTCGAGGTGATATGGAGTTCAAAGTATTCTTTTGGTATGCCATTTTTCAAAAATTCAGCGGCCTTTTTTCCTGCAAATTCGGGTTCGCTGTCGTAGTTGGTCTCTTTTTCGAGATCGAACTGGCATATGATGTTTTTCCATTTAAAGGAGATCACTTCCTGTTTGCATATTTGGGCGAATGCTCCAACTTCTATCCACTTAGAGAAATAGTTGGTTAAAACCAAAAGAAATTGTACATTTTCTCGCCTTGCTAGGAGGGAGCCCACGATGTTCATTCCCCATTAAATGAACGGCCAAGGGGAGGTACAGACTGGAGGTATCCGCCTTCTTGGTGAATCATTGGGGCATTCTTTTGGCATTGCTCGCACTTTTTCTGAAATTCGAGGCCTCTTTTTCATAGTGGGTTAGTAATACCCTGCCCGTATGAGGTATCTTACCAACGCCCGATTGCCCGAATGAGCTGAAAAATGGCCTTTCTGGACTTCTTCAAGGGCATGCGGCGTCTGATTTGGGCCTAAGCATTTTGCTAGAGGGTGGCCATACGTCCTCTTATACAGGTCGTTATGAATAATGATGTACCTGTCTATTTGCATTTGCATTTTCTTGGCCTCTTTTTTATTATCTGGGAGTATGCCATCCTGCAAGTATGTAACAATACGGTTGTGCCAATCCTAAGTCAAGTTTATGGTTCTTACCTCGATTTGATCTATCAACGAGTTGAGGAGGTAGGCCACATTTCTCTATCTGGTTGCAATATTTTTGGTGGTTGTTGCTAATTTGGTAAGTCTGTCTGCCTTGGTATTCTATGCTTGGGGTTTCTGGTCGAGTTGAAATTCCTCAAACTCAGACAGCAGCTTGTAGATTTCGGTCTTTGGTACTTTTTCAACCTTTTTTCCTTAATCTAGAAAGTCCTTGTGACTTGGTTGACCACGAGTTGAGCATCACACTGTAATCTTAGCTGTTTTGCACCATATTTTAGTGCTATTTTTAACCTCACAATTACGGCCTCATACTCATCCTTGTTGTTAGTCATGTCTGGACATCTTATGGACTGACGACTCACTTTGCCAGTCGGAACCTCAAGTACGAGTCTTAATCTGGACCGTGACGGGTTAGATGCTCCATCGGTGTACAGTACCCAGGGGTCTTATATTTGGGAAGAATCGTGGGCGGATTCTTTTTCAACTTCGAGCATTATTTTTGCACTGAATTTGATGATAAAGTCAGCAACAAATAATGACTTTATCACTTTTCAGATTTGATATGTGATATAGTGCTCGCTTAGTTCTATGGACTATTTGGCTAATCTTCCCAATAGCTCGGGTTTATGCAAAATAATTCTTGGATGGGGAGGGAAGTCGTGACGATTGAGATAGGGTGGCACTGGAAATTTGGTCTAAGCTTTTGTGAAGCTACGACTAAGGCCAATGCCAATTTTTCGAGGTAAGGAGTCGACTTGTGATTTGCTAATGTAATAGATGGGAGACTATGTACCTTTATTTTCTCGGACCAGGACAATGCTCACAGCTACTTTGATACAACTATGTAGACGAGGAGGTGCTCCTCCCGTTCTAGTTTTGAAAGCAATAGTGGTGACGATAAGTACACCTTTATCTTCTTCAAGGCTTGGGCGTACAAGGTCATTATCCTTTTTAAGTAAGCCGAAGAATTTGTGGCACCTATCAGATGATCATGAAATGAACCTTAAAAAGGCGGCGATATGGTTGGTCATCTCTGAACCTGTTTTTTAGTTGTCAAGTGATCCAGTATCACTTCGAGGGTTTTGATCTAATCAGAATTGACCTCGATACCTCGCTGTGATACTAGGAAACCTATGAATTTTCCTAAGGCCACACGGAATGCACATTTTTTGGCGTTTAGTTTCATTTTGTATTGCCTGAGTATGTCGAAGGTTTCTCTCAAGTAGTCGATGTGATCGTCTTTGTTTTTGGAATTGACCAGTATATGGTCTATGTAGACTTCATCATTTTACCGAGTTGGTCTTTGACATCCTCATTACCAACCTTTGGTACGTTAACCCTATGTTTTTTAGTCTGAAGAGCATGACCTTGCAGTCCCTAGATGGGTGATAAAAGTGGTTTTCTCCTGATCCTCTTCTTCCATGAGGATCTGATTATAGACCGAGTAGGAATCCAAGAAGCTCAGTAGTTCATGTCCGGACGTTGTATCGATGAGTTGGCTGATGTGGGGCAACGGGAACGAATTCTCTTGAACACCTTGTTTAAATCTTTGAAATCTACGCGCATCTTCAATTTCCATTCTTTTTTACTACGTTGGCAACCCATTTGTGGTATTTTGACTCTCAGACGATCCATTATCCAATAATTTTTTACCTCTTTTCGTACTGCATCATTTATTGTGGAGTTGAATTTACGCCTAACCTGCCTCACCAGGGGGTGGAGTGGATCGATGTTCACCCTGTGTGTGGAGATTTCCTTTGGGATACCTAGAATATCTACATTGCTAAAAGAAAACAATTTTGTGTTAGCAGATAAGAATGAACAAAATTTACCTGGTTCCTAAAACTTGCAAACAATGTAAGCTTTCTCGTTATGGTCGTTGTTGTGTAATTGAAATGCGTCGAGGTTTCTATAGTCAACTCCATGCTTCATCCATATTAGTATCTTTGATGACGTCCTCGTTCTCACCACATATCGACCTTCACCCTGTTGATTGCTATGCTTTTTTTTCTTTGTCTTTCATTTGTTGAGTAATCGTACAGTCTAGAGCGATGCAGTAGCATTCCAGGGATGTGTGTTGTTCCCCTTATATTTTGAATACTACCCATGGAGTTGGGAATTTGATGACTTTGTACAAGCTGGAGTATAAGTCTCCAATGGTGTGTATCAATGGTTGCCCTATTATGGTGTTGTATGTTGTGTGTCAATCCATGAAGTAATGTAGTTTTCAGAGTGACACCGCCGGCTAGGACGGGGAGTGTGATCTCACCAGATGTTCGTTAAACTGCATTGTTAGAACCTATTAACGTAATGCAGTGCCGATACTATCTTATCCCAAGATTCATTTGTGCAAGTACTTGATAAGTAGGGATTTTGACTACTTATTTGCACTCTTTTACTTTCTTTTTAGCTTAAAATTACTTAAAGGTATTCCCAAAAACTAATAAAATGTTCTTTCTTGTACGATTGTTGAAATATGAGCCACAGAGATGAAAATCAAATCAAGAAGGAGTGATTTTAGTCAACGACTAAAACAAGGCTAAAAGGGAAAAATACGGACCGCATAATATTGAGTGCGGCCGCAAAACATGAAGAAAACCCTTGACAGAATTGTTTTGCAAAGTGCGGACCGCACAGTTATTGTACGACCGTAGAAGATGATGTTTAGAATGATGGGATTTTAGGGTCAAGAAGAAGTGCGGACTACACCGTTATTGTGCGGCCATAGAATCAAATGCATGGTCATTCGTAGAAATGTGCGGTCCACAAAAGTGCCCCATGTCAAAGCCCAAGGACAAGAAGTGGGGACCGCACCATTATTGTGCAGCCGGAGAATCAAGAGTACGGTCGAAATCAGGAAATACGGTCCGCAAAAGTTGAAGAAGTGCGGCGGTAACCTAAAATTATGCAGCCGTATAAGTCCAAAATGTCAAGCCAAGTTTTGAAGTGCGGACCACACACACAACCTCCGCATGGAAAATTTTGTCCGACAATTTTAGTTGGGTACTAATAGATCTTTTTGTCATTTTTAGGTTGAAGTTTCGTGCAGCTGAGAATAGATAGCCATTTATTTTACTGTATTGGATAGAATTGTAATAGTTTAACATTTTGACATTAGATTTTCTTCCCTTAATCAGCTATTATGAATTTTATATTAATTTCTTCTTTAGTTTCTTCAATTTTCTCTATGAGTATCTAAATTTCTAGCTAGGATTGTGATCCAACCCTAGTGTGAGTATCTAATGGGTGTTTGATTTAGGGCTTATTTGTGATTGGGTTAGTGATATTTAGCCTAGTTTTTGCTCGAATTTAAGAATTAATGGTTGCATATATTGATTCATGTCTAATTGACTTAGTCTCTGCTTGAGAAAGAGAGATTAAGTTTAGGAAAACTTGGATAACAAGGAATTGGGGTGAATTCAAAAGATATATATCCCAAATTAAAGGGTTGAATCTAGAGGTAGTAAGACCCGACTTCGGCATTTATCACAATATTTGTGCAATACCCATTTGGACTTGAGAAATCCAAATTGGGAAGAATCACCCTAACTGTCGAGAAATATCGATTGGGTAATTGCGTGTGATTTCTATATTACGACCCCGACTAATAACTTTCCCTAAAGCCTACAATCCATTAGGTAACCACCTAGGTTGAAGTCACGACTTTATATCTTTTATAACCTGAAAAATAAAAAACCAAAAACATTGTCTCTTAGCTTTTTAATTACAAACATTAGCACATAAACTAGAAGTAGAAAAGAAACAACTAAAAATGTGGAAGTGAAATTTTGGGCACGTCCTACACTAGACTAGGTCTACACCTAATCCCACATAAAGCTCTCTGTGGAATTAACCCCGGCTTGCTTTGGGTAATTATGGTTGCATCAACCGCCTCACAATCCTAATTAGTGGTGTAAGTTTCGGCGACATCAATTTTTGACACCTTTTCCATAGAGCTAAAAATGGATTTAGCTTTATATTTGGTTTTTTGTGTAATTTGTCTTCTTTTCCTTCCGTTACTATTCTCTTTGTGAAATAATTGGAGGCAATACAATGGCTCTCAACAACAATGATCCACTTGGAAATGTTTCACTGGGAGAGGACGTGGATGATGACGAGGTCGTCCACCTCATGATAATGTTCCTATCCCACCCTCACCTCCTTTAATAGCGGTGGCACACCGGGTGTTGCCGAATGAAGGATACGCAAATGCCATAGTGACACCCTGTATTAGGGTGGGAAATTTTGAAATCACAAATGGTATGCTTACACTATTGGAACAACGGGGATTCTTCACCAGGGCTCCGAATCAAAATTCATACAAGCACTTGAAAGGGTTTGTTGACACTTGTTGGGGGGTAAACAGACCAACATCTCCAAGGACTTTGTAGGTGAGGATATTCCCTTTCTCTCTGCAGTGTAAGGCCTTGGATTGGTTAGAAAGGTTTCCAAATCACTCTATCCATACATGGCATGAATTTCCCAAGAAATTTATTGCCAAGTTCTTTTCTCCCGGGCATAGGTAACTTTGAGGGATGAGATTCTAGCTTTCAAACAAGAACCCAATGAGTCTTTACATGAGATATGGGAGAAATACCAAACGATGGGCAAAGATTTCCCCAACAATGACATGACTGAGGCTATGATTCAACAAACTGGGATCAACATTACAATCAATGCATGGTCAACCAACTTACCGATGGAAATTTCATGTCAACACCATATGCGGAAACTTGTGGTATCTTACATGAAATGGAAGATACTTCATCGGCATGGCAAAGTAGAGCAAACGTTCCTCAAGGTGATTCAAATGTGAGTCACTTGCATAAAGAATTACAATTGACCACCACAATGAATAAAATGGCTAAAGCTCAAATACAACAAGTGCAAGGTCTGAAGCAAGTAAACTCAATGGAGGATGTTAAGTTAACAGTTAATAAGAGGAGATAAAGGGGTCCTTAAGTGCAAAACTGGGTTGAAAATTATGATCAAGATGATAGTGCAGTTGATCAAGATGGATTATGAAATACACACACTAGGAGGAACTACAATATGTGAACAACTTCTAAGGGAAAGAAAACAACAATTAAAGCCTAAGTCAACAACAATGGCGACCATAAGTAAATCAAGGAAATTGGAATGCAAGAAACCAAGGTTTTTGGAACAATCAAAACAACCAAGCGTATTGGAAAAATAAACGAAAACAAGGAACTTGGAATGGTTAAAATAACCAAGGCAAATGAAGTAGCAATAATCAAGTCTATTGGGGAGGTAACAACCAAGGGGTGTGGAACAATAACAAATAGTGGATCATACTATGAAGAGAACATTGGGTGTTATTGATGATGTGTTGGTTCGTGTTGACAAGTTCATCCTCCCGGCGGACTTTTTAATTCTTGATTCTGAAGTGAACTATGAGGTGCTTATTATTTTGTGACAGACCTTTCCTTGCTACGAGGAAGGCTCTCGGTGATGTGGAAACCAGTGAGCTCACCTTCCGGGTGGTTGATGAAAAGGTGGTCTTCCATGTGTGCAAATCAATGAGGCAACCAACTCGCAATGAAGTTTTTTTGTTTGTGGACTTGGTGACCGATGTGATTATGCATGATGCTAGTGCCGCAATTAATATTGAGGATACTTTGGAAGCCGTTTTGCTCAATCTTCATGATGATGAGGAGAATGATGGTTATGAGGAATTTTTGAATGCAAGAATGCTTTGCAAGGAATGGGGTCATACACTTGGATCTTGAAATCTGGAAAACTTCTCCAACAAAGCCCTCAATCGAGGAGCGTCCCGCCTTGGAGTTGAAGCCACTGTCTCCACATCTCAGGTATGAATTCCTTAGCCTTTTTTATACTTCACCGATTATTGTTTCCTCTTGTTTGACTAACATGCAGGTAGACTCCACCTGGGAGGGACTATAAAGCAGGAAGAGAGCAATCAGTTGGATATTAGTAGATATCTGGAGCATAAGCCCTGCCTTTTGCATGCACAAGACTAATTTGCAGTAGGGTGCCAAACCTGTCGTTGAACATGAAATGAGGCTAAATAAAGCAATGCAAGAGGTGGTAAAGAAGAAGATCATGAAGTGGTTGGATACCGAGGTTGTTTACCCCATTTGTGATAGTTCATAGACTTCTTTGGTGCAATATGGCCCAAAGAAAGGGGGCATGATAGTGGTTACCAAAGACAATAATGGTTGATTCCAACAAGAACGGGGACCGTATGGAGGGTGTGTATGGACTATCTCAATCTCAAAAAAGTCACAAAAAAGAACATTTTCCACTTTCCTTCCTTGATCAAATTCTTGATAGGTTGGTAGGTCGTGCTTTCTATTATTTCCTCGATGGGGATTCCACCTACAATCAAATTCTCATTGTCCCGGAGGATCAAGAAAAGACCGCTTTCACATGTCCCTATGGTACTTTTGCATTTTAGCGTATGTCATTTGGGTTATGCAATGCACCGGCGACTTTTCAACGGTGTATGTTGGCTATTTTCACTGACATGGTGGAGGATATTTTTGAGGTCTTTAGGGGTGATTTTTCGTGGTTGGAAATTCTTTTGATGATGTCTTGAACAATTTAGAAAAGTTCTTGGCAAGATGTGAGGAAACAAACTTGATATTGAATTTGGAGAAATGTCACTTCATTGTCGAGGAAGGCATTGTCCTCGGTTACAAAATTTCGAAGCATGGTATTGAGGTCAACAAGGAAAAATTTGAGTTTATCTCCAAACTCCCTCCCCTTACATCCGTGAAAGGAGTAAGGAGCATCTTGGGTCATGTTAGGTTCTATCACCGATTAATCAAGGATTTTTCCAAAGTGATGAAGTCCTTGTGCAAACGTTTAGTAAAGGATGCCAAGTTCATTTCTGCGAAGACTGCTTGAAGGCATTAGAATTGCTTAAGTTCAAGTTAACTACTACTCCTATTATCACCGCATTGAATTTGAGCTTGCCTTTTGAGCTCATGTGTGACATATGTGATATAGTGGTTAGAGCGGTGTTGGGGAACCGTATAAACTAAATCTTCCATCCGATAAACTGTGCTAGAAAGACCATGAATGACGCCCAAGTCAACTACACAGTGACCGAAAAACAACTCCTTGCTATTGTTTTTGCTATGGAGAAGTTCCGCCCGTACTTAATGGGTACAAAGGTGATTGTTTATACTGACCATGCAGCGCTTTGATATTTGATAAGCAAGAAAGACTCTAAAGCAAGGTTAATATGGTGGGTGCTTCTATTGCGCAAGAGTTTGATCTATAGATTGAAGACTGCAAGGATAGTGAAAACCAAATGGCGTACCACTTGTCTCATATGGAGGAGGAGGGGAGGCCACATGACGGTCTTGAGATAAATGATTCATTTCTCGACAAGCAACTCCTAGCCATTTTAATAACCGGATTTCTATTTTTCGCCAACTTGGAAAACTATCTTGTGTGTGGCATTGTACAGAATTAGTTCTCTTCAAGCCAAGCGAAGAAGCTCAAACGTGATTTCCTTGACTATTATTAGGATGAGCCATACCTCTTCCAGATTAGTACTGATGTTGTGATTCGACGATGTGAGTCGGAGTAGGAACAAGTGGGAATTCTTGAGGCTTGCCACTCTTCACCGTATAGTGGTCACCATGGCAGAGCAAGAATGATGGAAAAAGTTTTGAGTTGTGGATTCTATAGGCGTACCCTCTAAAAGGATGCTATTGATCTTGTCAAGCGTTTTGATGATTGCCAAAGGATGTGAAATCTCAAAGAAGAACAAAATGCCTCTCACCACCATTTTGGAGATAGATATTTTTTATGTGTGTGGTATTGATTTCATGGGTCCGTTTGTTAGCTCTTGTGGGAACACTTAAATTCTAGTCGCGGTTGATTATATGCCTAAGTGGGTTGAGAGTGTTGACACCTAATTTTTTTTTATATATTTTCAATTTGAAAAATACCTTCAAAATAGCATATATATATATATATATATATATATATATATATATATATATATATATATATATAAGCATATCCAATTGTTTTATTATTTTTTTCATAATTTTAGAGGTTTAAATTGATTTATTTTCTCCCTTTTTATCCATAAGATCCCAATAATTATTTCTAAAATTATTATTTTAATAATCTTATATTGTTAAAATTTCCTGCACTGAGCCGAGGGTCGATTGGAAACAGCCTCTCTGCCCTTTCGGGTAGGGGTATGGCTCGTCTACATATTACTCTCCCCAGACCCCACTTTGTGGGACTATACTGGGTAGTTGTTGTTGTTGTAATAATCTTCTATTGTATTTTTATACTTATGCAAAAATATGGCTATAGTAATATTAACATATTTTTACAATTTTATTTAGTATTTTTAAAGCTAAATTGCACAAAATTATAATACTAGCCTTTTTAGATTTAATTATCTTTTATATGCACAAAACTGGATCCTGTATTTTTAAACTATTAATTATGTATTATAAATCATTTAACGCTTAAAATTAATTTTCAGAAGCTATTTATTATTTTTATAAATCAAATAGGGAAAATGGACATTTAACTTATAGCCAAAATTGGCTTTCAAATCTAACCTAAATCAAACAGACTCCCAACCCAATTAAAACACCCACCGGACTCAAGCCCAAACGCAAGTCATACCCGACCCACCTACCTTATTCGATCGTGATCGTTGATCATTCATATTAACGATCCCAATTCCCCTTTAAAAAATTAAACCCAAAAATACCCCCCACCCCTAAACCCTCCCATTCTTCACTTAACCAACTCTCATCTCTCTCTGCCTCTCTCTCTCCCTCTCCCTCTCTCTCTCCCTCTCTCTCTCTCTCTCTTCATCTCTCGTTCTCTCTAGAACCTTCTCCCCTCCCTTGTCTAATGAACCTTATCCATTTTCTCCGGCCATCTCCCTACCTGAATCCATGGTAGTCTCACCACCTACCAGCCCGATGCTCCCTCTTGAATGTGTGTTATCAGTTTGAGACCTTCAAGTGAATCAAAGGCGGTTCACTCACCTCCCATAGTTTCCCATGCCATTTTCCGATATCAATGGTCATTAGAGTAAGAGCTGTGACTTTTTCCGCCTAAACAAATAACCTTTCAAGGTTTTCTCACTTTTTCTATGTTCTCTGAAACCCTAAGTTCAAATATTTTCCAATTTTCCGTCTGACCTATCTTAGATCTGTGTATATTATGAACTTTTTTGTATTTTCCTTAAAGGTTTTTCACTATTTTTTCAAAGTGACTCTCCGTCTTAAAGACTGGGGTTTTCTTCACCTCTTTTAAAAGACTTCTCCTCTAATTTTCAGTATTTTCGTATAATTATACTATGCTTAAATGGTTTGTTTGCGTTGTTCTTCTACCTGATTTATCGTCTTGATAACCCTAAGTATTTTAGATTTTAACAGGGGTTGTGGAATTGTCTTCGTTTATTTTGTATGTATACCTGTTTCGACTGAGTTCTTTTCGTTTCTTATCTTGACTGATTCTAAGTACTTACCGCGTTCTAACTCAATTTTGTTAAAATCCTAATTTCTTAAAGATTTTCTTCACTTGTTATAGTGAATTTTAAAGACTTTCTTTACTTGTTTCTGTGTGTTAGTCTGATCTCCTTACCTGTTGTTATGTGTTAGATAGGTTTCTTCATTCTGGTTCTATGTGTTAGCTATGACTACCTGACTTTGATTATTTCCATGCTGCTGAGTTCTCAGCCTACTCCTGTCACTTATGTATGATTTTTCTCATCTAGTTTATTCCTCTCTTATTTTTTTAATCGATATAGCTAACTTTGCATGTTTGATACGCCTGTTCATTCTTCTTTATTTATATGTCGAAGTTAAAAATCATGACTCCCTCTTGATCGATCCTGATTTCCTTGAATTACGGTTTGATTTTAAGGTTTTCTTATAAAACCCTAGAATTTTACTCGTCTGTTTAAGTTGATTGATTCCATTCCCTTATTTACTGTGGTGCTTCATTCTTGCTGAATCCTTTCCTGAAATTAAGTATATTCTATATTTAGACTCAATTATATACTCTATACTTTTACTACCCTTATATGGTAAAAGCCAATCTTTCTCAAACTGATTTTATTTCCTTAAGTTATCCCTATTAGTATTCATTAAGTTGTAATTCCTTGTTTAAAAGGGAGTACTTGCATTAATAGGATTCTAATTGTGATTACTTCCATATTTGTGCTGAATCTTTACTTGTTACCTTAATTTCTACCTATTTTTCAAAGCTATAAATACCCTAATTTTTTCATTAACAACAAACGAACAATTAGTTCGGAACACACACATACACACTCAAACTCTCTCTTCTTTCCCTACTACTTGTGCTACTGCTTGTTTAGCCAGCTGAAAGACAAGGCTATTCTATGAAATTCTACTTGCTTTACTTTTCTACACCCTTCTTCCTTAACTGGTATGTCTTAGTTTAATTTTAAAGCCTCAACAACAACATGCTTCTCTTATTGTTTTAGTTTCTCTCATTGTTGGACTATTTCTACTTATGGTTCTATTGTGAAACCTATAATTGAGTTACAATACTAGCATGCTATTATGTCTCCCCTTCCCTTTAGATTAATGCATTCCCTTATGTGTGTTTCAAAGCATGCCTTGTCAATCACTTACTGTGTACTTACTATCTTATGAATCCCAAATCCTTATCCCCTCCATGTGTTTATGTTTTTTCTGACTAGTTTGTGATTATGCCAGTATCAGCTATTACTGAGCATGTCCAAACTAGTTCTAAGACCCTTGCTGGGGCTATGTGTTTACAGCCAAATGTCTGTGTATCCCTAAATCCCTAGACCCCTTGTGTGACTACTGATTCTGTGTGTGATACCACATTAAGGTGTTTGTGTTTTGTTTATTACTACAACTTCTTTCAATCATCACTGTTACTGATTATTTTCAAAATAAACTTGTCAGTCCAGTTTTTCAACAAGCTCCTTTCAAACGTGTGTTCTGCACTTTCTCTATACTCTTAGAATACTAGGTTATGTCCCTTTTGTGTGAGTTTTGCCTTGGGACCCTTGAGCTCCCTATGAACTTGGACACATGAAAGCTAGCCTTTCTTCATTGCAGGTACTCTATCTTGGCTACGAAATCTGGGTGTGAGCACTACCCCGGATCCCTTGAGGTCCGTAGGGAACTGTGATAAACCTAGATATGAGGGAAAGGTATGAACAATCTTGGCACTTGAGGTGATTGATTACATAACTCGGAGAAGAAGTCCTGATCAGGCTTTCTATAGTGTAACTTATTATTTTTCATTGCTACTTATGTAATTCATTCAATGTTTGTCCATAATAGCTTGTTGTGAACAAGTATTGGGGCTGGCTGGTGAAAAGGGATGGGGTAAATATGCATGCTATAGTTGTTAAGGGCAGAAAACATGTTATTAGGTTTATGTTCCTAATTTTGCAATAGAAATCATGCTTAGGGTTCATATATGCATTAGAAATCATGTTCTTTAGTCTCATGTTTATTGTTTCAGCATGTGCACCTTATAAAATCATGTGTTAAAATCGTCTAATAATTAGCATTTACTATTATGTTCAACGCTGCCATGTGCATTTAGAAATCCTGCTCTTAAGAAATTTTGTAATCCTGCCATATGCATTTAGAAATCCTGCTCTAGGAATTTAGCATCATAAGATTCATACATGCATCTTAGATACCATGTTTTAGGATCTTATTCGTACTTTCATGCACACTTAGTGTAAGCTGCTGATTATAAAAGAGGTAAAAAAAACTTCACACTTGATTATCCTGTTTAATATATCTGTAATAACCTCTGCATTCGTATCAACTAGAATTTCATGCCCTTAGGTAAAATAATTTCCAAATGGTCTTTAATAATTCCAAATAACTACTGCATATCACTTTACGCTTAGGCAAGCCTTAGGTAATAACCTAAATAAAACTGGAACTGCCTTTGTTTAATTATCAAATGTTAAAATTACTAGGCAAGCATGATTCAGACTTCTTTTCTAAGTCTTGTAATAAAAGTGGTTCTGCTATTATTACTTAGATACCATGCATAGGATTTAATTTCAGACTTTAATTGTGTATGAGTCATGCTGTCTATGTGCAGTATTTGTGGAGGTATACCTCAGCCTCCAACTTGTTTCTATGTTTTTCCCTTTAAATACTGTCTTAGTTGTTTTGTATGTTATCTTAGTATTTTGTCTTTGAACCCGAGGTTCTTCCTTTTACCTCCTTCTTATAGGATAAGAGTCCTAAATTCCTCTAGGACTGATAGGAAGGGATGGGTCACATCATACACTAAGGGTCAAAACCAACCCTCGCTTTACTTACCTTCACGGGGTGGGATGAGTAGATATAGATATGATGACCGGTGCATTAATATCACGCATAGCCCCTCTTTGAGGAGTGTCATACCGGGTATAGCATTAATGTGATCCATATTATAAACAAACCTAGGACACCCATTTATATTCGTAAATATGCTTAACTTGTAACCCTTTTCAAACCTAGTTTTTTTGTTGTTTTCTTACGCTTATGTGTTTAAACTTAAATCCCCTACTATTTGAGCCCTACTTGCTTATTTTCGAATTGTACAAACTCACAAAAACTGTCTGGCTAGGAACCACATTAGCGGATCCTGAGGGGTGTCTAACACCTTCCCTTTAGGATAATTTCAAGCCCTTACCCTATCTCAAGTTACCAAAAATGGTTAGAAATGAACCCTATAGGTTCCCTAACACACCTTAAAATTTTCTGGTGGCGACTCTCTAAAATGCAACCCCCTTTCCTAAAAGGAAAAAGTTGTCTTAATTTCGCGAGAAAAAGGGGGCACGACAGCATGCCTACACAAACTTGTCCATATACAATGAGAAGATGAAGTATATCCATAACAAGGATTTTAAAGAAGGAAATCTCAAGCTATTTTTCAATTCCTTGTTACGGATGATTCAAGACAAGCTAAAATCTAAATGGAGTGGCCCATTTGAAGTGGTGAATTTAACCCCCTTTGGTGCTTTGGACTTAAAAAATAAGAATGATAAGGTGTTTAAAGTCAATAGGAACCGGGTAAAACTATCTTGGCAAGGTTGATGACGGCCAAATCTTGGAGGTTCTTCATTTCAAATTATTGGTAATCTGTGTCGTGTCGCAATGTTAAATCAGGAGCTTCTTGCGAGGCAACCTTTTTTTTTTCTTTTCTTTTTCTTCTTCATTAGATAGGATTTATTTTTCGATAACTAATTTTGAAGTGTATGCAAGAACAGGTGTGCATTATAGAGACTGTGAGTGTTAAAAAGTGCATAACACACACTAATTTTGCGGACCACACAATCACTGTGTGATCTCACAATTCTATTTGTGGTTGCACAATTGGAAGACGAGAAGTGCAAGCTCTCTGAAGATTGACCTGTCAGATTTCATAGCCAATTTGTGGCCGCACAGAAAATTGTACAGTCCACACAAATTCTATCGTCGCACTCACTTTTGTACGGACCGCATAATTTTATCAAGCGTCCAAGTAAAGAGCACGGATGCACTCAAAATTTTGCGGCCGCGCTCAACTTAAAAATTGAGGCGACTAGGTCAACCTGTAAATAGGACCTTAATGCACTTCACAACTTTACACACTCTTGAGTTCTTGAACCTTAAGCAAGCGCAATGCAAATTTAATTAGTTCATAGTCCTCATGCATTTCATCTATGTAGCTTCTTACCTGCATCCTTCATCACAGATATGATCATTACATTTTTACATTTTTCAATTTCTCTTTATTTTGTTCTATTTTGTTAGGGTTATTTTAGGCCTAAAATGTTAATTGGTTAGTCATGTGTGCTTAGAATCAGTTGGATAATATTCTATATGTTCAATTGTGTCTGGGTAGATTGTTAATAATGTTTTATTGCACAAACCATAGCTAATTTGTGAAACATTGCATGAACGCTAAAGTAATGCTGTGTAATTTAAAATTGTGCAGCTGCACAAACTTTTGTGTAGTCTATAGATCTTAAAGTTAGGAAAAAAGTGTGCATGAAAAGTGCAACCGCGCTCAAAATTTTGCGGTCTGCAAAAAAGTGTGTTCTACCACACTGTTGAAGTATTAAAGAACTAGTAGTCTGAACCTAGGGTTGTGCGGCCGCACTTAAAATTATGCAGTCCGCACATCAGGATGTGCAACCGCAGTTCAAAATTATTCGGTCCGAACATGGCAGTCTACAGATGCACTCACTTTTACGCGGTCCGCATTGCCTTTTATGTAGTCTGCTTTCCTGCAACTATAGACACTATGAACCTAAACTATAAATGACTTATATGCCTTTTATTGCAGACAATGGTTCGGTCAAGAGGTAGAGGCAACACATCTAAAGAGAGAGGTGAATCCTCCTGAGATCGGGGCAAAGGTACTCAACCTTTAGGAGTGCAATCTAAACTTGTGAGAACGTGATTTTTGCTTCGCTTGACATAATCCTATAAATTCGTTAAATTAGAATGTTTTCTTTTTTTATTATTTGAATTTTAGGAATTAATTGTGTGATTTTGTGTTTATTTGCATTTTTCTTTTATTATTTAAATTTTAGGAATTAATTGTGTTTTTATGTTTATTTGCGTTTTTCTTTTATTATTTGAATTAAATGGACTTATTTGCATGATTTGGTATTTTTTGAGAATTAATTGCATAATTTGTGCTTATTTGCATGTTGCATGTTTGAATTTGCATAATCCACAAAAAATACAAAAAAATAGCATTTTTGCTCAAAACTTTATCTTTATAATTAGGATTTAGGTTACTAGGAACGTAATTAGCCTAATTTTGGATTTAAATAGGTTTTTTGATATTCTGATGTTAATTTTGTTTTAATAAAATAATTTAGAATTTAAAACAAATAAGAAAAAAGGGCTTTTTAAATATGGTCTTGTTCAAAAGGCCTGCTTGGGCCATTTTTTCTAATTTAAACCAGTCCAAAGCTGTCCAACCCAAGCCTAAAACCAATATTAGACATGGTCCAATCCCTACCCCTCATTAAAACGACACCATCTTGGAGCACTCAATTCCAACCATCCATATCCCGCCATCCAACGACTCAGATTGAGATTTAAATTTTAAATATAACTATCTCAACACATGTAATACTTCGAGAGACCAAAAATCACCCTCCTCGTACCATACTCAGCCGGTGTAATGTCGCCGCCAATCCACCGTACCAGCACCGGCTACCAGCGGCCGAAAATCGCCGCCTCTGCCGGCGTAACTCCAATGACCTCCCAAATTACACCCCAAAATCCCCATCGCCTCCTCTTCCCAACCCTCCTAAGATCGCCCCACGAAACCCCATGAAACGCGTTGACTATTTGTTCAAAGCCGAGCAGATTCGCCATCCACGGCGGCGCCCGGTGCCAAGTGACTTCTAAAGTTACACCCCACACTCCCCTCGCTCCCCTCTTTCTAACCCTACCATCAACCACCCTCAAACATAACCCTAGCCCTTCGACTATTCATTAGATGTGGGCAGCCCCGCCATGTACGGCAATGCCCAGTAGCCAACGGCTCCCTAATTAACACCACCCACCCCCTTTAGCCTCACCTACCAAAAAACAAGTCTAGCTTCCTTCGAATAATTCCCAGGCCCCTCAAATTTCAAATCTAAGATTAGACCTAATTTTGAGATGAAACTTTTCGAAGCCGCTTCAGTTCTGAAATGGAGTTGCAGGTTTGTTTTGGCCAAAAACAAACATGTAATTCCATTTTGGGATTTAATTTAGCAGACCAATTGAAGAAAACCAGTAAGGACACCTCAATCTTAACTTGTTTGTCTAATTTTTTTGTTTTTGCTTGCCTGGTTTAGCAATTGAATTTGACTTTTGATTATGCATACAATTCTGCTACTCCTATTCTGATGATTTTCATGTTAATTATTAATTTTAGGAATCCAGAACATGTCCATTGTGAATTTTTAATTAGTAATTTGTGCTTTGTTTTGCCATGTCTGCTTTAGATTTAAATTTTGAAGTCTAGCAGGTTCTCTTTAATTTTCGTAGTGTTCTTGACTTCTGAGTTTGAGTTCACATTCAATTAGGAAGTGATCATGACTGTTTGATTTATTTTTAGTTATTAATCCAGCACAGCAACTCCCATGTTTGTTCTTTAATTTCAATAATATACTGAGTTTTTTGAGTTTGAGTGTCGATTAATAGTTCATATGATTTGGGGTGTTGATTTCTGAGTTGAGTTTTGATAGTGGTAGCCTTCCATGTTCTTCTTTTAATTTTGAACTTGATTTTGATTCAATTGTGTTTTGATTTATGAGGATCGATTGGCATTTGTTCTTGATTAATAGCATTAGATTTGGTTATAGCTGTTAAGACTAGCAGAATTAGTTTCAAGAGTTGGCTCTGATACCAAATAAGCAATTTCAGGGTAGTATAGGGTTTTCTACCTAATTCTGTAAATTTTAGGACAAATAGGGGTAATATTGAGTTTTAGTTTAGTGTTGGTAATTTTAAGAATAAAATAGGGGTAATATAGAGTTTTAACTTGTGTTTGGTAATTTTAGGAACAAAATAAGGGTAGTATAGGTAGTCTATAAATGGAAGACAATGCTACTAGCTTTTAGACCCTTCTAGAAGGGGTCTTTAATATAAAATCAATAGTCCTATTACAGTAACTTGGGAAACAAGTCAAAAAATAAGGGTCCAAGTAGGTAAAATCTCAAAATTGAAAGAGGGACCTTTAGTTAAAACAAAACAAAAGTGGTGCCCTAGCCTTTGGCTATAAAAAGGGACTCTAAATCATTCAAAAGGGAGGTTGGACAAGTCTGAAAATCCCTAGGAAAATTCCAGATATCTTAAACCCTAGAATCCCCAAAACCTCCTGAAAAGGGCCATGAAATTCTCACGTATAAGAGATGTAAATTTTTCTGGAATTCAGGGGTGCTCTACTTCTCCATTAGGCTTCCTCTCCTGAAATAATCCAAACCTCAGCAATGTAGTAGGAATTTGTTATATGAAAAATGGAATAAACAGCCTGAGCAGACATATTGATTATGTGTTAGAGCTTTTCCTGGGTTCATTTTTGGTTGGTTGAGGTTCCTATGAATCATTCATTGGTTTGGTGGTCTCTTACTAGCTTCAGTTTGGTTTTTAAAAACTTCTCTGGTCGTTTGGTATTCTGGTGCATTAATTGCTCATAAGCTGAGGATGCTTGGGATTATCACTGTTGCTTGATCATTACTGACTCTCAATTTCATTTTGCACTCATTCCAGGTACATGTTCTCAAACCTCCAATGATGTATGAAGTTTGAAGCTTAATGAATACCCAAGTTGAAGATGCTTGTTATTCTCTCCTTTATTTGTTTTTGTCATTATTATTGTGCCTATTATAGTGGAGACATTGATTTGTATAAATAGGACATTTGAACGTTTAGATGACAGTAATTGTTGCTGAATATTAGTTCAGAGGTCTAGTTGTACTTTGTGTTCAGTTGATACTGGGTTGGATAATGTAAATTGACACCCTTATAGTTCACCAATTTAGTTTCATGTTATAGTATAAGTCCTCTTCGATCGTGTCAGTATCACCATAGTGTAGAGTATTTGAATTTTTGTTTGGGCAATTTGAGAGAAAACTGTTTGGTTATTGTTGCCAACGTAGATCGTATGTTTAGTATTATTTTGGGCTAAATTCGAAGCCCAACACGTCAAGGCTCGATCTAGCAGCTCCTGAGGTTGTTGGCATCTGCTGAAGGACATTACGAAGGTTGGATTTATCCCCAACTTTGGCCCAAAAGCCCAGCACGTTGAATATTGACTGCACACCAATCTTGTTAATTTGGTCTGCCATGTATATGTTTGGGTTATGAATAAAGTAGAAGGTTTAAAAAGGAGAACTCATTAATTTTTTGAGGCATGATTAATAAAAAACAATTGACTCCAGGACTAGCCTTCAAAATAATAAACGGGGCACGCTGCGCCAAACAAACTATAAATTGTGCGGCCCTCGTGAAATGTTTAAATTAAAATATCTAGAAATTTAGGACACGCTATTTACCGAATTTCACGTCTACCCACAAAGATAATAACGCGGTAGTCACTTTTAGACACGTCTTTAATAAATTTATCTTCTTAAATACGGGTGTGCATTTATGTGACCCAAATCCAATTCTCAATGAAGTTGGAATGTGTCAAAATCCACGGGTGCATTTATATGGCGTGGTTCGAGGCATTGTTTAACGATGTTGCAATTCTCTTTAAAAACAATAATAAAAGTGGTTAAAAGATTAAAAAATTCCGATAGGTTAATAATTGTATAAAATTAGATAATATAAGCCAAATATAATAGTTGAGCGACCATTCTAGAACCACGAAACTCGGGAATGCCTAACACCTTCTCCATGGTTAACAGAATTCCTTACTTAGATTTCTGGTTCGCGGACTGTTAAACCGAGTCATTCTTTCCTCGATTCGGGATTCTAAACGGTGATTTGGGACACCATGAATCTCCCAAGTGGCGACTCTGAAATTATCTTAAATAATTGAATCCTGTTTCGATTGTCCTTTAATTGGAAAAAACTCCTTTATCTACGCCCTTCGCCGGGTTGTAGCAGCCAAAAAGGAGGCGTGAGAGCTTTGGAGACTTTGGTGGGGAACGAACCCAGAACCTCTGGTTCAGGATTCAACAATTCTAGCTTAGAATGATTGTTGTATTTGGCTTTTACCGCTTTGATATTATCTGAACTGTACATATAAACTGCTACGAAACCCTTCTCTTCTCACCTCTGAGACTCCCTATTCTATTAGTGTCATACCCTAAAATAAGAAAGAGGCCGGACAAGTTATAAATCCGGATGGCCTTTTGGTTCCCGGTACGTAGCACCCTCCTCGACTCGAGTCGTCCGCTCAAGTTCATAGTCTTGACCCTTTACCAAGGTTTTTAACTAAGAATAACTTGACCTTGTGCCGGATCCTGAGTAGAAACTTTTATTTGTATCATGTGTTTTACTTAGGGGACTCAACAAAGGGGTTAGGTCCGTCTAAGACAGTTGACCCGAAATGAAAAGACAATCATAATGCATATTACGTGTTACTTGTACATTTAGCTGCTTTGAATTTGTATGTTGACTGGCTTGCGAATAAAGGAAGGAAGATTGAGAAAATAAGTAGTATTAAGGTTGGCTGAGATTAATCATTTGTCTTGTAAAACCAATTATCAAATAGCACCGAAATGCTGCCAGATTTTTGAAAAAGGTAAAGGAAAAAGAAAAGAAAAAGGGGCTTTTCCACAAAGTTTCTAGTTTTGACAAATTGTTCTGCCCGAACTATGCCGGTTTGATTCTCGTTAGGAACGAGATACGTAGGCAACCCCAATCGGGTCCAACCTCCCTTTTTTGCGAAAATAACCAAAACAAGGAAAAACAAATGTCCAGTTATACTAAATTTCTCAAATAAATCGGGAGATGCCGTTACTATCGATAATAGCCGAATGTTACCGGGAGAGACGCCGGAAGGCTGACTTTGCACAAATGGCCACCTCTGAGTTTTATTTTTGGCCGGTGAGTGAGCACAACCTTAAAATCTCCCTTCGGAAGTGCTGAAAGGCCGTATTTGCAAATTTGGGCCTTGATTTTAGAAAACGAATTTCATAAAAGAAAGAGGTCAGTTTTAATGTTTTGTGGGGTCAAGTAGAACAAATTTTGAGATACTAATTTGCCCTAATAAATGTACTGAATGAGCAAGGATCACTATTTGCCTATAACATTCATGAATAAAATTCCCTTGTAGCTACGCATGTGGTGGAATGACCTGGGGGAAGCGGGGCAAAACAGGGTCAACATGCAATTGGAAGGACTTACTGGCCTGCTGAAAATTAACCCGAGGGGAGATATCGTAAAGGCATTGATCACATTCTGGGACTCGGCTCACAATGTTTTCCATTTCTTAGATTTTTGAACTCACACAGATATTGGAGGAAATAACCAGATATATTGGGACCCCTACGATTCCCTTGAGACAGCAATACATGATTGCACCAAGAGCCCTCGTCGTGCACAAGTTCCTAGACTCCTTAATAATCAGTAGGAAGGTTCGCAATCCGGACCTGTCAGCCGGTTTCTGTACTCCCCAGTTTATATATCAGAGGTACGGTCATATAGGGGGATTCAATAACTCGGAAAACTATATTTGTAGCAAAGGAAACCAACTCAAATGGGAGTAGCATCGATGTTTTGCATTCATGGTATTCTTCTTGGCTCTTTTGGTGTTTCCGCGGAAGGATGGAAATATTGACAAACGGATAGTAGGGGTCGTCATCACTTTAATGACTCAGGCCAAGAGTACCCTCGCTCGTATGATCTTATGCGATATCTTCCATGCTCTAACCGCCTATAAAGTTGGAGGGGACTTCTTTGAAGGGTGTAACCTATTACTACAAATATGGATGATTGAGCATTTATGCCACCGCCCTCGGTTCATGAATTATGAGTCATCAACAAAGAGTTGCATAGAAGAATTCTGCAACAGGGTTGATAGGTCTAGGCTACCTGAGGGTGTCGCAGAATGGGTGTCGCATATTTTTGTTGTCACTGCAAAGCAGATAGAGTGGACATTCGGGTGGCTCTCCGTGGATGAAATTGTGTATATGCTAGCCATCGGGCTTCATTTCCTTCTGATGGGTCTCCGAAGTATCCAACCCTATGTACCATACAGAGTGCTAACACAATTAGGTAGATGCCAAATGATTCCCAGGGACGAAGATATTAGTCCCATGCGGTTGAGATTAGCCCCAGTGGTCAATTCCCTGAAGCCGTCGTGCGTCCAATCTGCAGCGAATGTCAACACTTGAACAGCGGGTACCCGAGTACGTGACATATCTAACAATTAGGTTGCACCAGGATACATTGCTTGGCATAAAAAATAAATAGTGCCCGGAAGGCCAGCTAAAAGACCGCATCTCCAAGAATTTGTTGAAACGTCACAAGAATAATAGGATTGGTAAGCCAAGGAAAATGAATACAGGTCCACCATAGGAAGATTAGAAAAGCAAGTCAAAGAGCTGCAATTCGAAAGTGGTTTGCTGGCCGCAACAGGTGAGGGAGAAAAAGAAAATATTAACCCAAGAAAATGAGGCGGTGCGAGCCCAAATTCGAAAAGTGAAAACAGCCGTAGAAAATCCTCCCAGGAGCGCGAAGGATGAAAATGTCATAGACAATTTGAGGCGAAAAGTAACCGAAAATGGGTTTATATGAATAAGGCAGAAGGCGAGCTATCCAAGGTTCGGAAACAATTAGCTAAAAGTGCAGAGGAACGAGGCCGTATCATTGAACAATTAAAGGAGAAGCATGAGGATGAGGTTGTTGAGTTAAAACGGAGGGTCATCATGGCTGAGAACAAAGGGGCTAAGCAAGTCGGGGACCTCAAAGCCGAGAGAGAACATTGTTATGCAGAGATAGCAAGGTTGGAGATGGATTTGGAGAAAAATCCAGGATCAGAAGCAGGTAGCCGAGCGAACGCTAGAGGCAAGAGACGAGCGAATTGGGCGTTTGTTGCAAGAAAAGGGTGTTATTAGGGAAAGAGTACGGGCTATCGCAGACTACATCACCACAAAGTGCAACCATTGCAGGGACATGACAAGATCTATGTTCTTTTCCACTGCCATGACCTTTGTTCGGCAAGTGATGGAAGACCTCCACCACCTCCAAGAGATTTTAGCACACAAGCCTGCGGCAAGGCCGAATGATGCCCCGTGAGGCCCAAGATCACTTGAAGCATTAATGTATTCATAAAGATCACCCGTCGTTTTGTAAAAATATAAAGTCTACTAGTTTAACTAGGAGTCCGTGTTTTCTTTTATGCATAGTTAGTGGTTTTTCGAGTATGTAGTTCGCTTTTTATCCAAGCTTGTTAGTTTCTTGTTTCATTTGTCCATCTTTTGAGTCCTTCTAACTGAATTTTGTTATTATGAGAATGGATATTTTTAAAGTATTTTATGATTCACTTTTTTTATTTATTTGCAAGAACTATGCTCGGTCTAATTCATGCGGAGATATGATACATAGGAAATCTACATAAGATTCGACCATAATTGAATAAAATAAGATAGAAAGTGAATGAAATAGGAAAGAGGGAGAGAATAAGGCTAAAACAAAAGGGAGCTTCGCAAATAAAAGTCGGGATGATGCAGGCAACCAATGCATGCAGGGATTGACTATTATTTAGGTGCATTCACACCCAATATGTGTCTGTTTATGTGTCAGAACCTAACCATTAACGATTTTTTGGTGTTGTTCCAGTATCAAACTAAATAGGTCATTAGTACTCGCGGTATTCTGGCAACCCACTCCTATAACACGCGGTCTAGAAACAAGCAAGTCATGGCCAATTAGGAAGCCGATGTCAGCATTCTTGACCCCTCGAAGGAAGCAGAGGAATTGGACGTTAATGCTATGGAGGAGGAAATGTATAAGCTTAAGCACCAAATGGGTGAGATGTACCAGGCATGGGCAAGAGGACAGCCGCCCCTGACCTATCCTGCTAATCCAACCTTCATCCCGCCACTGGCCCAAGCACCTGACTAGTCTACCACTAACCCACCCTCAAGTTCTCCTATGAATTCACAACATCAAGTTACTACCTCTCAACCACCACCAGCTCCACTACCCAAAATCACTCATCACCCTCCTCCGCCAATTGCTCCTATCTATGTGGAACCTCCACCTCCTACGCTCCGTAAGTCGTCAAGGGAACCCCTTCTTCAAGATTATGACCCTCAATACTATCCACTAGAACCTTCTTAAAAAACCAAGGAGCCTTACTCCTATGCTACCCATCCCGAAATCCCGACAGGAGTTGAAAAAGCAATCAAAAATCCTGAGTAGGAAGAGATGCTTAGGAAGGTCCGAAGTCTGGAAATCCTTCAGGGACATGTGGGGATTAGGTATCCAGGTGAGTGTGGTGTTCAAGGGTCTTTGTCTATTTCCAGATGTACAGTTACCTCCAGGTTTCAAGATGCCTAAATTTGACTTATGTGATGGTCATGGCGATTAGGTTGCGCATCTAAGGGGTTTTGCAGCAAAATGAGGGGAGCAGGGGGAAAAGATGAATTACTAATGGCGTAATTTAGCCAGAGTCTAAGTGGGTCAGCACTGGAGTTGCTTACTCAGCAGGATCTCAATCGCTGTTATAATTGGGATGACCTGGCACAAGCGTTTGCCTGCCACTTTCTATATAATCTCGAGATTGTCCCGAATCATCTGTCTCTGACAAAGCTGGAGAAGAAAGACAACGAGAGTTTCATGGAGTACGGTTTCCGGTGGAGGGAACATGCATCCAGGGTTGATCCTCCCATGAAGGAGAGTGAGATGGTTGATTTTTTCTTACAGGCTCTGGAACCTACCTATTTTGGACACTTGGTGTCAACAGTGGGAAAGTCTTTCAACGAAGTGGTCAAGATGGAAAGTATGGTCGAGGAAGGCCTCAAATCCAATAAAATCATGAGCTACTGTGTAATTAAGGCAACTACGGGCCATCCAGGATGGAGCTGGGGGGAAATTCGGAAAGAAGAAGGAGGAGGAAGTAGCGACAAGGGAGTCTAGAACTTGGTTCAGACCTCGGGCACCTGCTCATTACTTCCAGCCCAATCCCCACCGCCAAACATACCCACATGCTTCATACGTCCCACCACAACATCACTATCCACCACTAGAACCCCGCTTCTCAGTCAATCACGCGCAAGTATATACCCAACCTCCCGCTCATGCAAAATGGCATGCGCCCCCCCCCCCCCCCCTTCTCCCTCAAAACAGCTACCCAACTCCAGAAAATCATTATCCATCTCTAAGAGATTACCAACAACCCCCGAAGCCTACCTTCCGAGCCGATCCAGTCCTGAGAAATGAAAGGGTACAGAAAAAGAAGACTTTCTCTCCGCAGGAGAATCCTACACTAGCTTATTCCACAGGCTGCGTCAACGGATATGTTGAGACCAATTGAAGCGAAACTGCCAAATCCTTCCCCGAAGAATTTAAATTATTCAGTCAGCTGTGAATACTGTTCCGGTGCACCTGGGCATGACACCGAAAAGTGTTGGCATTTGAAAGACGCTATCCAAGAACTTATTGACTCCTACCGGATTGAGGTGCAGACCCCGAAGGCGCCCAATATCAACAAAAACCCACTGCCGGCCCATCAGAAAACCAACATGATTAATATTGTGGAAATAAGGGGGCAGTCCAGAAGTCCCTCACAAACTTTAATGACGATCAAAGCCAGTGAGTCTAAGCAAACCAAGGTTGCAAGCAGTGAGAAGATAGTAACCGGGGCAAAGGAAAACATGAGCAAACTTGTCATAGTTCAGGGGAGCTCAGCATGCGCGGTTGTGCCAAAATAGTAACAAGCAAAAGCAACAGTCCAGGGGACAGCTAGAGAACCTATTGTGATCGTGGAAGGTGTTCGCATAGAGCCAGTTAGTAAAACCAGTGATCCATCCACCAATCATCAACAACAAAGCCATTCCGTGGAGGCATGAGCAAGCAATAGTGATGTACAAGGGGAAAGAAGTTAGAGAGGAAGTGTGTGAGGCAGGGGGTTTAACTCGGTCAGGAAGGTACTTTGCGCTAGAAGAACCTGTGAAGGTACTTTACTCGGTGCATGATCTAGAGATTCAATATTTAATTCCGAAAAGTAATCAGGCTAAGAATGTTCAGATGAAGGTTGATGGGATAACGAGACTTGATATTTGCGAGCGTGGGGAATTTTCATCTACAATGTAGTGTCATTGTCCATGATTGTATGTGTTAAGTTCGTTGGTGTTACGGTTTTCTGCAATTCACCTTGGGATAAGGCATTGTAAAATAATATTGGAAAGACGCTTGTTAAATGTCATAGGGTACGGTGGATTAGATCGCATTGGTGTTTCTAATGTTGAAGGCTCGAGAAGGGGGACCTTCTTAGTAGCAATTTGTGGGTTCAAGTGCTGCAAAGATGGATTTCATTTAAGGCAACAACAGAGCAACAAATGATGAGGAAAGACATGTTGGAAGTGTCAGGCGGTGGCTAAAATTTCCAGAAGGCCAAGTATAAAGGGATGAGTTCCACAAAAGTAGAAGAGTTGCAGAGTTACATATAGGAATTGTGGTAACATGACTATGCACTTTAAGGAGAGTTTGGGACAATTTGGGAAATTCATTGATTAAAAAAACCTATAGCTACAGAAGTAGGAATAATGGGATTGTGATTGGGGCCTACAGATTTAATTTGAAGTATGGGACATTATGCGACAGGAGATTTGATTTAACGGGAAGGAGATTTTTCAATAGGAAGGATGTTCCGCACATTTAATTTATGTCCACGCGGGGTGAAAGGGCTTATGCAGCTAGGGGGTTAGCTCAGACTCAGGATAGATTAGTGATGTCATGGTGATTGTGCTATATGCAAAAGCATTGGAAGATGTCAGAAAGTTATTTCCATAGGTGGATTATTCCCTATGAGTAGGTTAGCGGTCGCGTGGTTGGGGAAGCTTTGAAGAAGTCTATTGGTTATTCAGCAAGGAGATCAGTTGTGCAAATGTGTTAGATGATTCAGAATATAAAAGGGGTTTTTACAGAAAGATTTTGAGAATTTTGGTAGTTGATTGAGCATGGTTGTGTCAATAAGAGATTAAGAATCCTAGCGAATTCCAGAGTTGTGTAATGAACGGCTTCAAGCCAAGTGGGAGAGTCCCACCGTTTACGATTTGGTTGTATGATTATCTTCTTGTAAGGTTTCGAGTTACCAGTGTATTGGTAAGTTATTTTAGCAACGAGAAAAGAGCATAAGTGGTAATTTGAGCAAAGGGACTGTTAAAGGTGTGCTATGGTTGGCCTTGTTGGCTCATGTTCAGACTTGGGGAGTAATTCTGTTGGGTGTTCCGTCGAGAGGGTATGCTTGTGCTGGAGAAATCATGGATTTGATTATATTCGGGCCAAGTTAGAGAGGGCGGCTCTAAGCAATACTCCTAGTAGATTCAAAGGGGTAAGGCATGGTGCCTAATGTTTCGAGCCTATAAATACAGTTAAGAATCAAGCTTTGTCGCAATTTATGAGAAGGTTCCCATAATTTTCTATGATATTTTGACTTGCGGTGTAGCATTTGAGAGATATAAAATGGCTTGCGGGATTTAAGAAAGCATGGTCTCGTAGTTCAAGGTCACTCGGGATGAGTGCATATGGAGTGTGGTACGTGTTTAATAGAGTTATTATTATTATTTCCAAGAAAATAAAGGATTAATTGGAAAGAAGATAGGTTGGATAGCCATAGTTGAGTTGGCATAATACTTGTAGTGATCAGTTCTTTCAGCCTGATCAAGTTATGCAAGTGATTTGTGACAGTGCGTTGAGACTTGTCAGCCGCCGTAAATGGTGTTAATCAAAAATTATTCTACTGTTGTGGCCTGTTACGTAGAGGTGGGCCCCGGAAGGGCTATTGTGGCTTAGAACACTACTTAGAGATTTGCATATTTCCACGGTTATGAGAATTCGCCTGTGTGTTGCTATGGTTCTCCTGAAGTGAGTTAAGTGAGAAGCTTTTATGTGATGAAGTGTTAGTCTATTGGTGGTTCTGGGAGTTATGATGAAGATCGTGTTCTATCGTATATTGGCATGTTGGGTGCAGTGTGTAGTATAGAATTTGAATTGAAGACCTAGGTTGCAGTTTGGTGTTGACAATGATGTCACGAGCTCGGATGAGCAGGAAGGGAGTTTCGATGCTTCAAGTTAGCTGGTATTTGTCCTCGGCATCACTAGAGATTGGTGTTTTGTGAAAAGGGCTTTACATCCCGGTTAATAATTCTTAATCTCTTATCAGCTTTGGTGTGGCCAGTGGTTTGGAGGTACGACCCAGTTATTTGTTATAGTAGGTAGTGGGATTGCATCCTGTGGGATGATTGTATAAGTGTGGCACGTAACCACTTGATTGATTAAGGACTTAAAACAAGTATGAAGGGTGTGTTAATATCGTTGATTTGAGAATATATGCCTGGAGCAGAAGAGGAGTTATCAAGGATCTTTGAAAGGTAATTATCCTAGTTCAGTGTGATTAGAATCGACTTGAGGTTAGTGGATGGACTCAAATGTGAATATGGGCTCTTAGTTCAGGCTAGATGTGTTCATTTCAGTAATGCACTCCTTATAGAGGAGTAGTCAGGGTGTTTTTTTGTTGTCAGATATTTCATCTAATGATGTATTGCCCCGTGCGAGTTGTGAGGCGGCTTGGTGAATTTCTTATGTGTTGAGGTTCCACGTAGAGATGATGTTATATGAGTAAAATGGCTCTTGAGATTCAAATCATTATTGCACCTCAGTTGTGCTTGATTTTTGTAGCTTGTAGCACTATATCTTCCCGCATGTACAATATTTTGCACTTAGCGTGCTTGTGACTGATATTCAGTATTTTGTTGTAATAAGCAATCTAGCTCGGTTTGCATCTCCTTATGTGAGTTCTATGTGTGGATCGGGTGGCACGCCCCCATGGGTATGTCATTTGGATCGAGTGGCACACCACCATGGGTATTTTAGTTGGATCGGGTTGCATGCCACAACAGTGTGTGATGTTCAGTATAGTTCCCATATCTACTTTATGTATTCGATTTCCTATTTTTGTAAGGAAAGCTCATATTAGCTATTTGCACGATGCCAGCAGGGTGTTTGTTAAGCTATATTGACCGCTTCGCATGTGTGATTTGCGAGCAGTGTAATTGAATCTCCTTGTCAAAGTTTGCTTTCCCTGGTATTGTGTTCGATATGGAAGCCTATTGGCACATTACAACATCATATGAGACTTTGATCATATCCGGGGTGGCTTATTGCCTGAGCAGTTCATACTAGGTGAGACGAGATCATTTGATTTAGGATCATTGCAATCTGATTATATGAAGTATATTAAGAAGCAAAGACCATTATTTGGTTCAGAATTAGGTGAAGGTTCTTGTTGGGAGCATAGACCCAATAATCGTTGATTCGGCAGTGGTTATGAATTTCTACACATCTCTTCTGTCCTGGCGGTATTGTAATAGTTAGATCAAGACTTATATATATCATGAGGTGCACTATGAGCATCAGATTGTCGGACTTAGACTAATTTGATCAGAGAATGTTATTGTAGTCTAGTGAGTAAAGTGGTGCAAGGTGTGCATTCAGCTAAAGTATGCACTCATGTTTTGGTGTTGCGTGTAGTTATTGATACAATGTTCATATATTGGAAGCAATCCTTGCAGAGAATTCCATATGTTGGAATTGGGCTCTAGCTTATTTTCTTGAATAAAAGGGAATATCTTGAGAATTGATCGAGCTAATGTGCTCAACTAAGTTGCAGTAGCATGGGTAGGTGCACGAGGTATTAAATAGTGATTTCGAACGACTCCAGCACAGTTCTTAGCACGTTCAAGGACGAACATATGTTTAAGTGGGAGAGAATGTAATGACCCGACCGGTCGCTTTGAATCCTAGTGCGTCGTTCAGCAGTTTGAGGCCATGAACAACTTCATTTCAGGTATTATGACTTATACGCCCAGTCGGGATTGAATTTCGAGAAGTTCAAAGTTGATTTGGAAAGAGAATTCTCATTTCGGAAGCTTAACATTGAAAGAATTAGCTAGGTTTGGAGTTATGAGTAAATGACCTAAGAATCAAGATCTGAAGGTTCCACTAGGTTTGTATAAATATTTAAGACTTGGGCATATGCTCGGTTCGGGTTTTGGATAATCCGGGAGCATTTTGGCGCCTATTATGGAAGTTAGCATTTTGGAAGAAATTTCATAAGTTTGGCTTGTAGTAAATTTCAGTGTTATCGATGCACGTTTGGGATTCTTAGTGTATGAATAGCTCTGTATTGTGATTTTGGAGTTGGGACCATGATCGGAAATGAATTCGGAGGTCCATGGGTCATTTTGGAGTCATTTGGTTAAAGATAAAAATTTGAAGTTTTTTGAGAAGTTTGACCGAAAGTGGAATTTTTTATATTGGGGTTCAAAGCTGATTCCGAAAGTGGCAGTAGGTCTGTAATGTCAAATATAACTTTTCTGCAAAATTTGAAGTCAATCAGACGTGATTTGATAGGTTTAAACAACGAAAATAGAATATTGAAATTCTAAAGTTCATTAAGCTTGGATTGAAGGTCTATTCATGATTTTAATGTTTTTTGAAGATATTTGAGGCCTCGAGCAAGTCCGTAATGTGTTTTGGGACTAGTTGGTATGATTGGTTGGGGTCCCGAGGGCCTCTGGTGGATTCCGAGTGGTTAACGGATCAAAATTAGGTAAAAGGCAGCTGTAGGTTTCTAATATCTGGGTTCCTACTTCGCGAACGCGAAGGGAGTCACGCAAACGCAAAGAGGAAAGTGGGAGGCTGCTGGATTTGGCCTTTGCGAACACGAAGAGGAAGTCGCGAACGCGAAGGGGTGGGTTGAGCTGCTAACGCGGGGGACAGATCGCGACCGCGTAGAAGGAAAAGCGGACCTGAGATCATTGGCCTACGGAGCGCGAGGCCGGGTATGCGAACGCGTAGGTTCTAAGAAGCTAACCTTCGCGAACGCAGGCACCGAGCCGCAAATGCGATGAGGAAATTTGGATCTGAAGCATATTGTTCTTCGCGAATGCGAGGGCATTTCCGCATTCGCGAAGAAGGGTTGTCTGGGCCGTGTTCTTTTAAAAATTTGGTTTTGGCTCAATTTCACTTCATTTCTTCCATGGGAGCTGATTTTGGAGCAACTTTGAAGTGTCATTTTCATCACCAAGCATGAGGTAAATGACTCCTACTGGTTTTGAGTTAAATACAAGATTTATATTTGGTTTTAGACATGAAAATTGGTAGAAAACTTAGGGTTTGAGGATAACCTAGAAAACTACTATTCTTTGATTTTGACCATGATTTGGGGTATGGAATTAAGAGGAAATCATATATTTGAGTTTGTGAGTTCATGGGTAAACTTTACTTTTGAAAAAATTTGGAATCCAGGCACGTGGGCCCGAGGGCATTTTGGTCATATTTTCGAGCGGAGTTGAGAACTTATATAATTTTAATTGTTACAAGTACTATAGTAAATTTTTATTGGTTATCCATTAGTTGGATAATTTTGGGGCATTGCGCATCAATTGGAGTCATCAGAAGGGAATTAGAAGCCGGTTATGGATCTTCTCCTTTCTAACCTTTTTTTTATCAAACTGTCGTGTATCATTGATATCAAAAAAATATGTACATCATGGATCTATATGGTAGTAGTATGGACTAACTACTACACTGTCTCAGTAAAAAAAATCCTACTTTCTTGACTATCTATACACAAGTAGAAATCATTTGAAGACTAAGTATACTAGCTAAGGAAAACAGTTTAGCTTTCTCAATCCAGTCTGCCAGTCTTTGCATTTTCTGCCTCTAAGATGTAGTAGTAAAGCAATTTCTCTGCATGTCGATTCATCCACAAAAGCAGCTCCTTCAAATCGAATGTGGTTTCTTTCTCTCCAAATGAGTGCAGCAGTGGTAACAAATGCAGCAGCTGTAATTGCATTCTGCCACAGCTTGCTCTTAGCTTTGCTACAAATCCAGTGAATCTTAGTGTCCCAGCATCCAATGGTTTTGGAGTGCCCCAACCAAACACAAATTCTAGACCACAAACTGTTGGTAATGGAACATTCGAAGAATAGGTGCCGGAAGACTTCATCATTCTGTTTGTAGAATACACACACTGCTGGAACTTGTATTCCCATGATCTGCAATCTATCAACTGTGGGAAGCCTATTATGAGCAGCCAGCCAAACAGTAAACTTATGCTTAGGTAGTACATTTGTAATAAGCAGTAAGATCTTCCATGCAACCTTGGTGTAATTGGGCAGCATAGTGAGATACAGTTTGTGGATATGAAATTTATTCAACCTGCATACACTTTGCAACCTACAAGTAAGATCACCCTGTAGCTGAGTATTTTCTAGTACCATATCTCTACTGTCCAGAATCTTTCTGATCACCCAAGAGGCTGAAGTTGGTACAGCAAGTGTGGCAATATTCCCCTTCTTGATGTAATAGGCATGAACCCATCGAACCCATAAGCAATCTTTCTTTCTAGCCAAGTCCCATAACAATTTAGTTATGGCTGCTTTGTTCCATACAGACAACCTCAGGATGTTAAGTCCTCCAGCAGATATAGGTTGGCATACCTTGTCCCAAGCTACTAAAGCTCTTCTGGATAGGGTAGCTTTCCCAGTCCAGAGGAAAGTTATGCATATTGCTTCGATAATTTTCAGTACTTTCTTGGGTATAATGAACACCTGTGCCCAATAAGTCTGAATGTCAAAGACCACAGACTTAATCAATTGACTTCTGCCAGCATAAGATAGTAGTTTAGCTGACCAACAAGTGACTTTGTCTGTTATCTTCTCAATGAGAGGCATATAGTGATGGATAGCCAGCTTCTTTGAATCCAGTGGAATTCCTAAATATCTGAATGGGAGTTGACCTTCAATGAATCCTAATGCTTCAATAATTTCTTCTCTGATATCTGCTGCACACCAGCCAAATAGATTGCACTTTCTAACCTTGTAAGAGGGAATTATCCCCATAGGTGAATTAATTGGTTATGTGATCATATTTGTGGAGGCTGTGTATGCACGAGGTGATGAGAGTCAGTGCGTACCTACTATTATGTTTAAGTTCGAGTAGTATAGGACCCCAAAAGCATGCTATACTTGAAACATTTGTAATCTTATTGATAGCTCGAATTGCTTAAACCACATCGAATTAATAAATACATTCTCAAAAAGATTTGACTTCTTTTATTAAATTGTTAAAAGAGAAAGTGGATTTTATTTGAATAATTATTCTCCGATAAATTCTTAATTGGCTATTTGAGTATGTATTTTATGTGTACATGTGTCACATGTATGATTCGCGAACAGGGTGATTGTTTATTTTATGTTGACCGCGTCGTATGGATAGTTTGCGAGCGGGGTAATAGATGCATCTATGATTCGAGCCGTTTGACCCTCGACAGTGCACTGTTTACTTTTATGTTGGATCGGGTCATACGTCCTACGGTGATTATTTGTGCATGATGGTATTACTGCCTTGAACTCATTAAAGTTATTATTGCATCTCATGGCTATAGAATATTTGGATAAATAATGAAAAGATTTCTTTTTGAAATTTCCTATATACGAATTAATATTTTACTTGTTTCATTCTATTGGATTAAAATCATGCTTATAGAAATCTACGATTTAATGTATTATTGACACCATTATTGGACCACTAGTAGGTTTCCAAGTCGACCATCTCGTCTCTACTTCATCGAGATTAGAAGGGATACTCATTGAGTACATGTTGTTTTCATACTCAAACTACACTTTTGTGCATTTTTTTTGCACGGGTTCATGTGTTATTAACGGCCTATTGGGCGTAGCAGTGCGGATGATTATGGAAATAGGTGAGTTGCATTGTTCGTGGCAGCCCGCAGCTAGTATAGTCCCTTTCCAGCATAATATATTTACTCGTTGTTCACTGTATTCCGGACGGATGTTGTATTTTATTTCTGTCTTAGTAAATACTTATGCACTTGTGACACCGGGTTCTGAAATGAGTTTGAAATATTTTGTATTAATTATCTATTATTTAATTCAAATTGAAATAGTTATCTTTATTTTTATTTAAAAATTTAAGGAAAAGCTTAATTTTCAAGATTGTTAAAAGGAGAACTTCAACAAGTAATTTGGTTGGCTTGCCTAACAGTGATGTCTGGTGTCACCACGTCCCTTAGTGGATTTTGGGTCGTGACAGAGCAGATCAAGTGCAATTTTTTTGTTTAATAATTAGACGAAAATGAATGAAAATATGATATGGAAAAGAGAAATTTTCACAAACCACTATTGTTTTGTGGTTATTAGCTAGTTGTAGCTACCATTTACTATATTACTTCCTATAGCTATGTTTTTAGATTTTTTAGAGTGTATTCAATATTTTTAAGTCATGTATTCATGAATACAGTAGCATTTCTCGGCGTAAAATATGGTATTACAGCTAGACAGATCATTGTATTTGATTGTATTCATGGCATGAAATATGGGATTACAGCTAGACAGATTATTGTATTTGACTATATCTGACCGTATTCACGATATGTATTTGTGAATATAGTAACGTAAATAGAAAAATTCATGGTCCAATCAATTGTTTTTAAAGGGAAAGTGAATCAATTAACATAATAGACTCCTCATGTAACTCAAACTCAATTATAACACACAAAATTTGCATTTCGAGTTATAAAAAAAGATTCTCAATCAAAAACTACCGAAAAAACATAGCAATTTTCAAAGAAATTATATAATTACATTGAATACGGTTAAATACATAAAAATACATTGAATACATGAAGTATAGCAAGTCATCTATAGTGCAAAAACATATGAATACATATTGCATGTACATTTGAATACATATATACATCTGAATGCATAAATTATATTAATTAAAAAATATATGAATACACATGGAATATAGCAAGACAATTAACACAATGAAATACATTAAATACAACATAATATATTAAAATACAATGGAAAAAGATATTGAATGTATATTATTATAAAAGTGGAAAGCCCTTAGTTAAAAAGATAAATTACTTAAATGTCATCTTAAATATCCTAAATGATCTTACTCATAAATTTAAATTTAAAAAATGGCTGAAATTTTGAGAAAAGGATACCTATGGTATATGGACAAAGAGAGGACAGTGAAATTTCAGCTTCTTAATTTCCAGATTTTATATTTTTCAAACATTTTGAAACAGTACAGACGTGCTGCTAAAAAACAATGGGGAAGGATAAATTCATATGCAAGTACGACTATTATTCTAACCAAAGAAATAATGACCCTACAAGATTGTGGTGTTTTTTTTAGGCTTAGTAGTTTCGATAATGATATTGTTTCCATACAACATGAAAAATGGTATAGGAATAAATAATTTTTTGAAGAAAATTAAGGTAACAATCATGTGTGTGCAATAATATTTTTTATTTAGATTTTCCTTTTCTTCTTTTCACTCCTTATCTTTTGGCTTATTTTCTTTAAAATATGGAGATAAGAAAGCAAATAAATGAAGGAACCCATCACGCATCAAATATTTGTATTCAATCGATAAGTTAATTTTCTCCGTATAGAACAATGCAAATTCTTCTTCTTCCTTTTTGCATGTTAGTAACTTTGTATTATTATTGTTGAGTACTTTTCATTTTCTGATAATAAAACTCTTATTTTCTTTTGCTTTACATATATATTGGTTTTGTTTAGTATTAAATCAAATATTTTTATTCGATCGGTAAGTTATTTCCTCCCCATAGAACAATGCAAATTCTTCTTCTCCTTCTTTTTTGCGTGTTAGTGACGTTGTATTATTATTGTTGAGTACTTTTTGTTTCGTGATAATAAAACTCTTATTTTCTTTTGCTTTACATATATATTGGTTTTGTTTAGTATTAAATCAAATATTTTTATTCGATCGGTAAGTTATTTCCTCCCCATAGAACAATGCAAATTCTTCTTCTCCTTCTTTTTTGCGTGTTAGTGACGTTGTATTATTATTGTTGAGTACTTTTTGTTTCGTGATAATAAAACTCTTATTTTCTTTTGCTTTACATATATATTGGTTTTGTTTAGTATTAAATCAAATATTTTTATTCGATCGGTAAGTTATTTCCTCCCCATAGAACAATGCAAATTCTTCTTCTCCTTCTTTTTTGCGTGTTAGTGACGTTGTATTATTATTGTTGAGTACTTTTTGTTTCGTGATAATAAAACTCTTATTTTCTTTTGCTTTACATATATATTGGTTTTGTTTAGTATTAAATCAAATATTTTTATTCGATCGGTAAGTTATTTCCTCCCCATAGAACAATGCAAATTCTTCTTCTCCTTCTTTTTTGCGTGTTAGTGACGTTGTATTATTATTGTTGAGTACTTTTTGTTTCGTGATAATAAAACTCTTATTTTCTTTTGCTTTACATATATATTGGTTTTGTTTAGTATTAAATCAAATATTTTTATTCGATCGGTAAGTTATTTCCTCCCCATAGAACAATGCAAATTCTTCTTCTCCTTCTTTTTTGCGTGTTAGTGACGTTGTATTATTATTGTTGAGTACTTTTTGTTTCGTGATAATAAAACTCTTATTTTCTTTTGCTTTACATATATATTGGTTTTGTTTAGTATCTATCAGTATAGTATTAAATTTTTTATTTAATTTCTTTCCTTGGTTTATTTTGGAGATTAGAAAAGAGAGACTATAATGATTTGGGTGGGGTAATTTTTCTATGCATTAGTTAAAGATCAAAATTATCATTTAGAACTAAATATATTTACGAAAGAAAATATACAAATTATAAAAAGGTAATGAATAAGTTACAAACTTTTGAAACATATGCTCAATTTACAGCAATTTTTAAGGGAAAAGGCATGATGAAACACCTTAATTGATAGTATATAATATATCTTTATTAGGCAATTTCTACTGTAGGAGAGTTTTTGTAACTGTATTTGTTTATTTACAAATGAGATGTACTTTATTAAAAGATAAAGTTAAGTTAATACAAAGAGAGAAATTAAACTTATAGTTTCACGAAGGTGTCTATAATTGAACTGAAATTTAGTATACATGAGTAATCCTTAATTAAAGAAACCACAATAAAATTTAAAAAAAGAAAATGAGAACGTGAATCGATTAGCAAGCTATTAAATTATATTTTAATGTAAATTAAAAATAATAGTAAAGCAATTGTTATTTTAAGTGAACACAAAATAGCAAAAGAAATATAATATGAAAGAAAAAAATGAGAAAAGAAAAACGCAGAGAATTTGTAATATATCTCTTTTAAAAATATCTTTAGAAAATATAACTATTTAAGATATTTTTTCGCATCGAACTAAACTTATTTTTAAGAAGTCCAAATTTGAATAATAATTAATTATATATAGACACACATGAAAACTTAAACATTTGTGGGAATTAGTTGAAAAAATGGACAATTTGCTTTTTATGCGTTTTGCTTGTGAGAAAGGAAAAAAAAGACTTATTTCTGTTAGCTGATAATTTATGTGTTTATTAATAAATAGTTTTTCAAGAAAATTCATACAAAAGCTTGAATAGTTTAGCTTGAATAGTTTTAAGCTGATTATATCGATTGAGATGATTAAGGTCATATTAAGTAGAGTTTCTTTACTATTAAAGGATGTCATACAGCTGATGAAACTACTTTTTCCTTAATTAGAGATTTTGAGTTCGAGCCATGGGAATAAAAAAATCCTTGATCGAAAATGCTTCCCCTCGAATGGGATTCTACGCGGTATGAACCAAAATATATTAAGCTTCATTTGGGTACCGAACACCAGGTAAAAAAAAATAAAGTTTCTTCCTTTATTAGGCGGTATAAATAAGAGGCAACAATTATTATTTTCTTGTACTTGCAGACTTCCGTTTTTTACTTTTACTTTATAATTTAGATACAAATTTTAATATTATATTTATCTGATTGTTAAAAAAATTATACCTATTGAGATAAAGTACACGCACAATGCGTGTGCTGAGAGAATAGTACAATTAGATACATAGAATACACCGAGATACATTAAATATAACAAAAAAAATAACAAACTCTTCAAGTTACTCAGTACCAAACTCTGTCTTTTTTGTTCAAAAAAACCCCTAATATCATTCATGATTCTAACTGGACACTCTCAAATTTGGCGCAAAGATCAGTTGGCATGGAAACAATCTCAATCCCATTAACAAAAGCATAAGAGTTTGGTGAAGGAGAAAATTTTATATTGAGTATTGACTTTCATCAACATTGATGGCATATTCTTTTCGAATTGATTTATTAGACTTATCATCATCACAAGCAAAGACAGCAAGGAGAGCGCTGAAGTTACTCAAAAGAACATAATAATTAGCAGTGACTAAGAAAACAAATTTAGATTTGTTCAATCTAGAGTAGTCGGTCGGATAAAAATAAAGACGAAAGAATTTAGTGCTAGGGGAGACAATAAAATTGTAGGTGAATTGAGAATGGAAAATAGGGGCACTCATATAATAAACTCTAGAGAAAACCCTAATGAGAGAGAGAATGAAGAAAAATCTAAAAGAATAAAAGAGAAAAATAATATAAAATATATTTTATAACTTATGAATAGGAGGTAACTATAAATAGATATTTGACTATAGAAATTAAAAGGTAATTATAATGAGGAAGAATAACGAAGAAAAGAAACTCGAGCAACTAGTTGGGTGAAAAGAGGAAGAAAGAAAAACAGAAAAATAGAGTTAAGAGTGGGCTTTTGAAAATGACGAAATGGACGACGAGTTAATGATCCAATTTTAAAGCTCAAACAGTTCAAATAAGCAAATAGAGGAATTTTTATATTCATATGCTATATATTAAACCATATTATCCTTAATATTTAAGATTTGCTATAATTACATATGGTATACCTAATTATCAAGTATATATCATATAGTATTTTAACGGTACTTTAATTGTACCGTATTGTGACGACCAGACCCGTCGTCTCTGGTATTTCATGCCCCGTTATCCCCGTTATATGTTTCCATGTGCGTTATTATATGTGTCTGGTAAGTTTGAAGTGGTTTGGAATGAAATTGGATAGAAATGAGACAAATAGTCTCTTTAAGGAAAGCTTAAGTTGGAAAAGTCAACCGGAAGTTGACATATGAGTTAGAGGGCTCGGAACGAATTTCCGATGGTTCGATTAGTTTCTGGGATGATTTGTGACTTAGGAGTGAAAGAGGAAGTGAATTCGGAGGTACGAAGTGAAAGTTAGCCTATTTTGGCGAAGTTAGAATTTCGGAGAAATCTGGTTGATAGGTGAAAATTTTATCCAAGGGTGCATTAGCTTCGTTAGGCGAATTTGAGTACGTGTGCAAATTTTCAGGTCACTCAGACCTCGTTTGGTTGGTTTCGATATCGGATATGAGTTTGGAAAGTTTAAGTTTAACTTAGAATGAAATTCAATGATTTTGGTGATTTTTGATGTTAAAGATAGCGTTTTTATAGCCCGAGCGAGTTTGAATGAGGCATTAGGGCATGTTTGTGTTTTTGGTTGAGGTCTCGGGGGCCTCGGGGTGATATCAGATGGTTAAACGAGGAATTTTGGAGTTAAGCATCACAAATGACTGCTGCTTCTGGTATTTTCGCGGAAGCGGCTAGGAGACCGCTTAAGCGGTATCCGCAGATGCAGACAATAAGCCCCAGAAGCGGCCAAAAAGAAGTCAGAGACGCAGAAGCGGCCAAAGGGACCGCGTTCGCGGTAGTCGTGAAAGCGGAAGATCGACCGCAGAAGCGGCCGCTGAGGAAATGGCCAGACCACGAAAGCGGTCAACTGGACGCGGAAGCGAGGACCGCTGAAGCGGAAAAATATCGCGGAAGAGGAAATCGTTCAGTTTTAATGATAACAAGGGGTTTAATATTTTGTAAAGGAGAAGAACAATAGAACTTCGGGCTGAGGCGATTGAGAGAGGTTTTGAAGAGATTTTCAAGGGGAGTCTTCAGGTATGATCTCTTAGACCTCAAATATGTGATTATGGTGCAAAATCATGGATTAAACACTTAGAAATCAAGGTCTTTAATGTCAAAAATGGTGGTTAGGGCTTGAAACCCAAATGAACCTTAAAGTGTTGATTTGAAGGGTCAAATGGACTCCGATTCTTGTAAATTTAATATGTATGGACTCGTGGCGTGACAAGGATTCTGAAAATGTAAATTTTGTTATTTTTCGAGAAGTTGGCCCGGGGCTCGGGTTTTACCAACTTCACGATTTTTAATGTTTTTCGAATAATTTCAATTGCGTTATGTTTGTGTAGCCTATAATGACCTATTCGTTGTGGTTTTGAATAGATTCGACGCTCGTAGGAGAAGATTTGAAGGGAAAGGGCATTGCAGACCAGGCTACAACCAGTTAGAGGTGAGTAGTTAGTATAGATGATGGCCTGAGGGTTTGAATCCCCGACTTATCACATCATGACGCTATGTTAGGGCGTGACTCACACCCCATGGCAGGTGCGGGGTTGTAAATGATTGGGGATTGTGACTTGGTCCATCCCGTGAGCTGAATAAATTAGTGGCATCTGATACGTACATTGTGTTGTTGATAATTGGGCTTAATGCCATGTTTGGGGCCTTGTGCCGATCTGTAGTACCCGTCTAGGGTAAATATCTGTGTGATAACATGATTGCATAACCATGGATCTCAGTCTTGTGTTTAATCACCGAATTGAAATGCTAAGTCCCCTTATTTCTGAAATTGATTAATTAAATTATATTCACCGAAATAATTGGAAAAATGGAAATTTAAATTGACTTTGTTCATGTGACTCATATGCATATTATGGACTGAGCTTGGGTCGGGCTGCACGATCCGCAGCGGATATATATATTGATATTGCGCTTGGGCTGAAGGAGCCCCTTCAGAATTTGTACACACCCCCAGTGAGCGCCGTCAACGTTAAATGGATCGGGCTGTACGTTCCGCAGCGAATTCATGTGCATTGCATTGCATATTTATCTGATACTTGGTTGTTGTTGTGATACTGTTATGTTTTTAGCATATAGCGAAGTTATAAGATTGTTAGTTATAGCTTTGCATTGTGGTACTTTGTGGGTTTCCTGCTTTCAGTCATTTTCTATACTTATTATTCACTGAGTCGGTAGTACTCACCCCTACTCCATGCACCTTGTGTGCAGATTTAGGTACACCGAAGGCTTAGTTGATTTTCGCAGTCTCCAGAGATATTTCAGAGTCGTTGAGGTAGATGCATGACGTTCGCAAGACCAGGTTGCTCTTCATTTTTTTCTCCATATGATTATCATTTTATATTTTCCCGGATATTTTTGTTTTAGTATACAGATTCTATTATCATTACTCAATTCTGTTTAGAGGTCTAGACTCGTGACCCCCAGATCATATGGGTGTGTTTGATTTTTCGTATTTTACCTATATCACTTTACTAATATTCTTGGATTATTATTTTGTTAAATTCGCGGTTTGAGACTTATATGTTACGTTAAAAGAGATTGTTGGTCAGGATTACCTAGCCTTAGGGACGGATGTCATCACGACCGGGTTGGATCGTGACAAGTTGGTATCAGAGCCTAGGATACTATGCCTCACGAGTCATGAGCCGGTTTAGTAGAGTCTTATTGATGGGAGTGTCGTGCACCACACTTATAAGCAGGAGGCTACAGAACCTTTAGGAAACACTCCACTTTCTTGAAATCTTATCGTGCGTCCTTGATTTAGTTTGAAAGAGTAACCCATGAAATTCCTTCCTCACGTTGTATGCGTCCGTAGGCCTCCAGTATTATATGTGCCTTGATGGCTGGTGATTCCCTTATCGAGGGGCGAATTATGATTCCTATGAGTTGATGTTGGGCCAGTCTAGAGGACTTGAAGTCGAATCTATGTCTATGGCTTGAGCACCAAGGTGCTGATTGAGCGAGCTAGTGTTATGAGCTTATAAGTTAAGTATTGTCCCTAATTGTGGTGATGGCGGCTGGATAGATACGTGGTTCGTATGTTGGTGCCGTGTAATGTATTTGTAGGACTTGTTAGTGTCGAGGGAAGTCTGCTAGGTGATTGTGTAATATGTATGACGGTGGATGATGTACCGAAGTATTTTGTTGAAGCAAACAGGTGGGTATCTCCAGCAGAATATTTTGAAATGGTATGATCATTATGTGTATGTTAGAAGATCTCGTGTGTAATTAAAAGGTACTTCTATATGTTATGACTCAGGCAGAGGCAACGCATGTTCGGGTATCAATTTTGCTAATATAACACAGTTAGCATTGAGATTAGGTTGTTATTATACATTGTGATGCTACTACGAGTTGTGGACGTGTTGTTAGGATGATTTTAGCAATTCTCTGGCAGGTGGATGGCTCAATTACAAAGGAAATTCTGAAAAAATTTTTGAAAAAAAAATAAATAAAATTTGGGACTTAGTTGAAATTTTGTCGTCTAAAGAGTGGGCTTGTCAGTTTTTGTGAATGAACACAAGAATTGGAGAAAAGTTAGAATTTCTGATGATTTTTATTTCCACAAGCTTATGAAAGAGCGAGTTTAATCTCGCCATGATGATTCGGGGGCTATAGAGTATGGGTGTTTAATATATGTGGCTTCAAGCTAAGTTGGGGAGGTTGCTGTTGATGAGCTGGTGATACGGTTATGTAATGGGTTAGTTCCGATTTAATGCATGTGAGAGAATCAATTCTGGATTCAGAGAGTGAGCCGAGGATTGCACAAGTGAAGGAAAAAAAATTTTGCCAAAGGTTATATGGTGCATCGTAGATGCGAGAAAATAAGAGAAAGTCTTGAGTTGTTGATAAGGAGTGCTTAGAGTAAAGGGAAGGAAGTTGTTCGGTTATATCGGAATGAGCTCTCGTCTTGTATCGGAATGAGCTCTCGTCTTGTAGTGTCAGAGTGCTGATAAGTCCCATGTGGTTCGATTCATTAAGTAGAGTGATTTGCAATGTGTATAAGAGTGGATGGCTTTGGAGAATGGCTTTTTGGGTGTTCGAGATTTGATATGTATCACTAAGGTGTTTTAAGGTTGAGTATGTGAGTAAGGCAATGTTTTATTTGGAACGGGTCAAGACTCGTGGTATTTTCATGTTGATTATAGGAATTCTAGGTATCAAAAATTGGGAAGTAATGGAAAATAATTCAGAGTCGCTGGAAGTCCTTCGAGTAAGGTACTTGGAACTGTGGTATTTCTGAGAACGTATAAGGAAGTATTCAGTGGCCTATGGGTCTTAAACAGTGTGGTTTGGTGTTCGGGTCTCATGTAGTGAGCTTGGGTTCAGACATTGTGGTGTTGCAGCAAGAGAGTCTACCTAGTTGAAGATGAATCAGGTGGGAATCTAATCAAAACAAGTAGCTTGTTAGTGGACTGGATTCGGCATGGTAAGTGTATGGTTAGTTCTCGCTGTGTATTTGAGATAATGGATTAGCACATATAAGTTTTGAGGCAATGTTCTTGGGTATTGACGATTCTCTTAGCGTGCTGTAATTAAAAAGGATTCAGTCAAGGCGGTTTAGTTGTGCAGATGGAATTGGGAAAGTTCTTATTGATTAAGACAAGGTTGAAGGGATGCATTTCTAAGGCTGTAAATTGGCATGAGGGTATAATAATTTTTCTCCTAAATGGTATCAATGGAAGTTCCAGACTAGTTGGGTGCGTCGATGTCTGCGGCGCAGAAGGGAGATGAAAGTTCTCGTGTTATCCTTGGAGGGTATTGTGTATGCGGGATGTTGTAAAGAACCGAGATGGCGTATGCGAGATTTCGACTCAGTTCTGAAAGGTATGGTGGATTTTGCTATGTCTTAAGTAATGAGTAGCTTTAGGTAATCAAGGAATTGGTGCTGTTAAATGGAAGTGATTTGACGATGGCTTATGTTTCGGAAGAGGGTAATTCCACAAATTATACATCAGTTATGTCAAGGCATTTCCTTATGGGACCGACTGCGGGTATATGCGTTGTTTGATGGCAAGGGAGTTTTAGAGTTTCTTTTGTGGAATAGTTTGGTACTTGATATGTAATCGGTATTTCGCATTGTGGAAATTTGGATCGGGTTTAGTGATTCGTGTGCTATGAGTATTCGGAGACTGGGAGTTCTCCGATGCAGTCTATGCAGTGATAGAGGATCATGTGTGTTGCATTGGTACTGTCAGGAGCTATTGGGAATTCGAAGCCGAATGGATCTTTCCGTGCTTAGTATATTAAATTATGGATATGTTATGGGGATGTAGAGTGATTGTCTCATTGTCGAATTATTCTAAACAATTGTGCTTTGAGTCATGTTTGGAAAGGCCACATTTTGCGTGGCGGGGTGTATCGGACCATGATCTAGCTGGAGAGTTGTGTTCCAGAGACTAGCGGTCGGCTGGGAAGGATTGCGTTCCATAATTGGGCCTTCGAGGTGGATGTCAGTATATAGGTTTCTACCATTGATTCGGTTACAGTATTGAGGGACTTTTCAGATTCGTCCTTGTGGCCAGGCATGTCGCCGGGCGAGACTGTGGATTTCAGTAACTATTTGTTGTCGGGCACCATATCGTATGGCTCCGGTATGAGTATAGTAGTGGAAGTGGAATTTGTAGCTTACAATGCTTATATGAATATCCTTATGCACTCAGTTGCTTACGGCCAATGTTGGTATTTTGTTATTATGAGCAATTTGGCTCGATGTACCTCCCTAGGTGAGGCATGTTAATGGATCGGGAGGCGCACCGCCACGAGTATGTTATCTGGATCGGGTTGCGCGCTTCAACCGTGTGATGCTGATAATAGCTATCCACATGATGATTTGTCTTCCTTTCTTCTTGGCTTCCGAGGGAATGTTCGTATTGAGAATTGCTTGGCGGGTAGCGTATCGGTTGTGTCCTTTCAGGATGGAATGGTGTATATTACTTGTTTCACCGTGAGTGTTATGGGTGATTGAGTTTCGGGCATCGATCTGTGCATGGTTGTCTACTTTGATCATGGTAGCACAAGGTGATTCATGTGTAATAGAGTTGAGTTAGGATCGTGCGTTGTGGCAAGGCCACGTGGAATTAAGACCCCTCGAGGATGAGTCAGGTACTTTATCCCTATGATGTGAGACGGGGTCTCAGCTTGGTTTTGTAAAGGTATTGATGAACTTGAGGTATAACTCTTTCGTTGAGTCATTGGCCCTGATTTGGGGAATGTATAGACTGATTCTTATTGGTGTGTGTGTTATGCAATTGTGGCTTAGGCCTGTATTGAGGTATCAGATCAACAGAAGTGGTGTGTTAGGCCCGAGGTGATCATTAGTTTATTATGGAGCATGAGCAGATTTGATTTCAGCGGGTTAGAAGGATAGTGTCGAGGTTTGACTCGAAAATCTGTAGTGGTAATAGTCAACTTGGAAGTGACTTCATGAATGATTGAATTGAAGGACGGCTGCTGTTCGTTGCGTTTAGTTATCGTTGGCAATATGCGGAAGTGTTGAAATAATACTCTAGCTAAATAAGAGGTTATCTATTTATATTGAGTACTGTGGGAAACTGCCATGAATAAAGACTATCGTTCCGAGTGTTGTAATGTGTGCTATATTGCATGAACGCACCTGAGGTTGCAGGTGTGGGTTGTTACAGGTGGTTCGGATTGATTCTGAGTATAGATGTGCGGTTCTGATCTTGTGTATAATTTCGGGTAAGGCAGTGTAGTTCTACAGTTTATGGGCCAGATGGGTTATAAAATTTCAACTGTGTTGTATTTTCGGTACTTGTGTGAGTCAGGGTGACGTGGGATCACCCCGGGCATGTGCCTAATAATGTCATTTAGTAATTGGGTTGCTTCTAGTACAACTCAGGGTACGCTCGAGGACGAGCGTTTGTTTAAGTTGGGGAGAATGTGACGACCCAACCCGTCGTCTCAGGTATTTCATGCCCCGTTATCCCCATTATATGTTTCCCCGTGCGTTATTATATGTTTCCCCATTATATGTTTCCCCGGACAATAAGCCACAGAAGCGGCCAAATGGAAGTTAGAGACCGCATAAGCGGCCAAAGGGACCGCGTTCGCGGTAGTCACGGAAGCGGAAGATCGATCGCAGAAGCGGCCACTGAGGAAATGGTCAGACTGTGGAAGCGATCAACTGGACGCGGAAGCGAGGACCGCTGAAGTGGAAAAATATCTCGGAAACGGAAATCGTTCAGTTTTAATGATAACAGAGGGTTTAATATTTTGTAAATGAGAAGAACAATATAACTTCGGGCTGAGGCGATTGAGAGAGGTTTTGGAGAGATTTTCGAGGGGAGTCTTCAGATATGATCTCTTAGACCTCAAATATGTGATTATGGTGCAAAATCATGGATTAAACACTTAGAAATCAAGGTCTTTAATGTCAAAATGGTGGTTAGGGCTTGAAACCCAAGTGAACCATATAGTGTTGATTTGAAGGGTCAAATGGATTCCGATTCTTGTAAATTAATATGTATGGACTCGTGGCGTGACAGAAATCCGCCTCTCGCGCAAAAAATATCATAGTTTAACAGATAAATGATATGTAAACATGAAATATAAACACATAAATGTTCGCCCCTCAGGCAATATCTCATAACAATACCAGCCCCTGAATAATCACATAGAACTTCAACAGCCCCTCGGGCAATCACATAAAACAATACTAGCGCCTCGGCCTATCACATAGAACAACATCAGCTCATCGGGTTGTGTCTCACATCAGAAAGGCTACCCACGCTCACTGGGGGTGTACAGACTCCGAGAGGGGCCCCTTACGACTCAAGCGCAATATCAAGCCATCGCGTGGTATCAAATCTTGGCCCTCGGCCTCATATCAGTCAAGCCACTTCATGGCGTATATATCTCGGGCCAATCAACAAACCACCTCATGGCGTATATACATCAGGCCCTCGATCTCGAATCAGTATGAGTGTTTCCTTACAACTAGGCCCTTGGCCTTACTCAGTCAAAAATACTGACAAGCCCCTTGGGAATTAGTAAAAATAGTATTACTCAACCCCAAAACTTCATTTAAAATATCATTTAAGTCTCAAAACTGAGTGAAAATGATTGAGTAGTAAAACAGTAGAAAATAACATAACTGAGTTCAATTAATAAGTCAAAACAATGAGAAAATAGTAATACAAATCCTTGAAGGGTAAAAATAGTTGGAACGAAGCACAAATATGGCAATCAACCCAAATTATGATAATAACGAATAAGTTTCGGTCAAATTCGCGGTATAATCATCAATCGGGCGGACCAAGTCACAATCCCCAATAGTACACGACCCCACGCTCGTCATCAAGCGTGTGCTTCACCTCAACATAGCACTACGGTGTGCAAATCCGGGGTTTCAAACCCTCAGAACCTCATTTACAATCATTACTCACCTCGAACCGGCTAAATCTCTAGCTCGCAACGCCGTTGCCCCCTGAATCGGCCTCCACGCGCGTCGAATCTATCCAAAATCAGAATGAAGACATCAAAATATGCTAAGGTACAAAAGCCCAAGCGAAAACAATCAATAAAGGGTACAATCCCGAAATTAGCAAAATGCGAACCCTGGCCCCACTTCGCAAACTTAGAAATTTTCATATTATTAGATTCCTTATCTTCCCACGACATATCAAAACTTCCCTAATCCTACCTCAAATGGTCCTTCAAATCCCAATTCAAAAGTCCAATTTCCCAAGCCCTAGTTCTTCTATTTTAGGCTTAGCGTTCATGATTTTCTAGGTGGAATTCACATGATAATCGAATTTTTAGTCCAAAAATCTTACCTCCCAATGATTCCCCTTGAACCCCTCTTCAATCTTCTTCAAAGATCTCCAAAAATGAGCAGCTATTGGTGAAATAAGCCCCGAAATCGCGGACAAGACGACTTAAAAACATTCTGCCCAGGAATGATTTCTTCTATGCGGTCGCGAGAAAACCTTCGCGATCGCAAAGCACAAAACTCAACTCCCAGAATTAACAATATGCGAATGTAACGAAATCCATGCGACCGCAATGCTCTGCCATGTAACTCTATGCGATCGCAGACAAGCCTCCGCGTTCGTAATGAACGAATTTCAAGTAAGACCCAGTGTCCTCATTGCTCTATGTGAACGCGGCCTTTACTATGCTTTCGCGATCAACCATTCCATCCTACTATGCGATCGCATCTCCTCTTATGCAAACGCAAAAAACAAATGAACTGCTCCCCAAAAGCTTCTATGTGATTGCAATAGCACCTATGCGATCGCAATGACCGAAATACCTGCAACTGAAGCCTGCAAATTCTACAAGTCGCAAAACATGAAAAAGATCTGTTTAACCTCCCAAAACTCACCTGAGGCCCCCGGAACCTCAACCAAACATGCCAACATATTCCATAACATCGTTCAAACTTGTTCCAAACTTAGGAACCCTCAAAACAACATCGAATCATCAAATTTGCATCAGATTCAAGCCTAAGAATTCTAAAATCTTCTGAAATATGCTTTTGATTAAAAACTCAACCAAACCACATCCGAATGACATGAAATTTTACACACATATCCCAAATGACACAACGAAGATGTTGCAACTCTCGAAGTTTCATGCCAACCTCTATATCAAAATCTCACTTATCAACTAGAAAATGCAAAAATCTCTCATTTCGCCAATTCAAGCCTAAATCTTCCACGGACTTCCTAAATGCACTCTGATCACGCTTCTAAGTCCCAAATCACTTAGAACTGTTAATGCATTCCGATCACGCTCCTAAGTTCCAAATCAACTAATGGATCTAACCAAATCATGAAAACTCTGATCCGGTCTCATATATGAACAAGTCAAATCTTGATCAAATCTTTCAAATTTTAAGCTTTAAACTGAGAACTGTTCTTCCAATTCATTCGATTTCCCAGAAAACCAAAACAAACAATTTATATAATTCATCGTACATTACAGGGGGCAAGTCATGCCCGAGAACTGGCGATCAAAGTGCAAAAGTCCAAAACGACCAGTTGGGTCATTACATCCTCCCCTCCTTAAACATATGTTTGTCCTCGAACGTGCCCAGAGTTATTTCAAAAGTCAACCGCTCACTGAATAACCATACCATGCATATACCCAGGGGTGATCCCACGTCATCCTATCTCGTCGAGGTCCGATAACTCACTGTAACTAAAATTACACAATCCAATCTAGCCCATAAACCATCAAACCACATTTTCACTTCTGAAACTATGAATTCAATCAAAACCTTACACCTATAATCTGAATAAGCCCGAACCAGCTGTAATAACCCATGCCTACAACTTCAATTTCAATAATATGATATACCACATAACTCAAGCATATGTAGCGATAACATTCATTCGCAGCAGCTGCACACAACACCTGAATATCGGTAGAAAACCTCTTATCAACTAAAGTTTCATTCCAACACTTTTATATATATACTGCCAATGATAACTGAAACACGCAATAAGCCATAACCATTTCTCAAATCAACTATTCGTGAAGGCACTTCTCCTTGGAAATTACCATAGCAAATTTCCGAGCCAAAACTCGATATTATCCTTCCAACATGCTGAAATCGTATCCATTCGTATTCATTAATGATCCCAACGATCTCTTCTGATCTAACACACTATCTGGTGATGTGACACATCAATACGGTCCTAAGACACAACTGGTATAATACGTGCACCAATAAGCAATGATCCGAACATACTCAAATCATGAAAATGAATCTAATGAAAAAGGTGTCCCTCAATATCACCAGAACTATCACAACACAAGGCTGAGAACCCATATCACATCATAGAAATAGAACACATGAATCTAACCTGCAAGGTCATATCTCTACATATCTTCGCTGCAATGCGTGATCCTATCCAAAAACTACTCCACATGGAACACCTCAAGTCACTATGCACGAAATCGAAAACGACGCACAATTTAATGTCTGGAACCAAAGCAAATCACTACAACCCACGGTGAAACAAATAACATATACCACGCAAATATGATAGGACATAACCGATATTCCTTTCACCGAGCAACACCCAATTACTCTTCCTACTCGACTTCTACTATGAAACCCCAATAGAACCGCACCATATGTTCCCATAGCTAAAAAATCATAACGTACGCAACATAGAAAGGTAACTCATAGATCTCCCCAGATCACTACTAATCTCAATAATGGTCAAATCAACACATCACTCAACAATAGAATTTGGGGCCAACCAAGCCGACTCAAGCTAGAACATGCATCCATATTGGCCTACCAACGAACTCCTTATCAAGGAATACAGAAGCTGCTCTTTCCACTCCTATAACTCCGCGGGTGCCATACAATATGGTGCCCATCATCGAATCAATACCAAAATCAACAACCTCGCCCGGCGATATGCCCGACCAAAAGAAACACATCCGAAATGCCCCTTGCCACCGGATATGAATCAATAGTAAAAGCCTCTACACTGACATCCATCACGAGATCCCAATTAAGAAAGACAATCCTTCCCAGCCGTCCGCTGGGTCTTCTAAACAATAAACCACTCTACTAGGACATAATTCATCGCACCTTGCCACTCATTTCATGGCATTTACGGCATGGCTAACAACACCGCCTTGGCGCAATAGTCTTAAATGAAACAACACAGAGATAACCAATCTAAACACAATATCACTTCCAAATCCAACATACAAGCACAAAAGATCTACTCGGGTCTCCAGATTCCAATAGTCACTAGACAGCACTAATACACGCAACCCACAACCACAATATTGCCTGAACATGAAACCTCCCAGTCTCCAACTATATATAGCACACAAATCACCATACCTGATCCCAATTCTGCTGCTCGAATTGCATACCACACCTCAAATACCCAATCATCCCATGAAAGATATTCTAAAATTCCCCTATGCTACCAAGCAACTCGAATAACAGCAGTCAATCTAACAAGAGCCCTGCAATACTACTAAAGTACCATCAACTTAACCACATTGCCTTTCTTGAAGCATATACCTTTGTCAAATTACTCCAGTTAGCAATACCATTTCCTTAATCACCTGAAGATCTTTGCTCTAATCATTTGAAACTTCCCGTATTGTCTAAGAATTTTATAACCTTCCTTTCAGAATTTAATCGCAGCGATACACACGCAATTCTCAATCATTTACAACATACTTCATAACCCATACCATCATAGGATAACCATGAAAACTTCATTTCCCTTCTGAACCCTAAGAAACTATGCATTCCACATGCCAAGGACTTCCCCATTCCATTTGCACAACACTAACTCATCAAGACTAAATCCTTCTAACTCAGTCGAGATACGCATGCCACTAAAACCCCAAAATAATTGCCGCGAAACACCTGCAGAGACTCATTACCCCGTAAGCGTCCAATGAGTTAATCATATCCTTACCATACCAATCTGACCCACTACTAAGCTATAC